>LR738712.1:721176581-721193845 GCA_902687465.1 Secale cereale | reverse complement strand
CCCCCCCCGAGGCTGCCCTTCGGACGCAGTGTTGTTTCCGGAATGCTGATTTTTTATATAATTTTTCTGGATTTTTCTGGGCAGTTCTCGAAACGTGAAAACCTGAAATACGAAAACAGCCGAAAACAGAAACTGGCACTGGGGTGCACTGGATTAGTAAGTTAGTCCAAATATGATCAAAAGTGTATGGAAGTGTATGAATATCATAGCAATATCACCCAAAAGTGGCATGGAGCAAGCAGAAATTATAGATACGTTTTGGACGTATCAGGCCCCCAAGAAAGGAAAGGGTCAGGCTGGAGATGATATGCTCGACCAGCCGTGCCCCATACACACGAAGAAAGATGAAGAGGGAAACTTGGTGTATCCCAAGCACACCACTCGATAGTGTCGACTCTTGATCCAGAGTTTCCAGAAAGATCAGTCGACTAAGAAAGAGAAGGAATCAGAAGAGTCCGAAGACAAGGAAGGGGACGGAGGATATCCCCATATCAACTCCACTTTGGTGATTTTCGCGGACGTCGAGAGCAAAAGTCGACTGAAAATCATCAACAGAGAAGTAAACATGGTTGCCCCGGCGACCCCCACATTCTTGAAATGGTCGAAGACCCCCATCACATTTGACCAGTCCGATCACCCAGCGCACATTGCCACCCCTGTGCGGTAGGCACTGGTGGTCGACCCAGTTATCGAAGGCACGCGCCTGACCCGAGTTCTGATGGATGAGGGTAGTGGCTTGAATATCTTATATGCAGCAACCCTCCGGGATATGGGCATTCCGATGTCCAAGCTGAGGGAAAGTAACATGAGGTTCCACGGGGTAATCCCCGAGAAGAAAGCCGACTCACTTGGTCAGATCTCACTCGACGTAGTCTTTGGTGAGTCGAAGAATTACCGAAAGGAGAAGCTGACGTTCGAAGTGGTGGACTTCCACAGCGCCTATCACGCCATCCTGGGTAGGCCCGCCTACGCCAGGTTCATGGCTCGACCATGTTACGTCTACCTCAAGCTGAAGATGCCGGGGCCCAATGGCGTTATAACCGTTACTGGGAACCGTCAGAAAGCGGAAGAATCCTTCCAGAAAGGCTCGAAGATCGCCGACGAGCAAATGGCAGCAGTAGAGATGGAGGAGTACCAAAAGAGAGTGGATCCGGGCGACCTGCTAAGGGCGAAGAAGCCGGCTTCCGAGTCAGCTTTTCAGTCGGCCGGAGACACAAAACCTGTGGACATCCACCCCACCGACCCCAACGCAGCGCCGACCCACATCTCCACCACGCTCGACAGCAAATAGGAAGAAGCGCTCATCCAGTTCCGCCGTGAGAACTGGGACATCTTTGCATGGAAACCATCAGACATGCCAGGTGTACCCAGGGGACCGACTGAGCATCATTTGCGAGTCGACCCCAAAGTGAAACCTGTGAAAGAACATCTCCGTCGATCCGCTGCTGAGAAGCGAAAGGCAATTGGCGAAGAAGTGGCTCGACTCCTGGCAGCATAGTTTATCCGTGAGATATACCACTCCGAGTGGCTCGGCAACATCGTCATGGTCCCCAAGAAGGACAAGTCTCTCCGCATGTGCATCGATTTCAAGCACATCAATCGGGCCTGCCCGAAAGATCATTTTCCTCTTCCTCGCATCGATCAAATAGTCGACTCGACTGCAGGATGTGAGCATTTGTCCTTTCTGGACGCGTATTCCGGGTACCATCAGATCCGTCTGTTCGGACCCAACGAGATCAAGACAGCTTTCATCACCCCCTTCGGGTGTTTTTGTTATGTCACCATGCCTTTCGGCCTCAAAAATGCCGGCGCTACCTTCATGCGCATGATCCAGAAGTGCTTGATAAAGCAAATCAGTCGGAACGTCGAGGCATACATGGATGACATTGTGGTCAAGTCACGGAAAGGTTCCGACCTACTGACCGACCTCGCTGAGACATTCGCGAACCTCAGAAGCTATGATATCAAGCTCAACCCGTCAAAGTGTACATTTGGAGTTCCTTGCGGCAAGTTGCTCGGTTTTCTCGTTTCCGAACGGGGAATCGACGCCAATCCAGAGAAGGTCAGCGCCATCCTCCGAATGAAACGCCCCGAGCGCATACACGACGTCCAAAAGCTTACTGGTTGCTTGGCCGCATTGAGTCGATTCATTTCTCGTCTTGGTGAGAAGGCACTGCCTCTCTACCGACTCATGAAGAAATCCGACAAGTTCGAGTGGAATCCCGAAGCCGAAGCAGTGTTTGAAGAGCTCAAAGCCCTGCTGTCCACCCAGCCGGTGCTCGCTGCCCCAGTCAGTGGTGAGCCTCTTCTGCTGTACATTGCTGCCACCGGACAAGTCGTCAGTACTGTACTCACGGTCGAGTGGGAAGAAGAGGGCAAGGCATACAAGGTCCAACGCCCGGTCTATTACATATCCGAAGTTTTGACTCCGTCCAAGCAAAGGTATCCACATTACCAAAAGCTTGTGTACGGGATTTACTTGACCGCAAAAAAGGTTGCCCATTACTTCTCGGACCATTCGATCTCAGTCGTCAGCGACGCCCCACTATCAGAGATACTTAACAACCGAGATGCAACCGGTCGAGTGGCAAAATGGGCGATTGAACTTCTTCCATTGGATATCAAGTTTGAAGCGAAGAAAGCCATCAAGTCTCAGGCCATAGCGGATTTTATGGCTGAGTGGATAGAACAAGAGCTACCGACTCAAGTCCAGTCAGACCATTGGACTATGTTCTTCGATGGGTCCAAGATGCTGAACGGATCCGGCGCAAGCGTGGTCCTGGTCTCTCCCATGGGCGACAAGCTCAGCTACGTCCTTCAGATCCATTTTGATTCATCAAACAACGAGGCCGAATACGAAGCACTTTTGTATGGGTTACATATGGCCATCTCACTCGGCGTCCGTCGCCTGATGGTCTACGGCGACTCCGACCTGGTAGTGAATCAAGTGATGAAAGAATGGGACGTCGGGAGCCCGGCAATGACCAGTTATTGCAATGCAGTGCGGAAGCTTGAAAAGAAGTTCAAAGGCTTAGAGCTCCATCATGTGCCCAGAGCAAAGAATCAGCTAGGCGACGATCTCGCAAAAATTGGGTCGACTCGGAGGTCTATACCCAAGAATGTGTTCCTGGAGCATCTGCACACCCCCTCTGTCAAAGAAGACCCCTTCACGGAGGAGCCCCCACAGCCAGTCAGCGCGACGGATCCGACTGAGGTCGAAGTGCCCGCCATGGTCGACTTGATCATGGAGGTCCTAGTGATTACGCCAGACTGGACTGTGCCATATATATCATATCTGCTCAGGCAAGAACTCCCAGAAGACGAAGAAGAAGCGCGCCAGATCATCTGCCGATCCAAGGCCTTCACAGTCATCCAAGGTCAGCTCTACAGAGAAAGCGTCACCGGAGTCGCCCAGCGCTGCATCGATCCAGAGGAAGGTCGACTGATCTTGGATGAAATCCACTCGGGAACTTGCGGCCACCACGCCTCCTCTCGGACTATCGTGGCCAAAGCATACCGAGCCGGGTTTTACTGGCCCCGCGCCAACGAGATGGCCAAGGATATTGTGGACAAATGCGCAGGTTGCCGGTTCTACTCCAACATGTCACACAAGCCGGCGTCCGCCCTGAAGACCATTCCATTAGTCTGGCCCTTCGCTGTTTGGGGGCTGGACATGGTCGGCCCCTTCAGGACAGGCAGAAGCGGATTCACCCACCTTCTGGTGGCAGTCGACAAGTTCACCAAGTGGATCGAGGCCAAGCCCATCAAGAACCTCGAGTCGAGCACCGCCATCAGCTTCATCAGGGAGCTAATATTCAGATATGGGGTCCCCCACAGCATCATCACAGACAACGGCTCCAACTTTGACTCTGATGAATTCAGAGCTTTCTGTGCTTCCCATGGAACACGAGTCGACTACGCCTCCGTGGCACATCCGCAGTCGAATGGACAAGCAGAAAGAGCAAATGGTTTGATTCTCCAAGGCCTAAAGCTGCGGCTCATGCGTGATCTTAAGCATGCCGCCGGGGCTTGGGTAACTGAACTGCCATCCATCTTATGGGGTCTGAGGACCACTCCGAACTGGTCAACTGGCCGCACCCCTTCTTCTTGGTCTATGGAGCCGAGGCTGTGTTGCCGAGCGACATATTACACAACGCCCCCAGAGTGGAACTCTTCTCCGAAGCCGAGGCAGAGCAGGCTCGTCAGGATGCAGTCGACCTTTTGGAAGAGGAAAGATAGATGGCCCTGATCCGGTCGACCATCTATCAACAGGACCTGCGTCGATTCCATGCTCGCAACGTAAGAAGCCGAGCATTCCAGGAAGGAGACCTGGTCCTTCGAGTGCATCAGAAGCGTCCGCACAAGCTCGCCCCGGCCTGGGAAGGCCCGTTCATTATCACCAAGGTGCTACACAACGGAGCATACCACCTCTACAATGTAGCCCGGAAGAAAGACGAACCTCACTCGTGGAATGCGGACCTGCTCCGCCGCTTTTACACTTGAAACACTCGACGATCGAGTTGTAATAAAGATTTCCCAATTGATGGGCCTCGAACCCCTCGTTGGTTACCCCAAGTGGAAGGTGTAAGATGTAGTAAGTAGAAGTGTTTTCCCCTAGCAAAGATGCCAAGGATCGAATCCCCAGAGACTCCTAGGTTCAACAAGTAGGTGTCAATTGCTAACGGCGCAATTAGCAATCAACGTGGACCTGCACACATATACAAATAACTTTGCTCCCAACGAGTACAGAGAGGTTGTCAATCTCTCCGGCCTTGTAGTTCACAAAGGGTTAAAAGCAATATGATAGTAGTGATAGATAGTGTTTTGCAATAGTAAGTAAATAGCGAAAAGTAAATAGTGGATGTGATCAATGATGGTAATATGGACTGGAGTCTCATGATGTTCACTAGTGATGTCTCTCTCCCAAAAGACGATAAAACAGCTATGTGAGGTAAACAAATTACAGCTGGGCATTGACAGGACCACGAACGCAAACCAATGCTTACTACATTGCAAGAAAGGTTGAGGTTCAAAGCATGGGCGGTACGCCAAAGTAAGTAGACCGAAATCCATCAATATCTACTACTAATCATCCACCTTGAGATATCTATCCAGAATATCTCGCTGGTATTAAGTTGCGAGTCCCACCCATAGTGTAAACTCAATGCAACAGACAACTGCATTAAAAGAACTTTGCGTAAAGTAAACAATCCTTGCACCCGCGGGCACAAGCACCGTTGTTTTCCCCCTTGTGGCAACAGCACATCCCCTAGACTCATGTTTCTGTCACTCAAGCTAGTCATCGAGGGGCATGAACCCACAATCGAGCATAACGTTCCCTCTTGGAGTCACTACCTATTACTCGGCCAAAGCAATAAATAACAACGGAGAACATGCAAGAATTACTTATGAACAAAAATATAAAAGAGGTGAATCGAATATATTACTCAAGATCAATCTGAACATAATCTCATAATCCATCGGATCCCAGCAAACTCAACATAGCAACAGCATAAGGATTACATAGGTGCCTCGATCATGTAGGGCAGCTCACGAGGACTAATTAGTGAAGCACAAGAACGGGAGGAGAACATCACATAGCTACTGGTCATGGACTCATGGTCCAAGGGAGACTACTCACGAGTCATCCGGGAGGCGTCCATGGTGGTGGAGAAGCTCCCGGTGGTGATCCTCCCCTCCGGCAGGGTGCCGGGAAGAGTTCTCCTGGTGCTCCCGATCTTGCAAGCGGCGGCGGCGGCGGAACAGAGATGGGATCGCAAAAAGAAGTCCTGTACTGAGGGTTTCGGAGGTCCCTCTAAATATATGCCAAAGGGGGGCACCGGACGGGCTTCAGGGGGCCCAGGCGCCCCCCCCCCCCCCGGCGCGGCCCAGGGGGGGCGCGCCCACAGGGCGCCTGGAGCCCCTGTGGCCCCCCAGGCTGCCCTTCGGAGGTAGTGTCGTTCCCGGATCGCTGATTTTTTATATAATTTTTCTGGATTTTTCTGGGCAGTTCTCGAAACGTGAAAACCTGAAATACAAAAACAGCCGAAAACAGAAACTGGCACTGGGGTGCACTGGATTAGTAAGTTAGTCCAAATATGATCAAAAGTGTATAGAAGTGTATGAATATCAAAGCAATATCACCCAAAAGTGGCATGGAGCAAGCAGAAATTATAGATACGTTTTGGACGTATCAACATCCCCAAGCTTAATTCCCGCTCGTCCTCGAGTAGGTAAATGATAATAAGAATAATTTCTGTGGTGATATGCTATTAACCATATAAGACTTTCTCATAGTCATATGACAAAAGCTTACTGAGACAATGATTCTAAAGTAATTAAGTTGTCTCAAGAGAAAATCACAAATGACTGAAAGTTTTACAACATGAAACTGAAACATCAAAAAGATTTGCAATGAACATGATGTGCAAATATGATAAAGTGATATCTAGCTTGCCCCCTTTAGTGATGCAAAACATAAGTGCAAGGGCACCTTCAAGGTTTAAGTGATGACTAGATACAATCATTTCAGAATAAACGATATCACAATCATGCAAAAGACAATGCTACTTTGGGACAATGCACATTACACTTAGAATGAAAATCATGCTCTCAGTAGTTGGTGCTTCAACATAAAGGTAAAATAAAGGTTAAGTGCTAAAGCTTTTTATTTGAAAACATGGAAGCAATTGTGTCAACGGTAGTAGTACTTCATATGTGTCATGCATAAAACATCCTATAAGTTGCAAGCCTCATGCATCGAATACCAATAGTGCTCGCTCCTTGTCCTAATTAGCTCGGATCACCATGGGTTATCATTGCATTGCATATGTTTCAACCAAGTGTCACAAAGGGGTACCTCTATGCCACATGTACAAAGGTCCAAGGAGATAAATCGCATTTGATTTCTCGTTTTTGATAGATCTCAAATTGAGGACATCCATACCGGGACAACAAAGAAAATAGATGACGGACTCCTCTTTAATGCATAAGCATATTCTCATGAGAGATTGAGGATTAAGGTCCAAGCTACAACTTCCACCATGATGCATGGCTTTGGTTGGCGGCCCAATGTTCTTCTCTAACAATATGCATATTAATTCAACCCACGGTGAATCACCCTTACTTCAGACAAGACGAACATGCATAGCAACCCACATGATATTCAACAAAAGTGTGACAGTTGATGGCGTCCCCAGAAACATGGTTACCGCTCAGCAAGCAACTTATAAGAAATAAGATACATAAGCAACATATTCTTTACCACAATAGTCTTTAGGCTACTTTCCCATGAGCTATGTATTGCATGGTTAGTTTTCTTAGTACAGGTGGAGGTTAGCAAAAGACTGGGAGCGACCAACTAAGAGAGCAATGACGGTCATAATCATGCAGAGCGACAAAGCAATATTGAATCAGGCATGGTAGTTATATCGCTACTTAGAAATAAGAGATCATCAAGGCTTGACAGACTTTCTTTACAGTCTTAAATATGCGTGAGCATACGCCAAGTCAATCAAAATAAATTCTCGAAGGAAGATATTACTAAAACATACCATATCATAGGCAAACAAACCAAGTTGGTACTCCAATAACACATTGGGAACCCCCCAGCTATTTGAGATTAACCATAAGAAACCTGAACTACTAAGCACCATCATGAAAGTAGCATCTTTATCATAGACACATTAACCCATGCAACGGAAGCAAACTCTCTTAATAAGGTGAGCATGGTAATTAAAGAGAGTTCAAGCAACCAACTAAATAAAAGCTCTTGAAAAGATAAGCATGAATACTAAGAGCAGAGCACGATAGTAGCTATTAAAAGACAAAGAACACACACAGCATAGATAGACATGAAAATTCTATGTTATTGATGGGCCTCGAACCCCTCGTTGGTTACCCCAAGTGGAAGGTGTAAGATGCAGTAAGTAGAAGTGTTTTCCCCTAGCAAAGATGCCAAGGATCGAATCCCCAGAGACTCCTAGGTTCAACAGGTAGGTGTCAACTGCTAACGGCGCAATTAGCAATCAACGTGGACCTGCACTCAGATACAAATAACTTTGCTCCCAACGAGTACAGAGAGGTTGTCAATCTCTCCGGCCTTGTAGTTCACAAAGGGTTAAAAGCAATATGATAGTAGTGATAGATAGCGTTTTGCGATAGTAAGTAAATAACGGAAAGTAAAATAGTGTATGTGATCAATGATAGTAATATGGACCGGAGTCTCATGATGTTCACTAGTGATGTCTCTCTCCCAAAACACGATAAAACAGCTATGTGAGGTAACAAATTACAGCTGGGCAATTGACAGGACCACGAACGCAAACCAATGCTAACTACATTGCAAGAAAGGTTGAGGTTCAAAGCATGGGCGGTACACCAAAGTAAGTAGACCGAAATCCATCTGCATCTACTACTAATCATCCACCTTGAGATATCTATCCAGAACATCTCGCTGGTATTAAGTTGCGAGTCCCACCCATAGTGTAAACTCAATGCAACAGACAACTGCATTAAAAGAACTTTGCGTAAAGTAAACAATCCTTGCACCCGCGGGCACAAGCACCGTTGTTTTCCCCCTTGTGGCAACATCACATCCCCTAGACTCATGTTTTTGTCACTCAAGCTAGTCATCGAGGGGCATGAACCCACAATCGAGCATAACGTTCCCTCTTGGAGTCACTACCTATTACTCGGCCAAAGCAATAAATAACAACGGAGAACATGCAAGAATTACTTATGAACTAAAATATAAAAGAGGTGAATCAAATATATTACTCAAGATCAATCTGAACATAATCTCATAATCCATCGGATCCCAGCAAACTCAACATAGCAACAGCATAAGGATTACATAGGTGCCTCGATCATGTAGGGCAGCTCACGAGGACTAATTAGTGAAGCACAAGAACGGGAGGAGAACATCACATAGCTACTGGTCATGGACTCATGGTCCAAGGGAGACTACTCACGAGTCATCCGGGAGGCGTCCATGGTGGTGGAGAAACTCCCGGTGGTGATCCTCCCCTCCGGCAGGGTGCCGGGAAGAGTTCTCCTGGTGCTCCCGATCTTGGAAGCGGCGGCGGCGGCGGAACAGAGATGGGATCGCAAAAAGAAGTCCTGTTCTGAGGGTTACGGGGAACCCTTTAAATATATGCCAAAGTAGGGCACCGGGGGAGCCTCGGGGGGCCCAGGCGCCCCCTCGGCGCGGCCCAGGGGGGGGCGCGCCCACAGGGCGCCTGGAGCCCCTGTGGCCCCCCGCAGGCTGCCCTTCGGACGCATTGTTGTTTCCGTATCGCTGATTTTTTATATAATTTTTCTGGATTTTTCTGGGCAGTTCTCGAAACGTGAAAACCTGAAATACAAAAACAGCCGAAAACAGAAACTGGCACTGGGGTGCACTGGATTAGTAAGTTAGTCCAAATATGATCAAAAGTGTATGGAAGTGTATGAATATCATAGCAATATCACCCAAAAGTGGCATGGAGCAAGCAGAAATTATAGATACGTTTTGGACGTATCAACATCCCCAAGCTTAATTCCTGCTCGTCCTCGAGTAGGTAAATGATAACAAGAATAATTTCTGTGGTGACATGCTATTAACCATATAGGACTTTCTCATAGTCATATGACAAAAGCTTACTGAGACAATGATTGTAAAGTAATTAAGTTGCCTCAAGAGAAAATCACAAATGACTGAAAGTTTTACAACATGAAACTGAAACATCAAAAAGATTTGCAATGAACATGATGTGCAAATATGATAAAGTGATATCTAACTTGCCCCCTTTAATGATGCAAAACATAAATGCAAGGGCACCTTCAAGGTTTAAGTGATGACTAGATACAATCATTTCAGAATAAACGATATCACAATCATGCAAAAGACAATGCTACTTTGGGACAATGCACATTACACTCAGAATGACAATCATGCTCTCAGTAGTTGGTGCTTGAAGTACTAGAGCTTTTTATTTTGAAACATGGAAGCAATTGTGTCAACGGTAGTAGTACTTCATATGTGTCATGCATAAAACATCCTATAGGTTGCAAGCCTCATGCATCAAATAGTAGTAGTGCTCGCTCCTTGTCCTAATTAGCTCGGATCCCCATGGGTTATCATTGCATTGCATATGTTTTAACCAAGTGTCACAAAGGGGTACCTCTATGCCACCTGTACAAAGGTCCAAGGAGATAGATCACATTTGATTTCTCATTTTTGATAGATCTCAACTTGAGGACATCCATACCGGGACAACATAGAAAATAGATGATGGACTCCTCTTTAATGCATAAGCATATTCTCATGAGAGATTGAGGATTAAGGTCCAAGATAAAACTTCCACCATGATGCATGGCTTTGGTTGGCGGCCCAATGTTCTTCTCTAACAATATGCATACTAATTCAACCCACGGTAAATCATCCTTACTTCAGACAAGACGAACATGCATAGCAACTCACATGATATTCAACAAAAGTGTGACAGTTGATGGCGTCCCCAGAAACATGGTTACCGCTCAGCAAGCAACTCATAAGAAATAAGATACATAAGCAACATATTCTTTAGCACAATAGTTTTTAGGCTACTTTCCCATGAGCTATGTATTGCATGGCTAATTTGCTTAGTGCAGGTGTAGGTTAGCAAAAGACTGGGAGCGACCAACTAAGAGAGCCATGACGGTCATAATCATGCAGAGCGACAAAGCAATATTGAATCAGGCATGGTAGTTATATCGCTACTCAGAAACAAAAGATCATCAAGGCTTGACAGACTTCCTTTACAGTCTTGAATATGCGTGAGCATACGCCAAGTCAATCAAAATAAATTCTCGAAGGAAGATATTACTAAACCATACCACATCATAGGCAAACAAACCAAGTTGGTACTCCAATAACACATTGGGAACCCCCCAGCTATCTGAGATTAACCATAAGAAAACCTGAACTACTAAGCACCATCATGAAAGTAGCATCTTTATCATAGACACATTAACCCATGCAACGGAAGCAAACTCTCTTAATAAGGTGAGCATGGTAATTAAAGAGAGTTCAAGCAACCAACTAAATAAAAGCTCTTGAAAAGATAAGCATGAATACTAAGAGCAAAGCACGATAGTAGCTAGTTAAAAGACAAAGAACACACAAAGCATAGATAGACATGAAAATTCTATGTAATGTTCTAGGTAGAGGTGGAGCGTGTTTCTCTCCCACATAAAGGAATGCTGGGTTCCGACTCGTTATGAAAAACTAAAAAGAAAACTAAAAGAAAGACGCTCCAAGCATAGCACATAACACATGAAGTGATAAAAATATAGCGGAACGAAAGACGAACTGATAATGTTGATGGAGAAGGGGACGCACGGGGGGCATCCCCAAGCTTAGACGCTTGAGTCTCCTTGAATATTTCTTGGGGGTGCACGGGGGCATCCCCAAGCTTGAGCGCTTGACACTCCTGAATCTTTTTATCATCTTCCCTCGCACACTTGAAAACTCCCTTCATACACAACTCATCATAATCTGATTAGCGAGGTTAGTACCCTTAATAAAATAATTATACCTTGCTGGAAATAAGGATATTCTTGAAGTTCTACTGTTTCTCAAGATTGCCAAAAGGTTTTTGCAAAGAAAAAGCAAGTTCTTAATTTGCAAAGTGAAGGTAAGGCAAAACAGGACAGAATCTGTGAAAAACAGAACAGCAGGCAGTAATTGACCTGTTCGGGATACTTCTGCAACACAAATCAAAAAACTCAGAACTGACGCATGAAAGACAATTATATAGAGAACGCTGTCGAAAAAATTCAGACCAAAAAGATGATCTGGTGATTTTATACGAATTTTTCTATCCAAGGACAGAATATGTTTCCTGGACAGCACCTCACAACTTTTGAACTTTCTAGCAATCAGAGGCTATACTTGGCACAAATATGAAAAGCAAAGATACAATGATGATGATACAGCAGTAAACAACATCAAGACACAACAAAAGCAAAAAAATTATTCATGTGGGCTGCCTCCCAAAAGCGCTTTCTTTTATGCCTTTAAGCTAGGCATAATGCATAGATCAAGTTTTATCAAGAGTAAAAGAATAGCTAGCCCGTACAACGGACTCAAAAGGTAACTTGACCTTTTTACGAGGGAAGTGTTCCATCCCTTTCTTGAGAGGAAACTGAAATTTTATATTACCCTCTTTCATGTCAATGACAGCACCAACGGTGCGCAAAAAGGGACGTCCCAAAATAATTGGACATGAAGGATCACATTCAATATCCATGATAGTGAAATCAACGGGCACATAATTATCATTGACAACAATAAGAACATCGTCAATCCTCCCCAAAGGTTTCTTTATGGAAGAATCAATGAGATCATTACCAAAAGAATAAGAATCATAAGGTTTCAATTTAAGCATATCATATATCCTTTTGGGCATAACAGAGGTACTAGCACCAACATCACATAATGCATAACAAGAGAAGTCATTCAAATTAATTTTTATCATAGGGTCCCAACCATCTTCTAGCTTTCTAGGTATGGAGGCTTCTACTCTAAGTTTCTCCTCAATAGCTTTGATAAGAGCATTAGTGATATGCTCTGTGAAGGCAAGGTTAAGCGTGCTAGTGCGGGGATCTCTAGACATTTTATGAAGGAAATCAATAACTTCTGTAAGAGTGCAATTATCAAAATCAAGGTCACGAGCATCAAGTAAAGTGGTAGTGGTGTCCTTAAGGCTCACCTGTTTGGTAGTTTCTATAGCATCACCATTAATAGGTCCATTGGGACCAGGAGTACATTGGGTGCTAAGAGTGTGAACATCCTCAATAACTTGGATAGTAGCAACAGTGTGGTGGGTAGGAAGGCTCTTAATTCTTTCCTCTTCCTCCCTTTCTCTAGCCCATCTTTCTCTAAGCTTAGCCATCATCCTAATATTTTCATTAATTTGTACTTGAGTTACATTAATAGGGATGACTTCCCTTTCCTTAAGAGGAGAAGTTTCAATTTTTAGCAATTTTACCTCATTGGCTAAGTGGTCTACCTTAAAAGAAAGATCATCTAGTTTATGTAGTTTCTCTTCTACATTCTTATTAAAGGCTTTTTGGGTAGTGATGAAATCTCTAAGCATGGTCTCTAGTTCAGTATTGGAGTTCTTGGTACTAGGATAAGCATTGTTGTTCCCATAAGAGTTAGAGGGGAACGGTCTAGAATTGCTACCAAAGTTACTCCTATAAGCATTGTTGTTAAAATTGTTTCTAGAGATAAAGTTCACATCTACTTGTTCTTGAGCAATCAAAGAATTTAAAGGAACATCACGAGGATCAATAGTAGATTACTTCGAAAGTAGAGACATGATCAAGTCAACTTTTTCATTAAGGGAGGAAATCTCCTCGACAGAGTTTACCTTCCTACCTGTTGGAGCGCGTTCGGTGTGCCATTGGGAATAGTTGGTCATCATCTCATCGAGAAGCTTCGTGGCAGCACCAAGTGTAGTTGACATAAAAGTTCCTCCCGCGGCCGAATCTAACAAGTTCCGCGAGGTAAAGTTCAAGCCTGCATAAAAAGTTTGGATAACCATCCAAGTAGTCAAACCGTGAGTAGGGCAGTTTTTGATAAGAGATTTCATACGTTCCCAAGCTTGGGCAACGTGTTCATTATCCAATTGTTTAAAATTCATGATGTTACTTCTAAGTTGGATAATTTTAGTAGGTGGATAGTATTTTCCGATAAAAGCATCTTTGCACTTGTCCCATGAATCTATGCTATTTCTAGGCAAAGACTGAAACCAAATTTTAGCTCCTCCTCTCAAGGAGAAAGGAAAAAGCTTAAGCTTAACAATATTACCATCTATTTCTTGGTACTTTTGCATATCACAAAATTCTACAAAGTTGTTCAAGTGTAAAGCAGCATCATCTCCAGCACCGAAGAATTGTTCTCTCATGACTAAGTTCAGTAAAGCAGGTTTAATTTCATATGAAGGTGCTGAAGTGGCAGGTGTAGTGATAGGTGTGCTGATAAAGTCATCGTTGTTGTGACTAGTGAAGTCACACAACTTGGTGTTCTCGGTGGAACCCGTAGTACCAAGCAAGCAAGATAACTATTTTTGTGATTTTCGATAAAAGGAACTAAAGCAAATATGAAAAGTAAACTAACAAGACTAAAAAGCAAAGGTAAAAGATAGCATGCAACTCCCCTATCCTGAAGAGTGGAGTCCCCGGCAACGGCGCCAGAAAATACTCCTTGATGGGCCTCGAACCCCTCGTTGGTTACCCCAAGTGGAAGGTGTAAGATGCAGTAAGTAGAAGTGGTTTCCCCTAGCAAAGATGCCAAGGATCGAATCCCCAGAGACTCCTAGGTTCAACAAGTAGGTGTAAATTGCTAACGGCGCAATTAGCAATCAACGTGGACCTGCACACAGATACAAATAACTTTGCTCCCAACGAGTACAGAGAGGTTGTCAATCTCTCCGGCCTTGTAGTTCACAAAGGGTAAAAAGCAATATGATAGTAGTGATAGATAGTGTTTTGCAATAGTAAGTAAATAGCGAAAAGTAAATAGTGGATGTGATCAATGAAGGTAATATGGACCGGAGTCTCATGATGTTCACTAGTGATGTCTCTCTCCCAAAAGACGATAAAACAGCTATGTGAGGTAAACAAATTACAGCTGGGCATTGACAGGACCACGAACGCAAACCAATGCTTACTACATTGCAAGAAAGGTTGAGGTTCAAAGCATGGGCGGTACGCCAAAGTAAGTAGACCGAAATCCATCAATATCTACTACTAATCATCCACCTTGAGATATCTATCCAGAACATCTCGCTGGTATTAAGTTGCGAGTCCCACCCATAGTGTAAACTCAATGCAACAGACAACTGCATTAAAAGAACTTTGCGTAAAGTAAACAATCCTTGCACCCGCGGGCACAAGCACCGTTGTTTTCCCCCTTGTGGCAACAGCACATCCCCTAGACTCATGTTTCTGTCACTCAAGCTAGTCATCGAGGGGCATGAACCCACAATCGAGCATAACGTTCCCTCTTGGAGTCACTACCTATTACTCGGCCAAAGCAATAAATAACAACGGAGAACATGCAAGAATTACTTATGAACTAAAATATAAAAAAGGTGAATCAAATATATTACTCAAGATCAATCTGAACATAATCTCATAATCCATCGGATCCCAGCAAACTCAACATAGCAACAGCATAAGGATTACATAGGTGCCTCGATCATGTAGGGCAGCTCACGAGGACTAATTAGTGAAGCACAAGAACGGGAGGAGAACATCACATAGCTACTGGTCATGGACTCATGGTCCAAGGGAGACTACTCACTAATCATCCACCTTGAGATATCTATCCAGAACATCTCGCTGGTATTAAGTTGCGAGTCCCACCCATAGTGTAAACTCAATGCAACAGACAACTGCATTAAAAGAACTTTGCGTAAAGTAAACAATCCTTGCACCCGCGGGCACAAGCACCGTTGTTTTCCCCCTTGTGGCAACAGCACATCCCCTAGACTCATGTTTCTGTCACTCAAGCTAGTCATCGAGGGGCATGAACCCACAATCGAGCATAACGTTCCCTCTTGGAGTCACTACCTGCTACTCGGCCAAAGCAATAAATAACAACGGAGAACATGCAAGAATTACTTATGAACTAAAATATAAAAGAGGTGAATCAAATATATTACTCAAGATCAATCTGAACATAATCTCATAATCCATCGGATCCCAGCAAACTCAACATAGCAACAGCATAAGGATTACATAGGTGCCTCGATCATGTAGGGCAGCTCACGAGGACTAATTAGTGAAGCACAAGAACGGGAGGAGAACATCACATAGCTACTGGTCATGGACTCATGGTCCAAGGGAGACTACTCACGAGTCATCCGGGAGGCGTCCATGGTGGTGGAGAAGCTCCCGGTGGTGATCCTCCCCTCCGGCAGGGTGCCGGGAAGAGTTCTCCTGGTGCTCCCGATCTTGGAAGCGGCGGCGGCGGCGGAACAGAGATGGGATCGCAAAAAGAAATCCTGTTCTGAGGGTTACGGGGAACCCTTTAAATATATGCCAAAGTAGGGCACCGGGGGAGCCTCGGGGGGCCCAGGCGCCCCCCCGGCGCGGCCCAGGGGGGGCGCGCCCACAGGGCGCCTGGAGCCCCTGTGCCCCCCCCCCCCAGGCTGCCCTTCGGACGCAGTGTTGTTTCCGTATCGCTGATTTTTTATATAATTTTTCTGGATTTTTCTGGGCAGTTCTCGAAACGTGAAAACCTGAAATACAAAAACAGCCGAAAACAGAAACTGGCACTGGGGTGCACTGGATTAGTAAGTTAGTCCAAATATGATCAAAAGTGTATGGAAGTGTATGAATATCATAGCAATATCACCCAAAAGTGGCATGGAGCAAGCAGAAATTATAGATACGTTTTGGACGTATCACCAATTTGTTTCAAAGACAAGATATCAATGATCCCCTAACTATTGGTGTCCTCTAAACCCCCCAGTGGGTGCCCAGCTGCGGTCCTCCGAGCTACGCTACAAGTATAAAGCGGCTCGGTCATCCGAGCTCCGCCACAAATACAACGTAGCTTGGAATCGCCTGAGTTATAAACATTCTGCTCCGAGTGAAAAGCGACCCTCTCACTCGGGGGCTTAGCCGCGACCCCGTGACTCGCCTAAGTTACAATCATTTACTCCGAGTGAAGAGCAACCCTCTCACTCGGGGGTTTAGCTGCGGTCCTCCAAGCTACCCTACAAGTATAAAGCGGCTCGGTCCTACGAGCTCCGCCACAAATACAACGTAGCTTGGAATCGCCTAAGTTATAAACATCCCACTCCGAGTGAAGAGCGACCCTCTCACTCGGGGGCTTAGCTGCGACCCCGTGACTCGCCTAAGTTACAATCATTCACTCCGAGTGAAGAGCAAACCTCTTCACTCGGGGGCTTAGCTGCGGTCCTCCAAGCTACACTACAAGTATAAAGTGGCTCGGTCCTCCGAGCTCCGCCACAAATACAATGTAGCTTGGAATCGCCTAAGTTATAAACATCCCACTCCGAGTGAAGAGCGAACCTCTCACTCGGGGGCTTAGCTGCGACCCCCTGACTCGCCTAAGTTACAATCATTCACTCCGAGTGAAGAGCAACCCTCTCACTCGGGGGCTTAGCTGCGGTCGTCCAAGCTACGCTACAAGTATAAAGCGGCTTGGTCCTCCGAGCTCCGCCACAAATACAACTTAGCTTGGAATCGCCTAAGTTATAAAC
>LR738712.1:721095771-721176230 GCA_902687465.1 Secale cereale | reverse complement strand
AAACATTCCACTCCGAGTGAAGAGCGACACTCTCACTCGGGGGCTTAGCTGCGACCCCGTGACTCGCCTAAGTTACAATCATTTACTCTGAGTGAAGAGCAACCCTCTCACTCGGGGGCTTAGCCGCGGTCCTCCAAGCTACGCTACAAGTATAAAGCTGCTCGGTCCTCCGAGCTCCGCCACAAATACAACGTAGCTTGGAATCGCCTAAGTTATAAACATCCCACTCCGAGTGAAGAGCGACCCTCTCACTCGGGGGCTTAGCTGCGACCCCGTGACTCGCCTAAGTTACAATCATTCACTCCGAGTGAAGAGTACTCTCACTCGGGGACTTAGCTGAAGACGTCGACTCGAAGATTCGAGCAATCAAAAGAAGAGCGACAAACCAAAGGATCAAAATCTAATAAAAGCCCCGCAAGGTTCGGGCAAGAGTACTTGGGCCACAGACCCACCAGAGTTTAGCGATTACAAATCCACGCGGCATTCCGCGGCAAATGAGATTAATGTATCAAAGTCATGCCTCGGGAGGAGGCGGGCTTGCAGGCGCAACGAGTTCGTCCAGATCGATCCCATCGGCGATGCGAGTGGCGGCTTCCAGGAAAGTCTCCATAAACGACTGGAATTGGAGCTCCTTCGTGTTTGCGACCTTCAGCACGGCAAGCTTCCTCTCCTTCACCTCCCTGCAGTGCACGCGGACCAAGGACAGCGCCACGTCAGCTCCTTCCCGGGCTGCCGACTTCTTCCACTCCTACACTCTGTCGGGGATCTCGTTGAGTCGAGTCATCAGGGACTCGAGGTCGTTCTCCTGCACGATCCCCCTCCAGAGTGCGGTGTTGATTCGGGCCATCACTGCCTTCAGTCGTCCCAGATAATCCATGGCCGCTGTGAGGCGGGACTCCAGCCTCAGTATATTCATGGACACCTCGTCCTTCACGATGGAGTTGGTTGGGTCCGAGCCGGGCACGACCCGTCCAGTCTCCTCTTCAAAGTTACGACAGAACTCTGCACCAAAAATACTAAGTCGAGTCAACAGATAAGATACGAGTCGACCGATCCAACTTTAACCAAGCCGAAGGAGGCATACCTTCGAGCACGAGGTACCATTTCTTGGTGATGTCGCCCAGATACGCCTCAAGATCAACCCTCTTCCGAAAGAGAGCCTTGTACTTGTCGTTCAGGACAGCCTTGGACTTCTTCAGCTGAGTCACCTCTTGGTTGGCCGCGTCGAGTGAGCCTCTCAGTCGGATGATCTCCGCCTCGAGCGTACCCACGGAAGCCAGCTTCTTCGCCGTCAGTTCCGACTTCTCCTGAGCCGCCTGCTGCGCCGCCGCCAGGTCAAGATCCTTTTGCTCCAAGGCTGCCTTCAGTTGACCTACCAAAGCCGCCACTGGATAGATGAACATGAAGGAACACAAGGCACATCTATCAAAAAGTCAGTCGACAAAAGATAGGAGTAAGTTACCAGCCGCATCGTCCCGCGTCTTCTTCAGGTGGTCCCGAGCCAACTCCAAGTCAAGATTAAGCTGGATTTGCTTCTTCACAAGATTTCTGCATCAACACAACAAGGCAAGATTATAAGACTACAGTCGAGTCAAAATACTCAACCGCAGTCTCGGGGACTACACCCAGTGGGTGCGCTGAGCGTGCCCCCACTGGTTTCACTCGGCCAAGGTCAGTCCGGCGCAAAAAAAACCCAACAACAAGGAAGAAAAGTTCTATAGTAAGACCACGGCCGACCGCCAGCAGTCGACCACGGTCTCGGGGACTACACCCAGTGGGTGCACTGAGCGTGCCCCCACTGGTTTCACTCAGCCAAGGTCAGTCCGGCGCGAGCTCAAAGAAGAGAAGAACACCTAGTGGGTGTGGTATCTCACGAAACAAAAACAGCAGATTCTCTCGAAACCAAAGACTACTTCAATGAAGACAACGTACCTGGATGTTGGCCCGAAGAGCAGAGCTGGCATCATAAGCCGCCATGCTGGCCTCATATGCCGCCTTCGTCCTCCCCATCATCACCTCCGCCTGGCGAACGGCTTCTTGAGCCGCCCCCACAGTGTCCTCCGGGAGGCGGTAGGTAGAGAAGAGGACTGATGAAGCGGCAGGCGTCAGGTCGGCCGCAGGCACGGGCGCTGGATCTACGGCATGAACCAGCGCTGAGTCGACAGCTGGAGTTGGCGCTGGGTCGACGACTAGAGAGGACGCTGGATCGACGATCGGCGCAGGCGATGGGGCGGGCGCTGGGTCGACGATCGGCGCAGGCGATGGGTCGACGGCATGCACGGTCGACACAGGGACGGCGAAAGAGACCGTGGCTCGGGCCGCGTCCTCCTGTCGCTGGGCTTCTGAGCCAGAAGACATCTTCCGGCCCTTCTTCCCTGCGCGCCGGCGGTCCCCTCCCAACTGCTCCTCGTCTTCGTCGTCATCCGGAAGCTCTATGATGAGGCGTGGCACTTCGAGTCAAGCGGAGAACTAAGTTCAGTCGACCGTCGCCCGCGAAAGAAAATAAGGATAAGACAAGTCTCATAGAAACCACACCTGCGCGGGATGTCGCGGCGTCCGCAGTCTCCTCGTCGTCTCGACCCCGGTCGATGTCCATCGAGGTCGTGGAAGCGGCGGCTCTAAAAGGTTCACTCAAGAAATGAGTCGACAGTCGACTTCCAAGAAGCAGAAAGAAACAAGACCGAGCGGCTCTTACGTGGAGGGGATGGGTACATCCACCTTGATCCTAGGCAAGGCCTTCCGGGGCTTGGTGGTGGTGACCTTAGGTTGCTTGGGCATCTTCTCGGCAGGGTCAGGAGTGTCCGTTCGAGTGCGTTTGGGCGTCCGAGAGCCCGAAGGACCCGCCTGGAGACGTGCGGCCCCTGGGTCGTTCTTCTCCTTGGATCGACGCTCGTCGCGGGGAGGTGACTCGACCTCCTCCCCGCTGCTATAGTCTTCGCTTTCCTCGGTCTCCTCCTCCGACTTCCACTCGGCAGCGTCGCCCGTGCCCTCCTCGCCCTCCTGGTCCAAGTCCCCAATGGGCAGCGAATACAGCTCTGTGTAGATCTGCAAAAAAAGAAGTTTGACCAAATATCAGTCAGACCCATCAATACAAATCACAAGCCAGTCGACAGACACGTCACTCGGAAGCAGAAGACTAACCTTGTCAGGCAGGTGGTCAGCATCGAACGGGATGATCCTCCCAGACCCCCTGGGGTTGTCCTTATTCCCAGTGATGCTCTTCAAGCACTGCACCACGTACATCGGGTCGGCCGCCTCCGGGTGGACTCGCGACGAGTCGTCGGTGCCGGAATACAGCCACATCGGGTGGTCCCGGGCTTGGAGCGGCTGGATCCTCCGTGCGAGATACGCCTCAAACAGGTCCATCCCCGTGACCCCCTCGCGGACTAACTGGACGACCCTCTCCATCAACATGTCTACTTCGGCCCTCTCAGCCTTACTCACTATCATCGAAGGAGGTGGGCTGGCTCGACCTAGAGTAAATGGAGGAAGGCCAGTCGACTGACCCGGAGTCGGGCTGTCCTTGTAATAAAACCAGGTCGACTGCCAGCCCCGAATCGACTCCGGAAGGTTCATGGGGGGAAAGGCGCTCCTATTCCTAAGCTGAATCCCGAGCCCGCCGCACGCCTGGAGGACGTGCGTCTTGCCGTCACTCGGGTTCACCCTCTTGGCGGTTTGCGAGCGACAGGTGAAGATGTGTTTGAACAAGCCCTAGTGCGGTCGGCAACCGAGGAAGTTCTCGCACATAGAAACGAAGGCAGAGAGGAAGGCGATGGAGTTGGGCGTAAAGTAATGCAACTGGGCACCAAAGAAGCTCAAGAACGCGCGGAAGAAAGGATGCGGGGGCGTAGAAAAACCTCGGTCGACGTGGGTGTCGTGGAGTACACACTCGCCCTCCCGCGGCCGGGGCTCGAGCTCTCCCCCCGGCGCCCGCCAAGAGCTGCGAGCAATCAACCCCTCCTCCTCCAGCTCCTCCAGATCCTCCACCACAATGGTGGACCGGATCCAATCTCCCTGGATCCATCCAGCGGGGAGTCCGGACCTTGACGACGAACCACTCCAGCCAGCTCGCCTCCCCTTCCCCGACGCCGCCTTCTTGGAGTGCTCCATGGCCGCGGTCTTGTCTTTGCCCATGGCTCGCACGCCGGCGGTCGCTGCGGAGAGAGGCAGGAAGAAACGGGTGAGCGGCAGAGAAGCAAGAGCGCAGCAGAGAAGCTGAGGCGGACGGGAGAAGATTGGGCGCACAGTGCCCCCCGCCGCGGTCTCGGCGCGCCTTTATAACGGCCCGGTCGAGTGGCTGACCGGTGGCCCCGAGCAATCCTATCCGATCCCGTAACAGACGCTGACGCGATACGTGGCAAAAAAGGAGGCGCAGGAATCGAGGCGTTCGAAGCGCACCTCTCCGATTGATGCGGCACGTCTCGCCCCGCGTGCTTCCCCAAATTTCGAAAGCCCCGCCGAATCCGGCGACCGAAGGGCAACCGATCCCGTCGAAAACGGCACGCGCTCATGGCGCCCGACGCCTAGCGCAAAGTCCAGTCGACGCAAGGAGTCCAATCGACGCAAGAAGTCCAGCCGACACAAGAAGCAACTAGTTCACTGATGGCTTCAGAATGGATCGAGGCGACCAAAACACAACTGAGGGAGCCTGCCCAAGTCACGAGCCCCGAAACAATATACCCCAAGGACGTCGGACCAAAACCAGAGCTTCCCTCAGCATCCCCTTGCTCAAGCCTCAATCCATTCGGGGGCTACTGACGAGGTTACAGACCTAGGGTAGGGTCACAGGCCTGATCGAGGTACCCCACCCAAGGTCACTACCCTAGAAGATCAAAAGACAAGACCTATGACAGTGGAGACAGTCGACTGAAACGGTCCAAGGAGACACTCCACTCGACTGACTCATGTACGCAAGATGACTCAACTCCACTCGACCGGACCAGGCACTCGACCTCCGAAGGTCAAACGCCACTTGGAACAGCAACAGTCCTATATTTACTCGCTGTAGTACTGCAGGCGTTACCAGTAACGCCTGCCTTAATGTACATTGAACCCTTAGTAACGTGGAGCATGGCTGGGGTCCTGGCACACTATATAAGCCACCCCCTCCTCCTGTACAAGGGTTCGCACCTCTGTAAACACGCATACACATACCAGTCGACCAAGCCTCCGGGCACCGAGACGTAGGGCTATTACTTCCTCCGAGAAGGGCCTGAACTCGCTAACACCTTGTGTACAACATCACCATAGCTAGAACCTTGCCTCTCCATTCGTACCCCCTACCCTTACTGTCAGACTTAGAACCACGACAGGTTGTCTCCCTAAACGCATTCTCCTGTTCAGGAGCAATCGTTACCGTGGGAGACACACTACCAACCCAGAACACGTTCATTGCTGTGAGCCACAATGTAGTCCTCGTCTGCCAACGCATAAAATGTGTTCCAGTAAAATTTTCCGGTTTCAAAGTAGCGGCGAAGCCATGAGTCAAAAAGTGCCTAAAATAAGGTTTTTGGATTGTTGGGAATATTAGCACTTTTCCGGCTAATCTAATCCACTAGTAAACAGTAAAGTACATAGAACTAAAACATCTATGAACAACATATATACGGCTAGCACATGAACGAGCAAATAGGGGATGAACGAGTCATACCCTCCGGTTGGCCAGGCCAACGCGACGGCGGCAGTGGCAGCCTCGGCATCGGTCGAGGCCTTCTTCTTGGCGGCGGCGTCGTCAGCCATGGGGTTGATGCAGGAGAAGTAGTGGAAGCAGCGGCGGACGGAGACGGGGACGGATCGGGAGCAGTCGCGTCGAGACGCTCCCCAAAAACCTTATTGTCGTTCTCCCGGGCAGGATCTCGAATGACAGGCTTACGGAGGCACCTACTCTCCCGACCAACCATGCACGCGATCGTCGGGATGGGATCGCCGGAAGCAGCACAAGGAGAGGAACAGTAGATGATGGCTAGGGTTGTACGAGAGGGAGTGAGTGAACTGAGTTAGGGTTCACTCCACTGGTCAGTGCCTTCTTATATAGGCCGTCAGGTAGATGGGCCTGGGTCAGGCCCATGACCGAGTCCGCAAACAGCCCACGGTCCAACGTCTCGGACAATGGCGCTTCCGTAAGTGACTCGTTAATTAATTAACCATTCCTGAGCGGCAAAAATAAGCTTCGGCTCGGCTCATTCCCGCAACCAGCGGCGCGTGCGCGCGTCATGACGAGGCGAGGCGGGCGGCGGAGGAGGAGGAGGAGCGCGCGTGTATAGCTCATATTCTCAAGCTCCCAATAGCAAGTGGTAGAGCAACCCTTATAAAGAGGTCTCACTCTTCTTACCGTAACAGTATGGGACTAAACTTTCCACACTTCCCACCACTTGCCGTACACATGCATGGGCCTTAGAGATTAACTAGGGATTATTGTCTTATATGGACCTAAGCCCATCCATAATCCATCACTAGTTGGTACTGCTAGCTGATGTTGCATGCACCATGATGAGCTGAGCACCTTGATGATCATTTAGGACTTGAAAAGAGGCATGATGGAAATTAGGCCATCAATGAAGCAGTATTTTGATCTCGTCTCACACATTCTATCATGTTTTGTCATTATTCCTTCATTTTATAAATTATTATTTATATATACTTGTTGTGTTACCGTTTATAGAAATTGCCGTATCCAGTATCGGCGCACTCGTGTCGCTGTATCGGTGCTACATATGTGGTGGGGATCTCTTTAACTGCGATTTCAAGAATCCAACACACGCAGCGAGGCGTTTTCCCCTACCCTAGCGGCCACCACGAACCAGGCGACTAGAGAGGCGGATCTTCTTCCACCAATCTCCATCGGCTAGGGCGCAGGTCCCCTCTCGCTTCGGCTGCTGCTCCGGCGGCAGGAGCGAGGGGGGCCCGTTCCTCCGCTCTGTAGTTAGGGTTCAGATTTTGTAGGTCGTAGTGCGCCATTGCGGTGGTGGGAGCGACGCCCGGGTGAATAAATTTGCCTCAACTCCACTTCCAAACTGGTGGTGCTCATCATGGCGGCGTTTTGGACTTGATGACACCGTGTGTTTGCCGATCCTTCAGATTGGCGGTGTTAGGCTTTCTTGGATGGTGTTGGCAAGGCGGTGGCAGTGACTCCATCAGGTGTGTCTCTTCTTCTGCTCTGTTCCCGTTGTTGCGGCGTTGTCTCCAACGTCATGGTGGAGCAGGGAGGTTTCGTCATCCAGGAGTACGCGCAGACGGTTTTCTACGCAAGTGACAATTGAAAGATGTCTTATGTTGGGTTTGTGGTTGGAGTTGGCAGTTCTGGTTTCCTCCTCCGACGTCATACTCGTGTGTGGGTGTCAGCTCTGAAGTTCGACGGCGTGTCCGGGGACATATGTTGCACCGGTCTGATTCTTTCAACGGCAATAATTTTGTTTTAAGCAAACTACTTTGAAGGTCCGTAGCTGTTGATCAGCGAAGCCGCGTTAAGCTTGGATGAAGAGGTGATTTGTCTCCTTTTCCTTAGTGGCGAGGGATATGCGCTGGTTTTTTTACATAGGATTATCCTCCCTTTTCTGTTATGTAATCTCGATGCTTACGTGACTTGTAACTGAATTTTTATTTTATTAACAAGACATGTATTATCATGAAAAAAAACTGTGATTTCAAATATCCGAGGCCGCTTTTTACGCCGGTAATCGGGGCCAGAACTGTCGGCCAAGTGGGGAAAATAATTATATGAGACCAGGTCTCACGAGTTAGTAGATGAGACCCCATACATGATCTCATATTATTTTTTTGGGCCAAGCGGGGTCTCAACGTACCTGACAGTTCAGGGAACATCATCTTTCTCTCTTTCCATGCCAAGTTTGTTTAAGTAGGTCATCCACAATTCCACGCACATACAACGCGATAGTGAAAGCACCATCTGCACTGCCACCTCAACGAAGCAGCCACATTCACAGGTAAGGAGACTCCTCCAGGTGCTGCACCCGGCACCTCCGCCCCAGCGGGATCGGCCGGTCGTAGAACAGCTCCGCCTTGCCATCACCGGCACCGCCGACACGGCGACCGGCTGCCAGCCTGCCGTACGAGCCCTTCAGCGCCCTGGAGCGCGCCCCCAGCGACGCGAGGACGACCACCAGCCTCTCCACGTTCACCAGCGCCTTCGGCGACAGCATGGCGCCGCCGCCACCGCCGGCGTCGAGCTCCTCCGCGGGCTCCTTCTCGCTATCGGGGGATGTCATGGCGCCGTGCTGATCTTCTGAGACGGCCAGTGGCGCCTCGTCCTTCTCGTCCTCGATGCGGCGGTTCTTGTCGCCGTCCTGGCTTAGATCGAACACCACGATGGCGCTCTGCTTCCAGGAGCCCTCGTCGTCGTCGTCGTACGGGTGGACCATCTCGGCAGGTTCGTTGGGCTGCTTGACGTCGAGGAGATCATCGGACGAGGACGTTTCCATCCGCAGGAGCTCCTCCAGGCTCGGCCTTCTGGTCGCCCGGTCGTCGTCGTGTGCAGCTGCTGCACCGGCGGAGCACGCGGTTCCGAAGACGGCGGCGAAGGGCGAGCAGATGAGCCTGACGACGGCGTGCCTCCTCCTCCCCGCAAACCTCGTCTTGGCGTGGTTGGGTGCCGGTAGCAGCGGCGAAGGCGACGACGCGCCGGAGAGAGGCGGGGACTGGCCGAACCCGAACGGCGACGCGGCCCCGTCGTGCTCCGGCCTCCCCATTTCCGCGGCGTGGCTAGCTATAGCTATCACCTTGTGCATGCGCACTCTTCACACGACCCCAGGCTAGCTTCGAAGAGGCGGGCATGGCGAAGCGTGATGGCGTTGCGAGCGGCATTTATGCTGCCGCTGCTGCTGATGCGTGAGCCGTGAGGTGGGTGTGGAGTTTGTTCCGAGTAGATAGGCTTTCGCGCGGTGCGATGTAGCACCCGTTTGTTCATCTACCGGAGTAGTAGCTAGGACGAGCGTTTGGTCCGGGAGGTTTCGAAATGTGGCGGAGTTTCGGGGAGGGGGCAAACCATGGATGGGAAACGTGTGGGACTCTGCGAGGGGGGAAAGGGACGTGTCGATGCAGTTCCATGCTCGACGGAGAACAGCATGCAGGAGCTCGACGGCATCAATTTAATTTCGCTTAAACAGACACTGGGGCGCGGATGAACGTGCGTACTACCAAACCTTCACGCGTGCGTGCTACTAGCATACTCCTATCTGGATTTTTACTCGATCAAAATGGAGGATTAAAAGGATACATAAAATAATGAGCACACATCTGATTCTGCATAAATAGGATGCACACGACCAACATGAACACATAGAAAACACGCCGATAACTACTAATGTTATATTAGATCAAAGTTGTGCCTAGGTGTGAGAAAAAAAACTCGATCAAATACGTGATCGGCAAATTACGGCAATGACCATATCTGCACAAATCATCTCATGACGCCACATGATCGGTGAGATTCTTCAGACCAACGTTCTCAGAAAGGGAGCGAGTGTCGCCGTCACTGGATCTAACCATCAACGTCAGAATCTAGGTTTTCACCCTGAAGAATTCGATCCGAGCATACCCGAGCAATGCCTTCAACAAGCTGACGGCATTCTTATTGCCAGGTATAACCAGCCCAGGTCAGACCTAAACTTTCACCCGGTAGCTCAATAGCGAGTGCTCGACTAACACCACCATTGAAGTCAGTCAACTGTTATCATCACCACTATTCCGTGATCCCAGCAACTATATGTGATGCAACTGCCACCAATGCACAACCACCCCACGACATCAAGCCATCGTCTATAATTGCGTCCCACCGCCAAAGTCAATCGTTGAATCAAAGAGACGAAGACTCCCCATAGGAGGTCACTGTAGCATAGTGTGTAGTCAAGCCCACATGACCATCATGATCTGGATCACCACCACTAAGCCGTGGATTGTAGTGCCGTCGGCCGGCAATGACCCATGCGAAAGGTCAGCACCTCACTGTCGTGGTCCACCTCCCAGCAAGGACCACGAGACCTAGGTAGAGAACCTGCCAAATCCAACCGCCTGTGTTGGATACCGCCTCCTAGCGAAGCCGCTGCGCCTCCCGGCCCATGCACGGTCACGCGTGCACAGCCCATGCACCAGTGTTCCCTCCCTCTTCCCTGCCAAGATTGCCGCCTTCCTGGGCCTTTACCTAGGGTTACCATTGCACTATTGTCGGATGCGAGGAGTTGACCTACAACCATTCATCGATAAGATCGCGGGTAGACTACCGGGATGGAAGGGAAAGCTACTAAACAAGCTTGGCAGGGTGGCCATAGCACAGTCTATTCTCACGGCCGTGGCGACTTTCCACATCACCGCTCTCAACTTGCCGAAAGCGATCCCGCCGAAGATTGATAAAATCATACGAGCCTTGTTTGGCAGAAAGAGGACAAAGAGCATACCTCAGGAGGGCACCCCCTAGTTAACACTGGAAAACTATCCATCGCCCGAAGCATTTGGCGGGTCTCGGGATTGCAAACCTTAAGAGATTTGGCTGCGCTCTTCACCTTTGTTGGCCCTGGATACAATGGACGGACCCTGAGAGGCCATGGGTGTGTACTGAGCCGCCGTCCAACCAGGCTGGTTTGAAACATTCCGAGCCTGCACCACCATACCATTGGGAGACGGGCATAAGGCTCTTTTCTGGCACGACAACTGGAGGGGGAGGGAACCTCTAAATCTTATTGCACCTACGCTTTTCAAGATCACTTCAAGAAAGAACAAGATTGTGGGCAATGAGTTGACAAACAAAAACTGGATCACAGCGGTGCCAGCCTCCACACCTTGAAGCAGCTCGGCGAATTCATGACTCCCTGGGAGTGTGACTACCTTGTTGCCAACCCAAGAGGACAACATTTCTTAGAACTTAACCACTAGTGGAGCTTACTCCTCTGCATCGGCCTACTCCCTCCGTCCGGTAAAGAGTGTACATCTAGCTCCAAAATTTGTCCACAAAAGAGTATACTTCTATCTTCCCAATGCACTTTAAAGTGGGAAAAAAATACTTCTCTCTCATCACACGGTAATCAAGACCAATAGCAATCTACACATGGTTTTCTTAATTTCTACATGCACTTAGCTCATTGGGGGTTGGATAATTAAAGAGGAGAGAGATGGTAGCTTGCACCATTCCAATGCATTTTTACTTAACTCCATAATTTGTCTTAAAATTTCTAGATGTACACTCTTCACCGGACGGGGGGAGTATGCGACAAAATTCTTCGGCTCCCACCCGAAGTTCGATTCTTCCAAGATCTGGTCCGCCCACGCTGAGCCTATGTGCAAATTCTTCGCATGGCTTCTTCTGCATGGTAGAATCCTCACTACGAACATGTTGGCTTTGCGAGGAACAAACATGTGTGTTTTCACAGGACTACACGTGACACACTGAGAGGTTGCTATGTTGGCCTTCGAGGCAATCAAACAACGTGATTTGGCATTTGCTGGAGCCATGCCATCTGTGGGTATTGGCTGAGTTTAGTTTTTCACTTCCCGTGTTTTGTGGTTTTGCCACGTTCCATAAAAACGTACGCCCTTTTGTATGTCGTGATTTTTGCTCTCCTTCTATAAGAAAATGGAGTGTTCCTTTTCCTCAAAAAAAGTGTTATTCTAAAATTAAAATGCAGCTTAAACTCGACCTAAATAAAATCTAATAACTCTTATAGAGTACTATCCATTTGGCCCGTGTTATACCACCGATCTCGGGGTCCGGCTGTGCCGTCGTCGCCGCGGTCGGGGAAGATGTGGCGCCATTCTTCAACGTAGATCGCTTCCGCTCTGGCTCCACCAACTTGGGGTATTGGCGGCGGAGGTCCGCCATGTACTCATGAGCGATTACCTTCATTAGTTGATATATTATTCAGAGCCTAGCTAAAATCATGATGATAGCACATTTATGTGCACAAACTAAAGAAATAAATGAATAAAAATTTGATGTTTAATTGGTAAGTTACCAAATGTCCATTCGTGATTACAAGATTCTTTCTGACCTTGTTTGCTCATCAGCCCTATAAAGCTTAAAGTACAATTCAGTTTGTTTGGGACAGAAGGAAACATAATTAATAAGAGGATTTGCATGTATGACCGGAAAAAAGTTTTCTCTTTGAGGGGTTTGCAAAGAAAGATTACACTAGAGTTATATTAGGTCAACTGTATAACATTTGCTAAGCTTAATCAAATAGAAAGATTTCATGTTTGAACGGTTGAAAAGGCAAAGAATTTTCAGACTCCGTTCTAACAATGGGGTTGCGGCCTATTGTTGATAGGTTACAACCATGAAAAAAGATGCAACTGACGAGTGACTTGAAGATGATGGCGACACGGCGGCTGGCAGCAGCGAGGAGGCCATAGAGAAAGGCGGCAGTATGAGCGAGCACGAGATGTTTTTTGCCACATCGTCTCCACCGCCGCACACAGCGAACACGCTGTTGGCTAGGATCAAGGAGAGAGTTGCACCACTCACAGCCAGAAGGTGACCTGTTCATTGCCTGAACGAATGCCCGTGTCACCGGAAAGTTACGCCGTTGGCGGTCCGTCCGTGGCCGAGGCGCTGTGATGGTGTTTCTTGGATGGGTGGATGTGTGCGGTGAGCTCTCCTTGGGGTCGTGCACCTTGGCCGGCTTGCCCAGGAGCTGCCGGTGCATGTCGTCGAGCAGGGCCTCATGGCGTGGCAGCGGGGTATGGTGTGGTGCAGGGAATCATAACTTATGAGACGGGTTCACTTTTTCTTTAGAACAATGAGACGGGTTTGTGGGCAGAAAATCCTATATGATGCTCGCAATGTCAAGGAGTTAACAAAACGCACAGAGAGCACCATGAGCGATCTAGAATGAGCGTCCCATGTTGTTCATAAATTCAACAACAAAAAATCGTGCTTTTGATTTTTTTTTTGGTAATTTCAAGTTTTGTTCAAACTATTTAAAAATGCGTTTTTGAAAAGTGTTTGGAATTTTCAAGAAATGTCCAAGTTTTTTTAAATAGGAATTTCCAAAAAATGTTACTGTTGTAAAATCACAAATTCAAAATATGTATGGGACTATAAAGAAATGTTCATGTGTTTCAAAAATTATTCCTGCTTTCCAAAATTTACCACAATGTGAAAGAATGTCCCCATTTTCAAAACTTTGTTCAGGAATTTAAAAAATATTACCAATTTTCAAAAATTGTTCAAAAATGCAAAACATGGTCCCTCATTTTAAATTTATACATAAATTGAAACATTGTCACATTTGAGAAAATATCTTGTTCGTAAAAAAATGTTCGGAATTAAAAATAATTGTTCTGCATTTTAATAAATGTTTTTCAAAAATTCAAATAATATTCCGATCAGCTGTACGGTTATTCTTAAACTGCCGCGCGGCATAATGGTCACAACACTGGATAAGCTCCATTGGCTGGCAACAAGGCCCAGGGAATTCGATTGCTCAACAGTGCATTAAATGTTTTTATTTTTATTTTTCGAGTGCATGTGGGCCGCTGCAACTGCGTGGGCCGGCCCGAACGGTGTCCCCACTATGCGAAAGGAAGTGGTTTTTCTTACTGGCATCGATGGGTAATACAGTATTTTGTAACTTTTGAGATGATTTACATGACGGTCCTTTATTCGTAAAAGTAATAATTTAGTAGGTATATAGAAATATATATCATTAAATTTGTGGCTGAACATGTAGTTTCGATGGTTTATTGCACTTGTTTGTTAGTCAAATTAATAATGATATAAAAAATTGTGCCGATCATTACAATCTTAGATGAAGCGAGTATCGCATAAGAGCATCTCTACTTAGAAGGTGCGCTATCCCGCCACGGGCCATATATTTGCAGGCCGGATAGCGTATCTGGCCTTTTTCGGTCCGGAATAGGTCCACCAAATTGTGGTGGCCCGTAAACATTATATGGATGGCCGCTAACCGCCCCCTACAGCCGCTATATGTACAGGAAGGGGGCGATTTAGGGTTTTTGTCTCGCATTTAGACTTCGATCTCGATTTGGGAGAGCAAACACAGCTTCACCATCCAGCCAAGTATCTTTATTGAATTGTGACCCTATCTAACGCTTAAAAATCTTTTTTCTTTCTCCGCCACTAGATTCCGGTTAAAACGATTGGTCCACCCATGCTTTTTCTCTCCATTTTTCGCATTTAGATCCATCGTTTTCTTCTCCTCTACCGCTTTTCTCTTTCCCTCCGTCACAGTTCTGGCGAGCTCATCCTCTTCCCCGTGGACGTGGGGCTGCCGCCCTTGCCGCCGAGCAAGCGCGGCCGGCACGACGTGGAGTCTGACAGCTCCGGCGGCCACATCGTCGAGCCGTGAGCAGGCTCGCAACCACGGCGCCCTCTCCCCACCGAAGGGACCCGCGGGTGGCGGCGCTTCGACGAGCTGTACGACGCGCTCTGGCCGTCGACGAAGGCTCTCCGCAAGGCGAAGGTCGCGGTTCGCTGCGAAGGAGGCGCTGGACGCTGGTGAAGAGGGTGTCGCCGCATGCTTCGAGGCGGTGCACGTGGAGTTCGAGCTCGCCGGTTTTTTGTCTAAAAGGATCCCCTCACGAACAGAATTGCCAAAAGAGACCCCCTCCGAACGAAATTGTCAAAAAGGACCCCCTCGGCAGTGGCGGCGGGCGCGGCAGGCGACACGTGGCACCGGCCGCCACACCTCGAGGGGCGGGCCCTGCCGCCACGCCAGGAGGCGGCATGTCTGCTGAAACGTGTTTGCAGCAGTGCGTCGAGCCGGGACGGAACAGAGCAGGGGACGTGGGCCCTGCCGCCACCAAGCGAGGCGGCCACCTCTGCCGCTGCCGCGCCCAGGCCGACAGGCTGCACTGTTCGCTCGATGGGACGGCGGGCCCGGCCGCCATAGGGAGAGGCGGCCGCGTGGGAATCTTCCAACCGCAGTCGGCGCGTAATTTCGGGGCGCTGATTTCCACGGCAGACGGCGCGTAATTTCGGGGCGCTGATTTCCACGGCAGACGGCACGTAATTCTGGGTTCTCGATTTCCACCGCAATGATTCCCACGCGACGCTAATTCCACGGCGCTTATTTCGACCGCAATGATTCCCACGCGACGCTTATTTCCACGAGCGGGAATCTGATGCACGGATATCACTTATTTTGCCTCAGCGGATGCGATGGTACTGCGAGAATCACTCACTCGCTGCTGGAATTTGAGGCTGCGGGAACCTGTTGTGCCGACACTACAGGGATCCTCTTCCTTTTATATAGCATGATTCTGCTCGCTGGCTTACTAGCCGTAGCCTTCTCTTCTCCTCCTCTTCTCTCTTCTAGTCTGTGAGTGTGTAAGAACACAGAGAAAAGAAACCTTCGTAGGCACTTTGACTCATGATTTAGGGCGATTTGGAGTTGGATTTTGAATATGTTGAAGTTGAAGAAAAGATAGACGAAGGTAAGATCTATCCATTTTTGGTGGTTTCGTTTGCATGCATGATGTTTGTACTCGTTTTGTTTAGTTCATAACTATGTGTTCTTTGTTGTGTTAGACATTATTTCATAACTTTTTGGAGTCATTTAGAGCTTCGGGAGTAGGATTTGCCTAGCGAAGTGAACTACGGAGTTGAAGATCAAGGTATGAGCTTTGCAATACATTGATTTTTTCGCGCATGCAGGGTGATAATTAGTTAGTCTTTTAGCTCGTCATAGCTATGCGATGTTAGTGCTTAGAGGTTAGAAAAAATTTGAAACGACAGATGTTGCATTTATACTATATTTTTTAGAAGAGTAGGTTCATTGGTGCTTAGATATGTTGTATCAATGTTAGCTGCGTCCATTAGTATTGACATGCGAGAAAATATTTATTTGGTAATTATGAAAAAAATGGTATTGTAATTGTTCATTTGCATGTGGTATGTTATTTTATGTGGTATATTTATGAATAAGTCTATAGTTAGGAAACCGTAGGTCAACTTTGTTATATAATCTAAATGTTCTGTGTTAAAATAACGTGCTAATGTACTTAATGTTGTATGTAATTAGATTAAATAATTCATCTTAGTAGCAATCAAGGAGGAGATGACGTGATTGAAGAAATTGTGTTTCCATTTTCGCTGTCCCTTTTGAGGTGAGAAGCACATACATGCAAGTACTATTTTCATGCTTTTAATAGGAGAAAGAAAAATCCGTGTATAATATTGATGTTCATGTGATAATAGGTTGACTTCGTTCATATAATACTGGTGACGGACATTTATTCAAACTCGTTTGACGCTTCATTGCATTCGCAAGCACATCCATATTGGAGCTAAGGTATAAATGACGCTGCAATTATGTTAATATTTTTTATATTGATGTACTATTGTGAAAAATGTGCATGCCGTTGGGAATATTATTATCTGTAAAAAAATGAATTTTATAGTATGCTATGAAAACATTATTAAAAACCAGAAGATATTAAATATTTTACCCATATGATATTAAAATGTTATTATCGTACTATTATGTTTAGTGGTTGTTTGGATAGCTTAGTTTTGACTAATAGTCGTATTTCCAAAAGCTCACTTTTTACATGTTACGAGAAACAGATTAGGATTTTTCTGGGGTAGTTAGAGAAAAGCAAACAGAGTTTTAGTTTATTACGCTGCTAGAGGAGTTTCGGAAAAAACAATAGATATGTAAATACTCGTATGATCTGTAAATGTTGTCAGTGTACTACTACTAAATGTTCAGTTACTAATTACTTGAAATGTAAATATGGATGTTGGTTAGGTACTATGGAAAATTTGTTAGTGTACTATGGGGACGTCTTACGCGACGGTCCTTTCGGGGTGGATGTGTCCTTGTGCGAGTCGACTACAGTTGTAGTGAGAGACATGGTGAACGTGGGTTACGCAGCAGTAAGAAGGTGCATCCGAGCGGTGTTTGGCCCAAGGGTGCAGGGAAAAAAATGACAATGGAGGCATTTGTCGTTGATAGAGGAAATGATGGGACTGATGCCCGTTGGGGTTTGCGGCATGTCACAGGTGACCAGTCATGGGGCTCATACATGAGATTTGCAAGCAATCCCAAGAACTCAATGTTTGGTCAGTCGATGGTGTATGTGGAGTTCATTTCTGTCACTGATGTTGCCGGATGCAGTAGCAGGGGTGTTGAGGTCGAGTTGGCCATCACATCAGCCCCTAGCGCCGGCCCATCGGAATTGACCGGCGGCCAGCCTGTGTATGACACATGATATTGGTCAGTGGCCATTGACCTGAGCGAACACGTTGAGGGATTGCCGGAGGCGCTAGATGATGACGATCATTCTTCCGCATCTTCGGACTCAAGCGAAGAAGAAGATGTTCCTCCTCAGAGGGCGACCGCGGCGGCACTGCAACCTGGGTTTTTACAGGATATGAGCATCACCAATGAATTTCACTATGTTTCTGGCCTAGAAGCGGGCAACCTGGAGGTTGGGCAGGTTTTCCCAGACAAGAAGTCTGCTTACCAGGCAATAGATAGCTATGCAATCGCCCTCCACCGTCAGCATAGAGTGAAGCAGTCTGATAAAAAAGAGTTGAAGGTCATATGCATCCACTCCGCGAATGGTTGCCGTGGAAGAGTTCTCGCTAGACTGAAGCCTGAGGTATGTCAGTCATGGCATATCACAAAAATAGCGGAGCATAGTTGTGAGCAAACTGGGACTCTTGCAAATCACTACAATGTGACTGCAAGATATGTGGCACAGAAGATGGAAACGATTGTGCAGGAAAGTCTCAACATTAGTATTAGGGCTTTGCGAAAAGCTGTAGAAGATCAAATTGGCTTCCCTGTCAGCTACAACAAGGCTAGGCGTGCGAAGGAAAAGATATTCCAGAACTTGTATGGAACCTATGAGGAGGCCTATTCTTATGCCCCCAGAATGCTTCATCAGATAGCATGTGCTAATAGGGGGACTCAAGTTTGGCGGAGAGACCGTCCAAACCCAATGAACCCGGGTGAGCTAATCCTGGACCGCTTATTTTGGGCATTCACCCAGACTATACAAGCCTTCAGTCATTGTCGCCCGGTTTTATCAGTTGATGGTACCTTTCTCACTGGAAAGTACAAGGGCACACCATTGGTGGCGACTGCAGCAGATGCAAATAATCAGCTTCTTCCTATTGCATATGCACTGGTCGAGAGCGAGAACAAAGATAGCTGGTTGTGGTTCGTGTGCTGCCTGAAGATGGGTGTCGTGAAAGAGCGTGAAGGTGTTTAAATCATCTCTGATCGCAACACTGGATTATTAAGCGTTCTCGACATAATTAAGGTGTCGAAAGAAGAGTGGGGATGGCCGGATCTAGAAGGAAGGTGGTGCATGAGGCATTTGGCAGCAAATTTTTACTCCAAATTCAAAAACAAGGATTGGTTCAAGTTATTCAAGAGGATGTGCATGCAGAAAACCGAAGCCAAAATGAATGCGATCTGGGCAGGTATCAATGGTGAGATCCAGCGCGCGGCCTTGCCGCAGAGAGAAGACCGGAGGGGTCGTAGGACGGCCATAAATTTGAGCCAGTGGATCGGCGAGAATTGCCCTCATTTGTACAAGTGGGCGCAATCTAACGACACCGGGGCTCGATATGGAATAATGACTAGCAACATGTCAGAGGTGTACAATGGTGTTCTTAAAGGGGTGCGAGCACTGCCTATCACAGCCCTAATTGAAGAAACTTGGAACCGGACCCTGTCATACTTTGTAGACAGGGTCACCGTCGCCAATGCACAAGTTGAATCGAACAAGCCATGGTCAGAGAAAATGCAAAGACATCTTGACGAGAAAGCACATAAGTCCCAAAGTCATGGCTGCAGGAAAGTGGACGCACTTAGGAATAAATGGGAGGTCAACGTGCGAGCCAAGTACGTTAAGGGTCACCACAGAGGATCAAAAAAGCAAGCTGTCTCCCTCGGCCCAACGTCCTGTGAGTGTACCTGTAACAAACCCAAGCTAGACGTACAACACTTGGAACGGTGAGTTCTGGGCATGGGGCATTGATATGAACTACAAAATGTTGTGGCCAGATGGGCCGAAATGGGTTCCGAATGTCGACTTGATGAGAACCGCCAAGGGACGACGTCAGTCTAGGCGTCATCGCAATGACATGGACCATAGTCAGATGGGAGAACCAAGACGATGCCGCGTTTGCAGGTGTCCTGGACATTCACGTAGGGAATGACCGTATCGAGCCAACAACACCGCCTGATGTTGATATATTTGTACTCGCTATGTGTACTTATATTTGTACTCTTTGTATTATTGTACTCGCGATGTTAACTTCAGATAATTAATGTAAATTGCATCTCTTTGTATTACTGTACTCGTGATGTTAACTTCAGATAATTAATGTAAATTGCATCTCTTTGTATTATTGTACTCATGATGTTAACTTCAGATAATTAATGTAAATTACATCTCTTTGTATTATTGTACTCGTGATGTTAACTTTGGATAATTAATGTAAACTGATTCTCTTTTGAATATGTGTGCAGGTTATGGCCGAAGTGCCAGTGCTTTTGAAGGGGCCCCATGACGCCGGTCACCGTTGCCATCTATTTTTGAACTCAAATACTACTCATGATTATCGGACTTTCAGACTTCGAACCGTAAAGAAATCATGGACAATACACAATAATTTCCTTGCTCACCTTCAGGCCTATGGACTAGATGGTTTTGCTAACCTCACATCATGTGAAGACCAATTACGTTCAGACCCATCCCTTTGGACATCCCTAGTTGACCGGTGGAGACCTGAAACCCACACCTTTCACTTTCGTTTTGGGGAGCTTGCACCTACACTCAAAGATGTTTCTATGATCACTGCTCTACCAATTAAAGGTGAGCCGTTAGTCTCTCCACGAGTGTCTCCATCCTGGGCATTAAATATACCAGCCCGTCTTGGGATGACAATGCCAGATTCACAACGTTTTGGTGGCCCTCGGGGAATCCCGCTCTCATGGCTTCGTGATAACTTTGAAACTATATCTTGCTACGCGGATTCTGAGACGAGAAAAAAACATCTGTTTGCGTATTTATTGTGGCTCCTCGGGACTATGTTCCCAAATTCACACGGGGACGTAGTTCTCCCTGGTCTGATCTACATTGTAGAGAAGATGGTAGATGAACCTTTACCGGAGCAGCCAAAATACAGCTTCGGTTCTGCCATGCTATGTCATACATATAGAGGCTTGTGTGATGCCACACAAAAAACTTCATTCACACAAAAAGCTTCGTTACTTTGTGTCGCCTATGAGTTTCTACAGTTGTGGTCCTGGGAATACCTCCCTGTAGGACGACCTCGTTTAGTAAATCCCATACACCCATACAACTATGGCGAGGGCGACAGTGTAACTATGGCCAGCAGGTGGACAAATCCAAAGAAAAAATGGGCTCCAAATATTGCAAAAAATTGTTACCCTATATACCACCAGCAGTTTGAGATACTTGATGAGTCAGTAGTCACATGAAACCCATGGACTGAGGAGCAGATAGATATGGTGTTCGATGCACGACCCATCACAGAAGGCATGTTGACCGATAATGCATTTTGGCTGACTCACTGCAACTTATTGTTCTTGTGGTGTGTTGAGCCTTACAACCCAGAGCGTGTCATGAGACAGTTCGGTCTCTATCAAGAGATTCCACCACCTTTTTCAAGATGTCCCGACGTGGAAACCCATAAGTATGATGTGACCTTCCTAAATAGTTAGTGTTTTTTTTAATTTACTAAACTCACACTTTGTTACATAATTTGCAGGCTATCAAATATGGGCAGGGGTTGGAGTTCTTACGATTGGAGGGAACGCAACATTCAATTTGTACAGAAGTGGGAAAATGAAGCGCTACTAGATATAGTGCATCAACTTAGGTACATTATATTTACATTATTTTATTGCAATGACCATACGATGCATGAAGATGTTTTGTTTTCATCACAACTGTTGATGTAATTATTAAATTTTGCAGACCATATGATCGGCGTACATATCAACCGTACATGCAGTGGTACAGCATCAGCACGCGTACTAGCTTGGCCATTCAACCCGCTATGATACCAACAAATCTCACACAGGAGCAGCAGATGCAGAGAAATACTGAGCTTCATGCAGCTTACTATCGTGACCAACTGGTAATCACTAGTAACTTTTTCAGGTCCATCATTTCATAATCATTTGAATCAAATAACAACCAAATATTTTTCAGATTGAAACTTGCAACGAAGTAGGGCAGATGGCGGCGGAAACCATGTCGGCACGGGGCCCGGCTCGCAAGGCATTCCACAAACGTCTTCAAGACTACGTGGCAACAAAGTTGAGATGTGGTAGAGGCGATGAAGTTGTCATTGGAGCGTACAACATGTCGGTAGCGAGTTCAGTCAGACCGAGTGTGGCGCCGTCGTCCAGACCAAGCGAGGCGCGTAGGAGCCATGGGCAGTGGGGGGAGGGTCCGAGTAGTACAACGACATTGCCACGACATGACTCATCTCTGCAACTGCATCGCTCTTCTTCGGTGCATCTTCGTCAGGGGTAGACATCTCAGGACCATGGCATGGGCTTGGATTCGATGCCCGAGCATACGCTTTCCCTAACCCATATGCGTTCACAGAATACGACGCATACACACAAGGTGAGGGATCTCAGCCATATCTCTCCACGCGAGGGATCTCCATGCCTGAGGAGTCTCCTGTCTCAGACATAAATCAGTACCACGTACAATGGCCAGACAGTACAAGCGAGGAATCTGATCAAGTATTCATGTTTACATTTTAATGCATGGGACAATAATATCACATATTATCCTCTCACAATTTGTTTAAAATGTTTCTATGTGCAGGACATACCTGATCGTACATGGGACGACGAGAACAACCAAACTGGCCTAAACACACAAATCCGAAGAGCATTACCTTATCACGCCGACCCGGTTACAGCTGCAGTTACAGATTTCTTCGGAGGAGATGTTATTGGCTCATCTTTTATCCCCGAGGAGTCACAAGCATACACCTACAATTACGCATCAGGTTCGCAACAAGGATTACAGACTCCACCACCTACGCAGGAGTCGCAGACACAGGAAGCCGAAGTGGAGTGCAGTCGCGATTTTCGTGTACCTCGAGCACCTAATCGCTTGTCGCTTTCCGGTCCTAAGGAAAGGCCAGGTGGCCGTCGTCGACTAGGGTGATTAATCTATCTACGCGTGTGACCCATTGTATCTACATATGTCAGTATCAAACTTTATGTTTTATGTAAGAAACATCTATGTACACTGAAATAAAAATGCACCAGTCGGCAACAATGTTTCCCGTCTATATCTCCCGCCATACTTTCCCGCTTCTGAGTTCCCGCCTATTCCTCGCACCGTCGTTTCCCGCCTATATCTCCCGCCATACTTTCCCGCTTCTGAGTTCCCGCCTATTCCTCTCTTCTGAACCTATAAAAACCCCTCCACACTATGGTGGATACACACTTCAGTGTAGTCTCCTCAAGATGTCCGGTTTTCTTTTTGATCGTAGTTTTCACCCTACTATGTCCCAATGTCTTCTTCGTTTAGCCGCCATGTAATGCCCCGGATGTAATACTTTCCCTTTTGGGTATATAATATATCTCCGGCTTCATCTATTTCCATTTCGGGTTCTTTGCCTTTCGGGCTTTCGTCGTTTTGTTGTGTGAGTGTGTGGCATTCATTCATTTCATGTAGACATGTGCATTGCATTGCATTTGTGTTGTGGGTTGCATCCGGTTCGTCGTGTTTCTTCCCGTTGTCCGTTTCGCGTTCCGGAGCTTCCTCACGTGTCCGTGACGTCCCGTAGGCCTACTTTGTTGTTCGGGCGTTTTTCGTTTCCGGTGTGCCGCGAGGTTGTGTTGTGTGTTGTTGTTTTGTTGTGTGCAACCCGCCTCTCAAATCTCGTCTCGTTTGGACTCCGTTGATTTTTCCCTCCGTTGTCCGTGTGGGTCCGAGGTGCCTTCACTTCGTGTCCCGGTAACACCCCTGCTGCTTCCTTTTATCTCCGTCTAGGCCTTTTAAATCAACCCCGCGATCGGATCCGTTGGATCGGATCGGAGGGCTCCTAAACACCCCTAGTCTCCAAACCCTAGTCTAAAACTGCTACTTATAGACCCCCCCCTAGTCTATTTGGGCATCCCCTTCTTCTTCCTCCCCTCTCCCCTCTTTTTTTTTTCATTTTCTACCTCAGATCCACTATTCCTGCCCGGATCCCGAGGGGATCCAGTTTTCTTTCGAATCAGCAGCAGCCCAGCCGTCGGGCTCCCTCGAAGCACGCGCGAGGTCAACGCCGACCCGGTCGCGCTCGCTCCCGAACGGCTCGCTTGGCCGCGCCAGCTGGCGCTCCGCGTCGACCGAGCCGCGTCGACCGCGCCGTTCCGCATCGCTTCCCCGCGTCGGCCCAACCCCTTCCTCCGTCGAAGTGGTCCCCGCGGGCCGCCGCTCGCCACCAGCCCATCGCCACTTCTTCGCCGGCTCGTCGCGCCACTTCGAGCAGGCCTGCTCCGCTCCCGCACCAGCCGCACCGCTGGCTGGGCCTCGCCGCGCGTTGGGCCGCGCCGCGCCAAGTCCCCGCCTCTCCGCAGGCCGCCGCCCCGCTCCAGGCGCCCGCTCGCGCCGCGGGCCTCCTCCGCCTCGGGTGGGCCTCGCCCCGCCAGGCCAGGCCACCGCGGGCCTCCCTCCGCGCGCCTGGGCCGCCCCGCGCCAGATCTGGGCTGCCGTCACTGTTCATCCGGACCGGCCCGTCTTCGTTTTTTTTCCCAGATTCAGATCTGGATCTGAGGTCCGTTTCAAAACCCTAAGTCCCTGTTGCACTTGATCTGATATGCTAACTTTGAACTGCTGTAATTTCTTGCCTGTTGCTCCGTTTTGCGCGTGTAGCATGTCCAGATGTTCGTGGAGTTGTCCTCTACGTTTTACCTGTTGTAGTCATGCATGTTAGAGGTCTTCTAGACACTTGTTTTGCTGTTGCAAGAGTGCATGATGATATAAACTGCTGTTATGTGTTATTTTCATGCCACCTTTGACATGTGATGTCTTTTAGCTCGTTTGTCCAAACGATGCAAATGACATGTCCACGTGTTCGTCTTGTCACGAACTACGTGTTGCTTGTGATAGGTTGCATGGTAGATTTATTGTTGCCTTGTTATCATCGTTGCAAAGTGCCATGTTCACATGATGTGTTTTCACTTGTTATGAAATGCCATCTTGTTGAGCTCGTTGTAATCGTTGTGTTCACCTCAATGATGCATGCTTGTGTGTTTCGGGATCACCGTCATATGTATTTTGTTGAGGTGCTTACCCTTTGCCATGTTTAGTTTCGAGGTGTCTTAAACATGCTCTTTTGTGTGCTATGATGAAATTGCTGTTTTAGGACTTAGTGAAATTTTCACTAAGTCTGAAATCTGTAACGTTCCGATGCCATGTTCGTGTGATGTTCTAGGAAAATGCATGATAGTTTTGGGGTGGATTTTGATTGTTCCTTGAAGTATATATTGTTGTCTTTCCATTCATGTCCTCACATGTCCATTTGAGGTGCTGTAGCATGTTTATCTTTTGCTCTAAAGTTTCAATAAAATTCTGCTGCCAGAATTTTATTGCAAAGTTCAAGATGTCCAAGATCATTGCTATTGATCCGTGACTCCGTTGGGGGTGCATTTTGGACCTAGTTGCTGTACTATATGTCTAGTTTGTATTCAAGTCCTTTGCCATGCTTTTTGGGTGCTGGAGCTTAATTATTTTGAGCTCCCAAGTTGCTATGTTGCTGTAATTTTCAGCTTTCGCTCAAATCGTGTTTCGGGCATAACTTTTAGCCCGTAACTCCGATTTCAGCGAATCTTATATCAAACTTGGGTGATTTTCTGTGTAGATTAATAATATCAGTTTGTTATCTTGTTTTGAGGTGTTTTGCTTGAGTGATGTTTTACGTGCTCCATGTGCATCCTTAGTGCATCCATCATGCATTCATGTTTTTCGAGTGCGCATTGCATCTTGTTGATTGGTGCTTGGTGTGTTTGACTTGTTTAGAGCCGGAAGCTGAGAACGAGTACGAGGTTGAGCACGAGGTTTCCAACGAGGTTGAGCACGAGGACCCTTCTTACGATCCGAACGACTTCTCTTCAGGCAACATGACCGAACCCCGATAACATTACTATCTTTGCCTATTGCTAGTAGTCTCGATCTATAGTTTTGCCTCGATGCCCATGTTCTTCTTGTCAGCCTCCTACTTGTAACCAATTGCCATGTCTAACCACCCTACCTATGCAAACCGTTGCTTGGCTAAGTACGCTTCGCTCAGCCCCTCTTATAGCGTTGCTAGTTGCAGGTGAAGTGAAGATGCTTGCTCCATGTTGAAGTTTGGTTGGGTTATATCACACTATATAATTGCTTTAAATTAAATCACCTATATATTGGCAAGGGTGGAAGGCTAAGCCTTTTACTTGGTGTTTTGTTCCACTCATGCCGTTAGGATCCGTATAAGCCGGTGTTATGTTCCTTGATTATGCGTTCCTAACACGGTTGGGGTGTATGGGACCCCCTCGATAAACCGCTAAGTGCTAAGTCTTTTCCAGCAAATCCCAACATTGGTACTATTTGGCTAATAACAAACTAAACATGCATAGGGAGTAATTAACCCTCTTTCTTAATCAACAACCCCGGGCCAGTGCTCCACATGAGTGTTGGTCCGAAACGAGCAGACTGCGGGGCCGCCTCGGGGCAACCTGAGGTATCTGGCATACACCTGTAGGATGACTCATCCGGACGTGTCCTGAGACCTAGATACGCGCGGCTACTATCAGGGTGTCGACACGCCGGGAGGATTTGCTGGATTAGCCTTACCTTAGCTCGGTATATCTTGAGCACGGGATTCCGAGGATACTCGGGTCTTCCCACTTTGGAGTTGCGACTCCGCGGATCGTGGGCTTGTAATGGGTCAAGTTGGAACACCCCTGCAGGGTTTGAACTTTCGAAAGCCGTGCCCGCGGTTATGTGGCAGATGGGAGCTTGTTAATTCCGGTTGTAGAAAACTTGACACAATGTTACTAATACACTACCAGCGTGTGTTCCGTGACTGTCAATTTCCGAATAGGGATTCGGGAGTTGAACACGGAGGGGTTATGATTGTGGAGCTTGTAGCTAGGATCACTTCGTGATCACTTCTCGCCGATGCCTTCTCTTCTCGCTCTCACTTGCGTAAGCTAGATGCTAGTTGCTGCTGCAGACTTGTTCTTTCTTCAGCCTTTCCCTCACCTAAAGGCTTAAATAGTTCTGTTACCCGGGAACGGGATTGCTGAGTCCTCTGTGGCTCACAGTTACTTCACACACCAGATGCAGGTCCAGCTGTGAGCTATCCAGGTGATGGCACCGAGCTGGATTGGGAGTACGACGAGGAGCGTAGTCGTTACTACGTGCGCTACCCGGACGATCAGTAGTGGAGTCTCTTACTAGGATTCGATCCGCCTGTGGTTTATTTATCTGAGTTTGGTACTTTGACATTCGGCTTTTGCCCTTAGAGGGTTGTAGTGCTCTTAATGTATGATGTTTGAGACTTGTACTGTTATTCTGTGACGTGGCGATTGTAAGCCAACTATTTTAAGTTTACTATCCCCTCTTTTACATGAGTTGTGCAAAGATTACCAGACTTGAGATCATTCTAGGATGGAATTATGCCTTTAAGTCGTGCCTCGACACGTAGGAGGTATAACTCCATCCTGGGCATTACAAGTTGGTAATCAGAGCCTTCTCCGACCTAGGAGCCCCCACTGTTTGATCGAACCGTTGACGGTTGAGTCTAGGCACACACTGAAAACTTTTTGAGTCCTATATTATATCGGAGAGTAGGATTTCTTTGCTCCTCATCCCCTTTCTCTCTGGTGAGGACTCCTGACGTCTACTCTTGTCTCTCCTATCTTCAAAATTTGCACAAATTTTTTTTTAGGAATCCCGCGAGTATTCTGGGATTGTTTCGATGTTCTTGTGACAAGGATATTGTTCTCGATGCCTCCTGTTACCGAGGAGTTGAGCTTCGGGGTATCATTGTAACAAGCATATCGTGGCAGTACTAAATACTTAAGACGGCCGACATCAAAAATCTCCCCTATACGGCCAGTGGCAAGATAACCCCGACATCACCCAGTACTGGGGAGGTAGTTCGGGAGTATTGCCATAGCTTGTTATAGTGGATGCTTTTCGAAGGTCCGAGGTACACAGTTTCCGAGAAAGACTGGTTATGTGTTGAAGGATGGATACACCTGGATGTAGGTTAGAGTTGATTGCGCGGTGCTTCCCGTGTATCCCCAACACCTGATTGCATAACTGGAATCTTTCGGAAAACTATAGGTGGGTTTTATCCAGTAGATCGTAGGCATTCTTCCAACGAATGCAGGTTAGTGAGTTCGGGGTTCGACATTGAGTGAAGGGGTTATATGACCGATGTTACTATCAGGAGTTGCATCTTAAAGGGTCCTTGGCTATGCTGATCCGGGGATTGCAAAACCTTTTCGTAACGCGTTCATATGCTTTCAGCACAAAGATGTTAGAACGAAACTCCTCTCTTGTGTTTGTTCCCGTCTGTACCTTGTTGTTTTTATTATTTTATCCTTTTGATCCCTATGTGGCTTCTCGTGAAGACTGATGTTATCAATTAACTAAGAAATTCATTCGTTCCTCTTGTTCGGATGATTTCATTCGTTCTTATTGTTCGAATGATTATTGTGAAGACTTGTTGCAATTCATTCCATTGATTCAGCTTATTCCTTTTGTCAATCAATTGCTGATTCGTGGTCATCTATTACAGGATGGCTCCGAAGAGGGTTCCGAATGCTAACCCAGAGGGTGAAGAGGTTCCAGAACGTCCTCCTTCTCCTCCTCCTCCGCCTGAGGCTTGGAGAGCAATTATGCAGACTACAGCTCAGAACACTCAGTTGATGATGCAGATGATGCAGCTGATGCAAGCTAATCAAGCTAATCAAGCTAATCAGGGTGTTCCTATGAACCAAGGCAACTTCTTCCAGCAGCACCATGCTACTCTCAACCAGTTCCTGGCTAACAATCCTAAAGCTTTCAGTTACTGTGTCGACCCTCTTGATGCTGAGGATTGGTTGACCGACATAAAGAAGCATTTTGAGTGCAGTAACGTGAAAGAAGATGACTATGTGAAGTTTGCAGCCTTCCAACTGAAAGATCAAGCAGCTGATTGGTGGCAGCAGTACAAAGACTCAAGGCCGGGTCAAGTGATCTCTTGGGAGAATTTCTGCAAGGATTTCCGCTCGCACCACATTCCTACAAGTGTCATCGAGGGTATGCGTGAACAATTCCGCAACCTCAAGCAGGGCTCCATGACAGTCTATCAGTATAATGTCAAGTTCCAAAACCTCGCTCGCTATGCAAAGCAAGACATTCCTGATGCAAAGAGCAAAATCTATCAGTTCCGTGGAGGTCTCAAAGATGAACTTCAGCTTGCTCTCACTCTGTTCGAGCCAGACGAATTCGATAAGTTCTATAACATGGCTTTGAAACAAGAAGCAGCTCAGCTTAAGATGGAGGCTTCTAAGAAGAGAATTCGAGATGCTGTTCACTCTACCTCATCGTCTCAGTTGGCTGCGAAACAACAGAAATTCTGGCTTCCTCCTCCTCCAATGAGTCGAGCTCCATTCAACAACTCCAACAACTTCAATAACTCCAACAACAAGAACTCTAGTGGTCGTGGTTTCTCCCACCCACCCAACCCAAGCAACCAGTCGAAGAAGCAGTTCCAGTCTCAAGGCTCCAAGTCCAGTGGCTCTCATTTCCGTCCTCTCTCTGAAGTGGTGTGCAACAAGTGTGGCCAGAAGGGTCATTATGCCAACAGATGTCCGAATCCGAAGCGTCTTCCTCCTCCTCCTCCTATGAGTTCAGCTATTGTCAAGCATGATCCAAAGTCTGTAAGGGTCAATCTGATGAATGCAGCACAAGCGGAGGCTTCTTCTGATGTCATTCTGGGTAACCTTCCAGTGAACTCTTTTCCAGCTAAAGTGTTATTTGATTCGGGTGCATCATGCTCTTTCATGTCTCAACCTTTTGCATCCAAGCATAATTTTGACATCCAAAGTCTGCCTCAGAGGTTGCAAGTAATTTCTCCGGGCAAGTGTATGACTTCCAACATATTTGCTCCGAATGTTTCTATTCGCATGGGAGATTATCGTTTTCTGGCTAAACCGGTGATTCTGGGTCATTCTGACATCGACCTCATTCTCGGAATGGATTGGCTTTCTCAGCACGATGCTCACATTGATTGCGCTCAAAAGGAAGTCAAATTGACTCATTCTGATGAAGATGTGATTATCTTCGCCTCCAGGGATAATACTATTCGGCTTTTCTCTCTTAATGATAAGGGTGAAATTAAGGCCATAGAGCAAATTCCAGTGGTGAACGAATATCAAGACGTCTTTCCAGAAGATCTTCCAGGCATGCCTCCACACCGTCAGGTGGAGTTTGTCATTGAACTCGAGCCGGGCACCGAACCTGCTTGCCGGCGTCCTTACAAGCTCTCTCCGGATGAATTGAAGGAATTGAAGAAGCAGCTTGATAAGCAGGAGAGTATGGGTCTCATCAGACCGAGTACATCTCCGTGGGGCTGTGGTGTCTTATTTGTCAAGAAGAAAGATGGCACAGAGCGTCTCTGTGTTGACTACCGGCCATTGAACAAGAAGACGATTAAGAACAAGTATCCGCTCCCCAACATCAACGAACTCTTTGAGCAGCTCAAAGGAGCTAAAGTGTTCTCTAAGCTTGACCTCCGAATGGGCTATCATCAAATTCGCATTCGCGAGGAAGACATTCCCAAGACGGCCTTCAGAACGAGCTACGGTTCATACGAGTATACCGTCATGTCCTTCGGTCTCGCCAATGCTCCTCCTACCTTTTCAAGGATGATGCATTACATCTTCAACCCCTATACTGGCGAATTCGTGCTTGTGTATCTGGATGATATTCTGGTGTTTTCCAAGAATGAAGAAGATCACGAAAAGCACTTGCGTCTGGTTCTTGATCGACTCAGAGAGCATAAATTCTATGCCAAGTTCTCTAAGTGCGAGTTTTGGCTCGATAAGGTTTTGTACCTGGGCCACATTATCTCAGCTGACGGTATTGCGGTTAATCCCGAGAAAGTTGAAGCAATTGTCAACTGGGAAGCTCCTCAGAACGTCAAGCAGCTCCGCAGTTTTCTGGGTCTTGCCAGCTATTGCAGAAGGTTTGTGGAGAACTTCTCCAAGATTGCCAAGCCTCTTTCCAACCTCCTTCAGAAGAATGTCAAATACTTTTGGTCTCCCGAATGTGAAGTGGCTTTCAAAACCCTCAAAGAGAAGCTTGTCTCTGCTCCAGTTCTGACTCCTCCGGATGAAACCAAGCCCTATGAAGTGTTCTGTGACGCTTCTCTTCAAGGTCTTGGTGGTGTGCTTATGCAAGATAAGAAAATTGTGGCATATACTTCTCGGCAGCTCAAGCCCAGTGAGAAGAACTATCCCACACATGATCTCGAGCTAGCAGCTTTGGTACATGCTCTGATTACATGGAGACATCTGTTGCTGGGCAGAAAGGTCGACATCTTCACTGATCACAAGAGCTTGAAGTACATCTTCACACAGCCGCATCTGAACCTCCGCCAGACTCGTTGGGTCGAGATGATCCAAGAGTACAACCCCAGCATTGAGTACACTCCAGGCAAGGCGAATGTGATTGCAGATGCTTTGAGCAGAAAAGCATATTGCAACAGCCTTCTTATCAAGCCACACTAGCCTGAGCTTTGTGAAGCTTTCAGGAAGCTCAACCTCCAAGTTGTTCCGCAGGGTTTTCTTGCAAATCTCCAAATTGCTCCTACCTTGGAAGATCAAGTCCGTGAGGCCCAGCTCAGTGATACCATGGTGAAGAAGGTGAAACATGGGATTGCAAAGGGCACTCCAAAATACAAGTGTTTCCGTGTTGATGAGAGAGATACCTTGTTCTTCGAGGACAGACTCGTTGTTCCCAAAAGTGATCTCAGGAAGCTCATAATGGAAGAAGCTCATGACTCTCTCCTTTCCATTCATCCTGGCAGTTCCAAGATGTATCAAGACCTCAAGCAATCTTACTGGTGGACACGCATGAAAAGGGAAATTGCCCAATTCGTGAATGAATGTGATGTATGCAGAAGAGTGAAAGCAGAACATCAACGTCCAGCCGGTCTTCTCCAACCTCTTCCTATTCCTGAGTGGAAGTTCGACCACATTGAGATGGACTTCGTCACTGGCTTTCCAAAATCCAAGCGAGGCAATGATGCTATCTTTGTGGTGATTGACAAGCTTACCAAAGTCGCTCACTTTCTTCCAGTCAAGGAATCAATCAATGCAGCTCAACTTGCAGAGCTGTACACTTCCAGAATTGTGTCCCTACATGGCATTCCTCAAGTGATATCCTCAGACCGTGGCAGCTTGTTCACATCAAGGTTCTGGGACTCCTTTCAGTCCGCCATGGGCACGAAGATCAGGTTCAGCACTGCCTTTCACCCTCAGACTAGTGGTCAAGTCGAGCGTGTGAATCAGATCCTAGAAGATATGCTCAGAGCCTGTGTCATCTCCTTCGGCATGAAATGGGAAGACTGTCTTCCATTTGCCGAGTTCTCTTACAACAACAGCTTTCAAGCAAGTGCAGGCAAAGCACCGTTTGAAATTCTCTATGGCAGAAAGTGCCGTACCCCTCTCAACTGGTCTGAAACAGGCGAACGTCAACTTCTTGGCAATGATTTGATCTCTGAAGCCGAAGAAATGTGCAAAGTCATACGTGAGAATCTCAAGGCCGCTCAGTCGCGTCAGAAGAGCTACTATGACGGAAAGCATCGTGATTTGGCTTTCGACATCGGTGATCATGTCTATCTCCGAGTGTCTCCGATGAAAGGAACCCAAAGATTCGGTATCAAAGGAAAACTTGCTCCTAGATACGTCGGGCCTTTCAAGATTCTTGGCAAAAGAGGAGATCTAGCCTATCAGCTCGAGCTCCCTTCCAACTTTGCAAATGTTCATGATGTCTTTCATGTATCTCAACTTCGCAAATGCTTCAAGGCACCTGAGCGCATGATTCCGTTTGAGGAGATTGATCTTCAACAAGACCTTTCCTACCGAGAGCATCCAGTTGCGATTCTCGAAGAAACCGAACGCAAGACTCGCAACAAGTCCATCAAGTTTCTGAAAGTCAAGTGGTCACATCACACAGACCGAGAAGCTACCTGGGAACGAGAAGATCATCTTCGTTCCGAGTACCCTTCCTTTTTCCAGTCCTAGATCTCGGGACGAGATCTTTTTGTAGTAGAGGAGAGTTTGTAATGCCCCGGATGTAATACTTTCCCTTTTGGGTATATAATATATCTCCGGCTTCATCTATTTCCATTTCGGGTTCTTTGCCTTTCGGGCTTTCGTCGTTTTGTTGTGTGAGTGTGTGGCATTCATTCATTTCATGTAGACATGTGCATTGCATTGCATTTGTGTTGTGGGTTGCATCCGGTTCGTCGTGTTTCTTCCCGTTGTCCGTTTCGCGTTCCGGAGCTTCCTCACGTGTCCGTGACGTCCCGTAGGCCTACTTTGTTGTTCGGGCGTTTTTCGTTTCCGGTGTGCCGCGAGGTTGTGTTGTGTGTTGTTGTTTTGTTGTGTGTAACCCGCCTCTCAAATCTCGTCTCGTTTGGACTCCGTTGATTTTTCCCTCCGTTGTCCGTGTGGGTCCGAGGTGCCTTCACTTCGTGTCCCGGTAACACCCCTGCTGCTTCCTTTTATCTCCGTCTAGGCCTTTTAAATCAACCCCGCGATCGGATCCGTTGGATCGGATCGGAGGGCTCCTAAACACCCCTAGTCTCCAAACCCTAGTCTAAAACTGCTACTTATAGACCCCCCCCCCCTAGTCTATTTGGGCATCCCCTTCTTCTTCCTCCCCTCTCCCCTCTTTTTTTTTCATTTTCTACCTCAGATCCACTATTCCTGCCCGGATCCTGAGGGGATCCAGTTTTCTTTCGAATCAGCAGCAGCCCAGCCGCCGGGCTCCCTCGAAGCACGCGCGAGGTCAACGCCGACCCGGCCGCGCTCGCTCCCGAACGGCTCGCTTGGCCGCGCCAGCTGGCGCTCCGCGTTGACCGAGCCGCGTCGACCGCGCCGTTCCGCATCGCTTCCCCGCGCCGGCCCAACCCCTTCCTCCGTCGAAGTGGTCCCCGCGGGCCGCCGCTCGCCACCAGCCCATCGCCACTTCTTCGCCGGCTCGTCGCGCCACTTCGAGCGGGCCTGCTCCGCTCCCGCACCAGCCGCACCGCTGGCTGGGCCTCGCCGCGCGTTGGGCCGCGCCGCGCCAAGTCCCCGCCTCTCCGCAGGCCGCCGCCCCGCTCCAGGCGCCCGCTCGCGCCGCGGGCCTCCTCCGCCTCGGGTGGGCCTCGCCCCGCCAGGCCAGGCCACCGCGGGCCTCCCTCCGCGCGCCTGGGCCGCCCCGCGCCAGATCTGGGCTGCCGTCACTGTTCATCCGGACCGGCCCGTCTTCGTTTTTTTTCCCAGATTCAGATCTAGATCTGAGGTCCATTTCAAAACCCTTAGTCCCTGTTGCACTTGATCTGATATGCTAACTTTGAACTGCTGTAATTTCTTGCCTGTTGCTCCGTTTTGCGCGTGTAGCATGTCCAGATGTTCGTGGAGTTGTCCTCTACGTTTTACCTGTTGTAGTCATGCATGTTAGAGGTCTTCTAGACACTTGTTTTGCTGTTGCAAGAGTGCATGATGATATAAACTGCTGTTATGTGTTATTTTCATGCCACCTTTGACATGTGATGTCTTTTAGCTCGTTTGTCCAAACGATGCAAATGACATGTCCACGTGTTCGTCTTGTCACGAACTACGTGTTGCTTGTGATAGGTTGCATGGTAGATTTATTGTTGCCTTGTTATCATCGTTGCAAAGTGCCATGTTCACATGATGTGTTTTCACTTGTTATGAAATGCCATCTTGTTGAGCTCGTTGTAATCGTTGTGTTCACCTCAATGATGCATGCTTGTGTGTTTCGGGATCACCGTCATATGTATTTTGTTGAGGTGCTTACCCTTTGCCATGTTTAGTTTCGAGGTGTCTTAAACATGCTCTTTTGTGTGCTATGATGAAATTGCTGTTTTAGGACTTAGTGAAATTTTCACTAAGTCTGAAATCTGTAACGTTCCGATGCCATGTTCGTGTGATGTTCTAGGAAAATGCATGATAGTTTTGGGGTGGATTTTGATTGTTCCTTGAAGTATATATTGTTGTCTTTCCATTCATGTCCTCACATGTCCATTTGAGGTGCTGTAGCATGTTTATCTTTTGCTCTAAAGTTTCAATAAAATTCTGCTGCCAGAATTTTATTGCAAAGTTCAAGATGTCCAAGATCATTGCTATTGATCCGTGACTCCGTTGGGGGTGCATTTTGGACCTAGTTGCTGTACTATATGTCTAGTTTGTGTTCAAGTCCTTTGCCATGCTTTTTGGGTGCTGGAGCTTAATTATTTTGAGCTCCCAAGTTGCTATGTTGCTGTAATTTTCAGCTTTCGCTCAAATCGTGTTTCGGGCATAACTTTTAGCCCGTAACTCCGATTTCAGCGAATCTTATATCAAACTTGGGTGATTTTCTGTGTAGATTAATAATATCAGTTTGTTATCTTGTTTTGAGGTGTTTTGCTTGAGTGATGTTTTACGTGCTCCATGTGCATCCTTAGTGCATCCATCATGCATTCATGTTTTTCGAGTGCGCATTGCATCTTGTTGATTGGTGCTTGGTGTGTTTGACTTGTTTAGAGCCGGAAGCTGAGAACGAGTACGAGGTTGAGCACGAGGTTTCCAACGAGGTTGAGCACGAGGACCCTTCTTACGATCCGAACGACTTCTCTTCAGGCAAGATGACCGAACCCCGATAACATTACTATCTTTGCCTATTGCTAGTAGTCTCGATCTATAGTTTTGCCTCGATGCCCATGTTCTTCTTGTCAGCCTCCTACTTGTAACCAATTGCCATGTCTAACCACCCTACCTATGCAAACCGTTGCTTGGCTAAGTACGCTTCGCTCAGCCCCTCTTATAGCGTTGCTAGTTGCAGGTGAAGTGAAGATGCTTGCTCCATGTTGAAGTTTGGTTGGGTTATATCACACTATATAATTGCTTTAAATTAAATCACCTATATATTGGCAAGGGTGGAAGGCTAAGCCTTTTACTTGGTGTTTTGTTCCACTCATGCCGTTAGGATCCGTATAAGCCGGTGTTATGTTCCTTGATTATGTGTTCCTAACACGGTTGGGGTGTATGGGACCCCCTCGATAAACCGCTAAGTGCTAAGTCTTTTCCAGCAAATCCCAACATTGGTACTATTTGGCTAATAACAAACTAAACATGCATAGGGAGTAATTAACCCTCTTTCTTAATCAACAACCCCGGGCCAGTGCTCCACATGAGTGTTGGTCCGAAACGAGCAGACTGCGGGGCCGCCTCGGGGCAACCTGAGGTATCTGGCATACACCTGTAGGATGACTCATCCGGACGTGTCCTGAGACCTAGATACGCGCGGCTACTATCAGGGTGTCGACACGCCGGGAGGATTTGCTGGATTAGCCTTACCTTAGCTCGGTATATCTTGAGCACGGGATTCCGAGGATACTCGGGTCTTCCCACTTTGGAGTTGCGACTCCGCGGATCGTGGGCTTGTAATGGGTCAAGTTGGAACACCCCTGCAGGGTTTGAACTTTCGAAAGCCGTGCCCGCGGTTATGTGGCAGATGGGAGCTTGTTAATTCCGGTTGTAGAAAACTTGACACAATGTTACTAATACACTACCAGCGTGTGTTCCGTGACTGTCAATTTCCGAATAGGGATTCGGGAGTTGAACACGGAGGGGTTATGATTGTGGAGCTTGTAGCTAGGATCACTTCGTGATCACTTCTCGCCGATGCCTTCTCTTCTCGCTCTCACTTGCGTAAGCTAGATGCTAGTTGCTGCTGCAGACTTGTTCTTTCTTCAGCCTTTCCCTCACCTAAAGGCTTAAATAGTTCTGTTACCCGGGAACGGGATTGCTGAGTCCTCTGTGGCTCACAGTTACTTCACACACCAGATGCAGGTCCAGCTGTGAGCTATCCAGGTGATGGCACCGAGCTGGATTGGGAGTACGACGAGGAGCGTAGTCGTTACTACGTGCGCTACCCGGACGATCAGTAGTGGAGTCTCTTACTAGGATTCGATCCGCCTGTGGTTTATTTATCTGAGTTTGGTACTTTGACATTCGGCTTTTGCCCTTAGAGGGTTGTAGTGCTCTTAATGTATGATGTTTGAGACTTGTACTGTTATTCTGTGACGTGGCGATTGTAAGCCAACTATTTTAAGTTTACTATCCCCTCTTTTACATGAGTTGTGCAAAGATTACCAGACTTGAGATCATTCTAGGATGGAATTATGCCTTTAAGTCGTGCCTCGACACGTAGGAGGTATAACTCCATCCTGGGCATTACACGCCAATTTCAAGATAGACAATAAAGACGTTCCATGGGATGAACTCATCAGTAGTGACACTGTCATGAATGAGCTGAGTCTCGCATTATCTAGTAGTGGGTGGCCTTCCAAGACCTTTCAGGAGATAAGAAAAGAACTTCTAAGGTTGAATGGAAGATGGAACAAGATACATCATAAGAGTGAATCAGACTTGAAGTTTGCAGCCAAACATCCTTTTTTATGGATTGACGACAGCAAGGACGAAGATGATATCTTCATGCCCAGCACCAAGGCCACAACTACCGCATCGTCGAAGGGCAAGAGTTCTGCATCCACGAAGGCCAAGAGTTCTGCATCCACGAAGGCCAAGAGTTCTGCATCGTCCAAGGGTAAGAGTTCTGCATTCTCGATGGGCAAGAGTTCTGCATCGACGGAGGATGACGATGATGACTTCATGTAGTTTTTAAGCAAGTCCAGTTCTATCGTTTAATTCAGATGTACTTGCATTATTAGTTTGTACTTTCTTATTGCACGGCATTATGTTCTATCTTAATTTCATGTTGTATTGTTGCACGACGGTCGATAATTAGTTGAGAGAAATAAAATGCCATATTTTTTTCCTAAAACTACATTTTTTTTCATTACGCCACGCTTCAACTTTAATAAGATGCATCGTACAATTGAAATAAAGCTACGTTTAAGTACTGAAATAAAGCTACATTAAACTATAAAGTTAAGATACCAACGATTGTGAAATTTAAAATACTACCTCAGATATCTACTAAGTCCAGCGTGGATATTTTCCTTTTCCATCACCAGCTTCTTCTGCTGTCTTGGCCTCACGAGCCCTTTCTTTCTTTCTTTCTCTGTCTCTCCGCCTCACGAGCCTCCTTTCGCTGTTGTTCCTGCTCCTCCATGCGACGAGCCTCTTCCCTGTTTTTCTTCCCTATTTCCTGAAAAATACGGCGTTGCTCCGCGTAGTATTCTCTTAACTCCCTCTCTTGCTCTGCTTTCTCTTCAGCTTCCTCCTTCTCACGTCGTTCTTCCACAAATAAACTACCCCATGCACGGCGACTCCTTTCACGAATCTCAGTCACTGCCCAAGCTGGCTTCTCCGTGTCGATCCAATGATAGTACATGCACAGAGGTGGGGGAGACTACAAACAAAACAAGAATGTTAATAAAGAAACAACAAAAAACAACAACAATATACTTATTCGTGATGGTTAAATCATACCGGAGGCTTGTCATACTCTCAAGAAGGTACGGGTGGATCCTCCTCATAATTGGCGCACATGAAAAACTTCATGCCCAACCAATCTGAGAAATCCGTCACCTCCTTCACCTTGCAAAGATCGCCACACCAACATCGCAAGACTGCCACACCCGGAGGCAAACTTGCATTCTTCATTTTCCTAGGCCTAATGCTTTGATCCGAGCAAGGCAAACTCATACCGACTGAAAATAATATGTTACACACTTTGTGCAGTGGATATTTCGAGGATGGGTGGACGAGGATGACGAGATCCTCGGTGTCTCCTTTTATAGGCTCAGACGACAAATGATGGGGGCAAAATAGGCATTAACAAAATTTTCGCCAGGAAACACGCGTGATACTAAACAGTGCTGATTGATTGATGCCGTCCTGTCGTCTGCAGCAAAAGCATAACTGAGTGACTGATGCGGTCGCGTCCGCTAAAGCAAAAGCATAACTGAGTGACTGATGCGGTCGCGTCCGCTAAAGCAAAAGCATAACTGAGTGACTGATGCGGTCGCGTCCGCGTTCGGTTAAGCAAAAGCATAACTGAGTGACTGATGCGGTCACGTCCGCTAAAGCAAAAACAGAACTAAGTGACTGATGCAGTCGCGTCCGCTAAAGCAAAAACTAACGGCGTGCGTGATTCCCGCTCGAGCAGCGAGTGCACAGCCACCGCTGAGTGTCGGCACAAGCCGTCAAAATTTATGCGGGAATCAGCGAAATCGGAATCAGCGCCGCGTGGAAAGAAGCGTCACCGTCACCTGGAAATCAGCGAAATCGGAATCAGTGCCGCTGGTCGGCTCGCGTGTTGTGCGGTCGCCTGCCGCGATGGCGGCCTGGCCCGCCGTCACGTCCTATGCGGTCGGCACGGCGGGGACAACTACAGCTCCTGCCGCCTCACGCGGTGGCGGCCGGGCCCACCAGCCCCGCCCCGTTCCGTCCCAGCGGGTTAAACCCGTTCCGCCCAGGCGGCCGCCTCCCTGGGTGGCGGCAGGGCCCGCCGCCTCCTCCCGTGGCGGCAGGTGGCCACGTGTCGCCTGCCGCGCTTGCCGCCACAGCCAGGTGGTCCTTTTTAGCAATATATTTCGGAGGTGGTCCTTTTTGTCATATGCACTGAGGAAGGGGTCTTTTTGGACAAAAAAAGTCGGCTGTGGCGGCAGGTCCTGCCGCCGCCGGCTATGGCGGCAGGTGCCACGTGTTGGCTGCCGGATCTGCCGCTACAACGTACGTGGTCTTTTTTGTCAATACGGTTCAGATGTGGTCTTTTCTGTCTATATGAAAACGTAAGTGGTCTTATCTGACGAAAAATCGACAAATATGATGATGAAAAATAGAAAATAAGTAGACAAAATTTTAGACCGAAAATACGGCTGATCTAAAACACTGCAATCAGTGTCGACAGACAAAACGCGTTGCGCGCTGCTTTGTATCAGGCGGTACGTGCATGCATTGTTTATGCGGTGGCCGGAGGACATATACATGCAGCAAAGCAGGCTTGCACGCAGCAGGAATAGTCCTGCATGCCGCCTAGTGGCCAGGCGGCAGGGACCACATGGAGTCCCCTGTTCCGTCGCGGGCGTTGGCTGCCTGTTACGCCCTTGGTGCCGCCTGGACATGTGGCGGCAGCGGCTGCCGCCTGCCGGCGTGGCGGCACGTGCCATGCGTCGGCTGGCGCCCCTGCCGTCACGGGTGAGGTGGTCTCTTTTGACAATTTTGTTTAGAGGTGGTCTTTTTCGTCAATTCTGTTGAGCAGATGGTTCTTTTGGACAAAAAAAATCCGCCGGCAACTTCTGCGTGACAAGTTTTTGCCTCTGCAGCAGTGATTCGTAACGGAATGGAGAGGTCAGGTGGGACATGCCGCCATAGGGGCTGGCGGCAGCTTCTTTTAGTGCTGCATATGTGCATCTATATTCAATCTCGTTCGAGGTGACACCCACAGCATCCTGCGCATCATCTTTGTTTTGCCTAGGCTTTTACAAAAACAGTGTGTGCTGCTAGTAATTGTAATTGCTACTAGTAGTACCTAGAACCATCAATCAAAACACCAGCACCAGGACACGGGCTGTACAAGAGCTTTGTGTAAAAAGCTGAAACAGGCTGAAACTATATGCCCTCAAAACTGGCGGTCAAAGGAGCTGCCGCCGGCCCCTATGACGGCAGGGCCCACCTGGAGCTGTTACACAGAAGCTACCGCCATTGGTTGTGGCGGCAGGTCCTGCCGCCGCCGGCTATGGCGGCATCTGCCACGTGTCGGCTGCCAGGCCCGCCACCACGACATAGATGGTCTTTTTTGTCAATATGGTTCGGATGTGGTCTCTTTTGTCAATACGAAAGCATATGTGGTCTTGTGTGACAAAAAATCCATATTTGTCATCCGAGCTTATAAAACAAGGCATTGAGCCTCAAGTCATCCATTTTCGACCCACCCTTGAAATCGTCACAAATACAAATACAAATACAAAGCGAGTTCAATTTAAAATAAACTGTCCATGTGCCCTCGAGGCGGTCCGTTCCAGGGCGTCTTCGTGGATGCAACGACCCCACGCTGCCGTTGCATCGCCTCATCGAGCCGTAGCGAGCGTGGCATGCGATCCCTGTCACCGCCCCGAGGTCTTTCCCGCCGTCGCCCCGACCTACGCGCTGCCATTGACTCGCCCCTTCGGGCAGCCGCAGCATGCGCTCCACTTTACTGTCCACGGGCGTCGACTTCTGAGTGATATGCGCTCTGCCACCTACATAGACACCGGAACATAGCCGAGAGCATAGGGTGGTGTAGCCGTGATCGAGGTAGCCATGTGAGGGACGCCATGGTCAAGGTAGCCATGTGAGGGACGTCGTGGTCGATGCCGAGTCAGGGTGACCGGTGTCGAGGTAGTCACCATTGGTTAGGAAAAAGAGCGGCGACGGCAGCGGCATAAGGAGGCGTCGGCGGCTAGGGCCGCGGCTAGGTCAGAAGCGCGACGACAGTGCTTGAGGTAAGAACCCAATAGCGTGACGAAGAACGACGCGGACGGTGGCGTACCCGCGCCTAGGTAGGAGGCGCAGCGCATACCACACAGAAGTCGACGCGCGTAGACGGCAAAGTGGACCGCGTGCCGCGGCGCTATTGCCCGAAGGGGCGAGGCAACGACAGCGCGCATGTATGGGCGACTGCGGGGAAGACCTCAAGGCGGTGGCACGGACTACCTGCCACGCTTGCAATGGCCTGATGGGGTGACGCAACGGCATCGCGATGGTCGTTGCAGCCACGGAGACGCCTTGGGACGGACGGCGTCGGGACCGTAGGGACCGTTTATTTTAAATTGAACTCGCTTTGTATTTGTATTTATATTTATATTTGTGATGATTTCAAGGGTGGCTGGACGATAGATAACAAGAGGCTCAATGCCTCGTTTTATAAGCTCAAATGACAAATATGATGACGGAAAATTAGAAGTAAATAGACGAAATTTTAAACAAAAAATATAGATGATCTAAAACACTGCAATCAGTGTCAGCAGACGAAACGCGTCGCGCGCCTGATTTGGATCAGTGGGTACGAGAAAAGAGATAAGTACATGCATTGTTTATTCCGTGACCAGAGGACATATGCATGCAGCAAAACAAGCTCACGCGAGCATGAATAGTCCTGCCGAAAATACTAGACCTACGGGCGACTTCTCACGGGAGGAAGGTTTCGGACGTATGTGTCCCCTTCCTATTAATCCTCTGCCCCACCCCTGATGTTTCTCCACATCAGTTCGTACGCTTCCTGTAACCAATTATGTCCGTAGTTGTAGCGTTACTTTAGTCCTGCCGCCTACCCACGAGGTGGCAGGGCCACCCGTTCCATTGCGAGCGCTGGCTGCATGTTACGCGCTTGGTGCCGCCTGACCGTGTGGTGGCAGGGGCTGCCGCCTGCCTGCATGGAGGCAGATGCCACGCGTCGGCTGGCGCGCCTGCCGTCACGGGTGAAGTGTCGAATCCCTGAAGTGTCACCGCCCTCGATCGTGAAGCCATGAACCACAACCGCCCTCCGTCATTCAGCATTTAGTTGGTGTGTGTTCGTGTGATGAACTCCGACGAGGTCCGGACTAGTAACTTTTTAAATTTGCAACTCCATTTGCGGTATTTGTTCTTCGCCGAGCAAAAAGTGCCCGCAAAATCGATTGATGGTGAGCCGTAAATCGATTTTGCAGGCCGAGATTATAGCGACTCTGCTAGTGATGCTCTAAACCAGCAAAGCTTCTTCTTGAAAGACAACGAAGATTGAGATGTGCATATTTTTGGACCTGAAACATATGAGGATAATAGAAACATTTCCAAATTGATGTCAAACATACTAATAATGGATGGAAACACTTCAGACTTGATCCAGATTTTTCACGGACATAGTTTTCAACTTCCAAACTGATACAGGGTGGAACCCTAATCAGCAGATCTTTCACGAAATGGAGGGGATCCCACGATGAACACGAAGAACACGAGAGGGAACACGAGGGGAAACACGAGAGAATCACTCAAACCAACAAGAACAAGTCACACATATGCTAGATCCTAGAAACACAAAGAGATACAAGATCCATGATCAACAAGGGACGATACAAAGGGTAACCGGTTCTTCTCCGTGAGGAGGTCTTGATGATATCCCGTAGGATCTTCCCGCGAGGGGCCTTGAATCCCGTAGGATCTTCTCCGCAGAGGTCTTGAATCCGTGTGGATCTTCTCCGTGGAGGGGCCGCAGTCACTCACAAGGAGATGAACCACTAGATGAGCAAAGCTCTAGGTATCAAATGAGCTATCTCTAAGCTAACCCTCAAATGGAGGAGGGGGAGGAGTATATATAGTCTAGGTCCACGAAGGGGTAAGTGGGAGAGGGATACATGGGCCTCAGGCCCGATACACTGTGCGCAGACAGGGGCCGGATGTCCGGGCGGGGGCCGGATGTCCGGGCCTTCCCGAGACGCCGGATGTCCGGGCCGAGGGGCCGGATGTCCGGGCTGGAGGGGTTGAACCACGGGTGTCTTCTGGACAGTGGCGCCGGATTTCCGGCCAGGGCCCGGATGTCCGGGGCGCCGGATGTCCGGGCCTGGGGGCCGGATGTCCGGGCCTGTAGGTGCTGGCCCTTCTTCCTTCTCTTCCGTGCGCACTTGGCCTTGGTTCTTGGGTTCTCCATGGTCTCCTTGGGTGTTCCTGAGCATGCATAGCACATATATTTGAGGTAGTAGGCATGTCTCACATGTAGAAAGTGGAGGTTCAGAGAGGAGCGAGTGAACCTTGTGTCCAATTGTGTGTAGTTGAGGTCTCGTCGAGTGAACATGGGGATGATCATGGGATACTCCGTATCATCTCCCCTCCCTTGGGAAAGATCCGACCTCGGATCAAAAACCTCATCACCATGGAAACGGTAGTCGTAAACGGACTTGTAGTTGGACGAAGTTGAGGGCATGTTGCAATCCAAGTACTCCAAGGTGTCTCCGGTATGTGGTACATGCAAAATGAGCAAACACAAAGGACACTTGGAAATACAATGGTTAGCGCACACAAAGTGTCCATCATGTAAGAATGAGTCCGTGTGACAAGGTACATGAAGCTTAACAAGATGATATAGTATGATATGTAAAGCATTCATGTGATCAAATGCATTTGTGGAGCACACAAAGGTGTTGTGAATGTGATCAATGCAACCATTATGCAAAATGATGTCATAATGTGATGGTTTATCAAGAGCATGAACATGGCAATGGATGCTCAATATGTGTATGTTATCATGCAATTGATGGAGGACAATATGATCATGATGTATGAATATGCCATCAAGAAAGATCACAACAAATTTGCTAAGGAAATGCACAAGCTCATATATCATGGATGACATGGGAATACACGATGCAACGAGGCAACCATATTGTGAGTCAATCCATGCATTAGATGCAAATTTGTCATGGGTATGATTTGTCCATGGAGCATGGCATATGAGCACACAATCAACAAATATGAAGGTTTTGGTGCAATGTGCCAAAGGAGTTTTGATATACCAATGCTCGATGCCGTGGCATGAGTGAAGGTCCAAACGTGCATCCAAAGGGTCCATCTTCAATGTCGGTCCTCCATCCCGTAGATGTATCATGTAGACAACAAGAAGGAAACAACAATGAAAGTATGGCCCATCCAATATGTATAAGTGAGGATGGCTCACAAAGAAGGAATTCACCTTTAGGAATTTCTCGAAGATTTTGGTGTTGCACATCATGTATGCCTTCGCATGACCATGTTGTCGCATGACGGCACCGCCTTGTGAATCCTTCAAAATGAAAGAACATGACAAACACTCGGAAAAACAAATGAGGTTAGCGTGAATGCAAAACCTAGCATTCGTGAGGGAAAATACCCAACAAGTGCTTGCATCATTCTTATCATAAGAAAGGACAAGGTAAAGTGGCATGGCATGTAAGCATATGATGCGATAACAACCAAAGGCATTAGGCGCAAACAAGCAAGCATGCATCACAAGTAGGGTGTCAAAGTCTCCAGTATCAACAAGCATCGCACGGTTGCACTCACTATAAGTGAATATGAGAGAAGCAACTATTGGAGGCAAGTGACAATGATCAATATATATCATGTGAGTGGCATGAACATATATGTCATCAACCCAAGAAAGCAAGTAAGAGAGTGATACAGGGTGGAACCCTAATCAGCGGATCTTTCACGAAATGGAGGGGATCCCACGATGAACACGAAGAACACAAAGGGAAACGGGGGAAAACACGAGAGGAAACACACAAGAACAAGTCCAATCACACATCCACTAGACAATCAAACACACAAGATCACAAGATACATGAACAACAAAGGGAAAGATACATGGGTAGAGTTCATCTCCAAGAGGAGGCCTTGAATCCGTGAAGGATCTTCCCGTTAGGGGTCTTGAATCCAGTGTGGATCTTCTCCGTAGAGGGGCCGCGGTCACTCGTAGGAGTAGAACCACATAGATGAGCAAAGCTCTAGTCTAAAATGAGCTATCACATTTGCTAACCCTAAAATGGTGGAGGTGGAGGAGTATATATAGTCTAGGGTCATGAAGGGGTAAGTGAGGGGCGAAACGGGTACATGGGCATCGGCCCGGATACATGCACGCAGGCAAGGCCGGATGTCCGGGCTGGCAGCCGGATGTCCGGGGCTTCAGGGCGAGCCGGATGTCCGGGGTTACGGCCGGATGTCCGGGCTGGCTCGGTCCAGCTTCTGTGAAGGAGGGCCCGGATTTCCGGGAGGAGTGCCGGATGTCCGGCCGTTGCTGAAGCGCCGGATGTCCGGCCTTTGGCCCGGATGTCCGGCCGCTGTAGTATCAGCAGCTCCGTCTTCTTCCGTCTTCTCTTCCAAGCTTCCCTCGCAGATGGTGTAGGTGATCCTTGGCGCTTGCACTCCTCCTCGCCATCCGTGAAGCTCCGACAATACCTATGCATGCACACGAGAGGAGTGTCAAGTAGTATACCATCCTCGAAGGGGTCAAGTGAACACGTGTAAAGGAGATGATTCACCTTTATGTATGAGAAATAGAGGTCACACGTGTCACTTCCCAAGCAGACTCTTGACATGGTGATGTCCATAGGATACACCGTATCAGAATAGGAGAGATGCAACGAATGGAGACAAGTGACAATGATCAATGTGAATCATGTGAATGGCATGAACATATATGTCATCAACCCAAGAAAGCAAGTAAGAGTGGAACATGGGTGATGCAATATAGCAAGCAAGCATAGCAATCAAGTAAAACAAGCTAGTAGTGCGAAGATGCAACGTACTAGAGGTAGTCATGGCAATCATGGCATGTGTGCAAATAGGAGACATGAATAATGCACATGGCATAGCACAAGCATGAAAGCAAGATATGAGCAAAATATCATCAATGTGTTGATGAGAGGCCATATGGAAATAGCAATGGGATATCATGACTCTCCCAACACAAGACTCAACAATAGCATGGGGCACAAAGAAATCATGGTAGTAGCTACAAGTATCTCCACCAAGCATGCAAATACACATAGGAGTATCATAATGGTGAATCATGGGTAATTGCAAGCAAGGGTCACAATTGCATGGCAAAATCATATCAAGAGGCATAACATGCAAAGTGAACACGATAGTATGGGCATAATGTGAGAAGTGGCAAATAGCCCATAGCCGTGTGAGAGCCAAGTAAAAGAGAGGCGCGTAGTGATTGCGCGAAGAGAATGGTGGTAAGAAGATTCCACGGAATCCCAAGTCATCGTTGCTCTCAAGAGCTCTTTTCGTCAACTCATGGGATTGTGAGGTTGACGAGTTTGCAAAAGTACCTACACAAGACAAAGGCAAAGGAAAAATTGTATGTGCGTGGTATATGTACACATCATCCATCATGATGCGCACGTGCAAGTGTTGGTTAGTACATAATATCCAATGCTCAAATAAATGAGATGCGTGGTATAGAAACATGTCATCCATCATGATAGGTTTGTTGTTATGTATAGCATAATGGAGACTCAAATTGTGTAATGCATCCGGACAAGTAGGTATAGCATTGTTATTCATGGAATGCATATGGTGCACACAATCATGGTAATCATGCAAGGTATGGAATGCATCAAGATCTCCTAGTATGTATGAGGAAACTATGGGGGTCTCCTCAATAGCATTCATGGTAACATCACATGGAGAATATTGATAACATCCAAAGCAAAGCATATTTGGAACAATGTGTTCATGGCATGGCATAGTTGATGAATTGCGCAAATCATGTAAAGGAAGCATGGCAATATCATCACAAGAGAAACACAAGCCAATGACCATCATCTTGTCATCTATGCCACAAGTGCAAATAGGATTTACTTTAATGGGGCATGCATAGTTACTATGTTGAGATTGATATGAAACAATATGAGAAATCTCACTCATAGCATATGACAAGTTTAGAGGGTTGTCGAACATGATGTGACCAAAAGAATTTTCACATGAGATCCTATGTAGCATAGCATCACAACTAGGCAACTCAACATGCTCATCATCATATTCATCATAAATAGGTAAGTCATGACATGATGAAGTCGCACTAGCATGAAGCATGGCAATAGGTGTGTCAACATCATGCAAGCAATCATTGTCAAGATGGTCCACAACTGGGACAAAAGAAGCACCATCACCTATGTTACCTTTAGAGCATCGCTCATGTATTGTAGGTGAGGTTGCAACTTGATGGTACCATGTGGGGAGTACATCTTCTTCCACCATGGCCATCGCTTTGTCCATTGGAGGGACGGACTCATCGAGGGTAGGCATGTCCTCTTGTAGGAGATCTAGCACCAAAGAAAACACACTCGGAGTAGAGGTTAAGTCGTTAGAAAGCATAGTGGCCTCACATGCCCTATCAACTACCTCACTCACTAAGTGGTGTGACTCACTCACTCCCTCGTGGATGCTCTCACTCGTATGGTTGGTGGAGTCACTCAAATGGCTCTCAACCTCACATAGGAGAAGTGGCATGCTCTCATGTGTGGGGCTAGTGGTGTGCACACTCATCCTCTCAAGGGAAATGCTCTCAAGCTCACATATGGTGGAGTCACTCGTATCACTCATGTGGTGGTGGCTCTCCTCACATGGGAATTGGGGCATGTCGTCATATGTGGATGTCGAAGAGGTGTAGGTGCAATAGTCTCCATGCTCAACTTCCTCATCCGTAATGCCTCCAAAGATGAATGCCGTAGGGTGTGGCAAACCATCACGCTCCTCCGAGGTCAAAGAGAAGGTCTCATGCTTGCTCGCGTAGCTTGACCCGGAGTAGTCCAATATGGGCGCCGTCTTCATGGTGTCGAAGAGGTTCATGCTCGTCGCCTTGGTCGAAGGGGATGGCCCATGCTCGACCATCTTGTCGCCGTCGCTCGTAGATGATCGCCTTGATGATGAAGACGTCGATGTAGGCGAACTCATGGGAAGTAGGCGAAGATGCCGTACGTCCGAAGGCGAAGATGCCTTGATAGCACTTGGCGAAGATGCCGAAGTGGTGGTTGTAGCCGTAGCTCCGTCTTGGGTGTGCTTGTCTCGCGGTCTTCTCTTATGCTCTTGAAGCGTGGCCTTGGCGTGATGTAGAGCTTCTTCGGACTTGTAGGTATGCACTTGTCGAGCATCTTCATGATGATGATGTCGTTGTCGTGCTTGAGCTCTTGGTAGATGTCGTCCGTCGTCGTCGTGCACATGATGCTTGGAGGTGACTTGCCCTTCATGACGATGTCGATGGTCTCCAAGGCGGTGTGGCCGTGGAAGACTTGCACTTGCATCATGTTTGCGCTCCGAAGACTTGTGACTTGAACGTCGCCGCCGAGAGGATGACGAAGGGGAAGAAGACTTGTAATCGACCACCAAGTGTCGGAGCTCCGCCATTTGTTTGTTGAAGGAGTCGCACATGTCGTCGAAGGAAGCCATTGTCCTTGTCTGGAAGTGTCGTTGTTCGATGGCGATGTTGCCCAAGCACTCTTGCATTTCTCGTTGTAGTCCGATGGTTTTCGCGTGGATGTCCTTGTTCGCGGCGTCGATGTCGAAGACCGGAGATGAAATGCCTTGCCTATCCATCACAAGACGCTAGCAAGTATGAGTGGGAGAAAGAGAAGAACTAGACCAAATGTACCTTGACCGATGTTGAAGATGGATCAATGATCACTCAAATGTGGAACAAGGAAATAGCACAATTGGTACCAATTCTTGTCGGTTTCTCACACCTACACAAGTAAAGCTTATGGTGGAGCTCGGTGAGGATAGTGGCACAAAAATTTGAAGCGAAATGTTAGCAAGACTCAATAATGTTGAAAAAGATTCACAAATTCGCAAGTGAAACAAGTAGACCAATAGCAATATGTGGCACACGGAAACACACACACGGATAGATAGATGGGGCCGTGCAACCAAGGGGTGAGCCAAAATGTGGAATCCACGAAAATGCTCTTGTTGCACAACACTAGAGAGACGCTAGCGCGATTGCACAATAGGCGGATACGAACTTGTGCACAACCTACTATGCAAAATGCAACGACTTCTATCCCAAGTATGCTATATATATGGTACTCCGGTGGTATGATCCAAAATGATCGAGTATGACAATCTTAATGTAGTATGATGCTATGGTTCTTGCTTAAAAGCTCTTTGCGTATCTTTTTCTTTATGCTTAAAAGCTTGTTTGGCTCTTTCTCTTTTGAGCTCTTTTGTCATGCAAAACTTCACGAACCAAGATAGCAATTGAGTATATGCGATGACAACCTTGTGTCACAAGAGATGATACCAAGATATGCACCTCGGTGATATGGTATGTATGATATGGGAGTATGATCACTAATGTGCACAAGTCACGTTGCCGGCAATACTCAAATGGCTAGTCTCGATAGGTAAGTGACGCAAAAATGGGCTAGTGGTTAACAATGCAATTGCAAGGGAATATACAATGATGTCGTCGAAGTTACCGTCCGTGTCGATGATGAGAGGTGGTGCTCTTGATGTAGACCCGTTCCTAATTAGCCGAAACACCTTAGGAAACGGAAAAACCACAACTCAAAATCTCAAGGACAAATGTCAAATGGTGGTAGCGGACATGCCGTGGTGGTTGCGGAAGTGGAATGATGGGCTATACATGATGTTGGAGTTGAAGTCACGGTCCCTAAGTAGCCGAAACACCTTAGGAGACACAAGCCACAACTCAAACAAGCTCAACAAAATTGGGTTAAGTTGGGTTGGCTATGTATAATGGGCAATGGGTATGCGGAAGTGGTGGAGGTGGTTGATGAAGAAGCAATGGTCCCTAAGTAGCCTAAACACCTTAGGAGACTCAAATCACTACTCAAGCAACCACAAATGCTATGGGAACAAAATTTGTTAGGTTGCGGAAGTCGGTGGTAGTTATGTGGATGATATGGTGGAAGCCCTAGGCAAAGATGCCAAAATCCACAAAATATGATGGAGTCAAATGATTATGGTGGTATTTTTGTGTTATGGGGGATGTCAAGAGCTTTAAAACGAGCTCAAGAACGTCGAAATCGGAGTTCGGATGAATTAGTTATGGACAAAACGGTGAAACATGGGTGGCTGAAATCCCAGGGGTCGGACATCCGGGGTGGAGCCCGGATTTCCGGGGCCTGTTGTCCAGAACCGCGCGGGATTTTTCACTCCAGGAGCCGGATGTCCGGCCGGGGACCCGGATGTCCGGCCCGATGGCCCGGATGTCCGGCCTATGGCCCGGATGTCCGGCCCGACGATTCCAGATCTGAATCGGGACTTCCAAACTCGTTTGTGGGCGGAATTTGATGATTTTGGGGGCGAAATTTGAGCGATTTTGTGGAGGAAAGATGGGGAAACTTGGTGAAATGCTAGATCCACTTGAAACCAAGCAAATCCACGGATCAAAATCAACAAAATCTCATCAAACCAACAGATCACAAAAAAATTTGGGGCTATTTTTGGTGGGGAATTTTCGAATTTTGGGAAGAACACAACAAAACAAGGCTAGAAAACGATGGGGAGGCTCCAAATTCGTGAGAAACCGTGGCTCATGATACCATATGATACAGGTTGGAACCCTAATCAGCAGATCTTTCACGAAATGGAGGGGATCCCACGATGAACACGAAGAACACGAGAGGGAACACGAGGGGAAACACGAGAGAATCACTCAAACCAACAAGAACAAGTCACACATATGCTAGATCCTAGAAACACAAAGAGATACAAGATCCATGATCAACAAGGGACGATACAAAGGGTAACCGGTTCTTCTCCGTGAGGAGGTCTTGATGATATCCCGTAGGATCTTCCCGCGAGGGGCCTTGAATCCCGTAGGATCTTCTCCGCAGAGGTCTTGAATCCGTGTGGATCTTCTCCGTGGAGGGGCCGCAGTCACTCACAAGGAGATGAACCACTAGATGAGCAAAGCTCTAGGTATCAAATGAGCTATCTCTAAGCTAACCCTCAAATGGAGGAGGGGGAGGAGTATATATAGTCTAGGTCCACGAAGGGGTAAGTGGGAGAGGGATACATGGGCCTCAGGCCCGATACACTGTGCGCAGACAGGGGCCGGATGTCCGGGCGGGGGCCGGATGTCCGGGCCTTCCCGAGACGCCGGATGTCCGGGCCGAGGGGCCGGATGTCCGGGCTGGAGGGGTTGAACCACGGGTGTCTTCTGGACAGTGGCGCCGGATTTCCGGCCAGGGCCCGGATGTCCGGGGCGCCGGATGTCCGGGCCTGGGGGCCGGATGTCCGGGCCTGTAGGTGCTGGCCCTTCTTCCTTCTCTTCCGTGCGCACTTGGCCTTGGTTCTTGGGTTCTCCATGGTCTCCTTGGGTGTTCCTGAGCATGCATAGCACATATATTTGAGGTAGTAGGCATGTCTCACATGTAGAAAGTGGAGGTTCAGAGAGGAGCGAGTGAACCTTGTGTCCAATTGTGTGTAGTTGAGGTCTCGTCGAGTGAACATGGGGATGATCATGGGATACTCCGTATCACAAACTTGCAAACATGACACGGCAGCAAACAAGACCTAACACATAGTCTGGAGAAGTCTTTTCAGAATGTCGCATCTGGCATGCAGGGGTAAACTGAGAACACAAAGGCGAGTTACCAACTCGTCGCGGTCCTCCAAGAGAGAGTTAACCAACTCGTCCACCGGCCTCGGCCTGTACATGACGGTGCTCAGAATCTCGACACCATGGCCCAGATCGAGAAGAAGGTCAGGCCGGCTCAGGTTCGTCAGCGAGTTCCCGTCGTCGAACGCCGCCAGCGCCCTCGCCTTCTCCAGGGCCGAGTACTTGTCGTAGATCCCTTCCGGTGCATGCACTGTTGGCACAGGCCCCTTGTACGTCGCTCGTAGACGAGTTCTTTGCGTGAGAGCACTTCCGTTTGCCGAGCCGGCCGAGTACTTTCCGGCCGTACGCAAACTGTACGTACACGACTAGCCAAAGCTAGCAAGCTGACACCTGGATCGATTCTACGTTGGCTAGCTAGCTTGATGTTTGATCGACTGGCTACTCGCCGAGAACTCACGTACACACGGGGAGATGTTATGGCTACAGGGCCGTATCGGTCCTGTTTCTTTATTGCTTTGATCTGTCTCGGTACAAAGATTACAGGGGTCTATGTAGATATATATAGTAGCTAGGACAGGCAAGCTAACCTACACAGGTTAGAAACTCCCATCCTAATACTACTACTAGTTCTATACCTACACGGTGTCTTGTTCCTGTCCAAGCCGGACAAGGACTCGTGGTTATTTCCAACAATCACCCCCCTAAACACGATATCCTCACGTCACAGCTTGGACACCGATCCTTTGCCGCATCTTCATGAATTTCTGTCGTTGCACACCATCTAGCCCATCCATCACTAGAAACCCACGTGGTGGTGAGCTTCCTAGTGGAGCTGATGTACAATTCTTGTACGTGCTGCTTTTGCGCTGGGTAGATCCTGGCGAATATGGCCAGCTAGTGCAGCCACCTGCCTGTACGTTGCCTAGCGAGCTGTTGCTGCCTTTGGGCACGTCACCCGTTGCATCTCCGCTCGCATGCAACCCAGCAGCTACTGGTGACACATCTTGCCTCGCATCGTGTTCTTCTGACAACACGTATTCGCCATCTTCCTGCGCAACCCCTCTGTCACGCCTCACGTCTTCGCAGTCTTCTAGTGCGATCACATCATCACACATTGTGTCCTGGACTTCTGGCACCACGACTTCGCCTGCTTCTAGTGCGACCACACGGTCACGCCATGTAAGCCCTTCCACCCGTCACCGTCTCCGGCGCCCCGCCGCCCCGATGAGGCCGGCGAGGCCGACCAGGCCACCAGCTCCCGCACGAACGGGATGTCCGGGAAGAGCGCCCGGGTGGTCGGCAGGAGCGGCAGCACGTGCATGCCCACCCTGCGTTCCTTCCATTCCGGCGGACAGAGGCCGGGGCGGCTGTCCCTCTTGTTCGCCCACACGACGTCGACGACGCGGGTGCCGCGACTGAACCCGGCCTCGTACGTCGTGGCCCCTTCCGCCTCCGGCTTCGGGACATGCCACCACGTATGCGCCGCCAGCATCTCGAACGCGGCCAGCGTCGTGCCGGTGGTGACCAGGCTGCTGTCCTTGTAGATCAGGCCGAGGAGCTTGGCGGAGTAGTAGGCGTTCACGGCCTCGCCGGGCCCGTCGCCGGACTCCGTCAGCCCTCCGTGTCAGCAGTACTGCAAGTGAACCAACGGCAACAGCTGAAGAGCTACAGGGCAAACCGGCAAGAGAGGAGCAGGCCAGGCCCAAGAGAAGCAGTCAAGCTCCAGCTCGCCTACGCGGCCCAGAATGGACCCGCTAATTGAACTCTACTTAACTATACCAGTGGCTCTGTAACGGTGGTGGTGGCGGCCTCGGCCGAGATTGGATAGGATAGGTGGTGTGTGTGTGTGGCTGGCTCCGTTCCTCTCTTCTCCCAATTCAAATTCTCATGTAATATTGAGATCTGAGCGTATGAACTGAGGTAGACCGATTGGAGTATTTCGCTGCTTACAATTGGCATCAGAGCCTCGATCCTGGCGCAACGAGTTCCGCTCCATCATCCCCACGCGACGAGGTTCGCGGCGCGCCGCCGCCGTGAAGCCATGGAGGGCATGTCGCCGGCGACGAAGGCGGTGTACGAGTTCCTCAAGGCCGACCTGGCGGAGTCCCTCGACGTACGTTTCAAGCGCCAAGACGAGGAAGCGTCTAAATCGATGCGGTCCATCGTGAGCGATCTGACGTCGCGCATCGACGACCTCAAGCTATCGATTGGTGTCGACATGGACGAGCTTCGCGCTGGGATGGAGCGCCCGTCTTCCGCCTCCACCTCGCCCGCACGAGGTCGACCGCCGGCAACCCAGTTCGCGACCTCTAACGCTGACGGCAACCCTGAAGGTAGCCGTTCGGCCTCAGCAGCTAAGGGAAGGGAGCACGCCCCCTACGTTCCACCTCCGGCCAGAGGTACGAGATCCGACTACCATCCATTGTTGAGTTCGCGGCTGGTTGAATTACACCGAGAGAATACTGACACCTATGGATTTGCACCTCGCATCGATTTGCCCCGTTTTGATGGCACCAACCCGAGGCTCTGGCAATCGAGATGTGAAGATTATTTCGGCATGTGTGGCACAGCGAAGCAACTCCGGGTCCAGTTCGCTTCGACCCTGTTTGAAGGTGCAGCAGCGCGATGGTTGGAATCGGTTCAGCGAAGAGCACCAAATGCGTCCTGGGAAGAGTTCTGCAGACTGTTACAGTGCCATTTCGGTCGGAATCAGCATCAGGCGTTGGTTAGGAAATTCCATAACATAGCCCAGACAGGATCAGTGGAAGATTATGTGGATCAGTTTGCCGAGCTATATGATCAGATGTCTGCGTACGAGGCTGCTCCTGAGTCAGTGCACTATGTTACCAAGTTCATCGATGGACTGAACCCGACTGTCAGAGTGCTGGTGGCATTGCAGCAACCGTCAGATCTAGATGCAGCCTATGAATTAGCATTATTGCATGAGTCTCTTACCATTTCAGCTCCTCAGCAAGGTCATTCTGTCAGGCGGCAACCGTATGCACCGGCAGTTACTTCTGCTAAACCAGCAACGACCAAAACTACTGAAGATAGGCGAACCAACTCGGATGTGCAAAGGCAGAAGCTGGGTGAGGACAAATGGGGGGCACTGAGATCTTACCGCAAGGCCAAGGGCTTATGTTTCATGTGTGGAGAAAAGTGGAGCAGAGACCACCAACGTAAACAGACAGTATCACTGCATGTGGTACAGGAAATGGTTGAATTTTTTCAGTGCACATTAACAGAAAATATGCAAACTGAGGATGATGAAGAAGTAAATCTTATGGCTATATCAGAGGCAGCTGAAGGAAAATCAGCCCATAGCAAAGCTTTTCAGTTAAGTGTTGTTGTTCAAGGACAATAGAGGACATTCTTAGTGGATTCAGGCAGTACCCACTCCTTTGTGGATACCAATTCAGCAAGCACACTAGTGGGGGTGCAGAAAGGTATAGCAATGAAGGTTAAGGTGGCTAATGGAGGAATTATGAATTGTAACAGCTATGTGCCAAGGTGCCAATGGTCAGTGCAAGGGATTCAGTTTGAGCATGACCTTAGAATATTGCCCCTAAGCTGTTATGATGGAATTCTGGGTATGGACTGGTTGGCTAAGCATAGTCCAATGACTGTAGATTGGGAACAACAATGGATGTCCTTCCCTTGCATGGTCAGGCTGTAACAATTCAAGGGGCAGCACCTGTTGAGTTTGCTTACACCATCATAGAACTCTCTGTAGTGACTGATGAAAATGCTTCCAATCTCCTACCAGAAATTCAGGAACTTATTGAAGAATATAAAGATGTGTTTGCTATTCCAGTTGGTTTACCTCCAGAAAGAGCTTGTGATCATGTCATCCCTCTTATACCTGGTGCTAGACCCTTCTCTCACAGGCCCTACAGACTGGCTCCAGAGCTCAAGGATGAGGTAGAAAAGCAAATTCAGGAGATGTTGGATTCTGGTGTTATCAGAAGGAGCAATAGTCCCTTTTCTTCACCTATTTTCTTAGTCAAGAAGAAGGATCATACCTGGAGACTGGTGGTGGACTATAGACACCTAAATGCACTTACAATCAAGGGAAACTATCCTATGCCTGTCATAGATGAACTCCTGGATGAGTAACTGTTGGGGAACGTAGTATTTTAAAATTTTCCTACGATCACGCAAGATCTATCTACCAGATGCATAGCAACGAGAGGGAAGAGTGTGTCTACGTACCCTCGTAGACCGGAAGCGGAAGCGTCAAGTGACGCGGTTGATGTAGTCGAACTTCTTCGCGATTCAATCGATCAAGCACCGAACGTACGGCACCTCCGCGTTCAGCACACGTTCAGCTTGATGACGTCCCACGAGCTCTTGATCCAGTTGAGCTTCACGGGAGAGTTTCGTCAGCACGACGGCGTGGTGACGGATATAATGTATTTACCGGCGCAGGGCTTCGCCTAAGCACTGCAACGGTATGACCGAGGTGTGTTTCTGTGGAGGGGGGCACCGCACACGGCTGGAACAATTCAACTTGTGTGTCTTTGGGTGCCCCCCTGCCCCCGTATATAAAGGAGCAAGAGGGGAGGGCCGGCCGGCCTCCTATGGTGCGGCTAGGGCAATCCTACTAGGAATAGGATTGCAATCCTATTCCTAGTAGGAGTCCACCAAGAAGGAAGAGAGGGAAAGGAAAAGAGGGAGAGGTGGCGCCCCCCCCCCCCAATCCTAGTCCAACTAGGATCCCTAGGTGGGGCGCCGGCCAGCCTCTATGGGCTGCCTCTCTACTTTCCTCAAGGCCCACTATGGACCATCCCCCCTCGTAGGGGGTTCCGGTAACCCTCTCCGGCAATCCAGTTAAATCTGAAACTTTTCCGGAACACTTCCGGTGTGCGAATATAGTCGTCCAATATATCAATCTTTATGTCTCGGACATTCCGAGACTCCTCGTCATGTCCGTGATCTCATCCGGGACTCCGAACTACCTTCGGTACATCAAAACTCATAAACTCATAATACCGATCGTCATCAAACGTTAAGCGTGCGGACCCTACGGGTTCGAGAACTATGTAGACATGACCGAGACTCATCTCCGGTCAATAACCAATAGCGGAACCTGGATGTTCATATTGGCTCCTACATATTCTACGAAGATCTTTTATCGGTCAAAACCGCATAACAACATACGTTGTTCCTTTTGTCATCGGTATGTTACTTGCCCGAGATTCGATCGTTGGTATCTCCATACCTAGTTCAATCTCGTTACCGGCAAGTCTCTTTACTCGTTCCGTAACACATCATCTCGTGACTAACTCATTAGTCTTTTGCTTGCAAGGCTTATTGTGATGTGTGTTACCGAGAGGGCCCAGAGATACCTCTCCGACACTCGGAGTGACAAATCCTAATTTTGATCTATGCCAACACAACGAATACTTTCGGAGACACCTGTAGAGCATCTTTATGATCACCCAGTTACGTTGTGACGTTTGATAGCACACAAGGTGTTCCTACGGTATTCGGGAGTTGCATAATCTCATAGTCATAGGAACATGTATAAGTCATGAAGAAAGCAATAGCAGTAAAACTAAACGATCATAGTGCTATGCTAACGAATGGGTCTTGTCCATCACATCATTCTCCTAATGATGTGATCCCGTTGATCAAATGACAACTCATGTCTATGGCTAGGAAACATAACCATCTTTGATCAATGAGCTAGTCTAGTAGAGGCATACTAGGGACATACTATTTTGTCTATGTATCCACACATGTACTAAGTTTCCGGTTAATACAATTCTAGCATGAATAAAAGACATTTATCATGATATAAGGAAATACAAATAACATCTTTATTATTGCCTCTAGGGCATATTTCCTTCAGTCTCCCACTTGAACTAGAGTCAATAATCTAGATTACAAAGTGATGATCCTCACACCCATGGAGTCCTGGTGCTGATCATGTTTTGCCCGTGGAAGAGGCTTAGTCAACGGGTCTGCAACATTCAGATCCGTATGTATTTTGCAAATCTCTATGTCTCCCTCCTTGACTAGATCGCGGATGGAATTGAAGTGTCTTTTGATGTGTTTTGTTCTCTTGTGAAACCTGGATTCCTTCGCCAAGGCTATTGCTCCAGTGTTGTCACAAAAGATTTTCATTGGACCCGATGCACTAGGTATTACACCTAGATCGGATATGAACTCCTTCATCCAGACTCCTTCATTTGCTGCTTCCGAAGCAGCTATGTATTCCGCTTCACACGTAGATCCCGCCACGACGCTCTGCTTGGAACTGCACCAACTGACAGCTCCACCGTTCAATAAAAATACATATCCGGTTTGTGACTTAGAGTCATCCGGATCAGTGTCAAAGCTAGAATCGACGTAACCGTTTACGACGAGCTCTTTGTCACCTCCATACACGAGAAACATATCCTTTGTCCTTTTCAGGTACTTCAGGATGTTCTTGACCGCTGTCCAGTGATCCACTCCTGGATTACTTTGGTACCTCCCTGCTAGACTTATAGCAAGGCACACATCAGGTCTGGTACACAGCATTGCATACATGATAGATCCTATGGCTGAGGCATAGGGAATGACTTTCATTTTCTCTCTATCTTCTGCAGTGGTCGGGCATTGAGTCTCACTCAACTTCATACCTTGTAATACAGGCAAGAACCCTTTCTTTGACTGATCCATTTTGAACTTCTTCAAAATCTTATCAAGGTATGTGCTTTGTGAAAGTCCAATTAAGCGTCTTGATCTATCTCTATAGATCTTGATGCCTAATATATAAGCAGCTTCACCGAGGTCTTTCATTGAAAAACTCTTATTCAAGTATCCTTTTATGCTATCCAGAAATTCTATATCATTTCCAATCAACAATATGTCATCCACATATAATATTAGAAATGCTACAGAGCTCCCACTCACTTTCTTGTAAATACAGGCTTCTCCAAAAGTCTGTATAAAACCATATGCTTTGATTACCTCATCAAAGCGTATATTCCAACTCCGAGATGCTTGCACCAGTCCATAGATGGATCGCTGGAGCTTGCATACTTTGTTAGCACCTTTTGGATCGACAAAACCTTCTGGTTGCATCATATACAACTCTTCTTTGAGATATCCATTCAGGAATGCAGTTTTGACATCCATTTGCCAGATTTCATAAAATGCGGCAATTGCTAACATGATTCGGACAGACTTAAGCATCGCTACAGGTGAGAAAGTCTCATCGTAGTCAACTCCTTGAACTTGTCGAAAACCTTTCGCAACAAGTCGAGCTTTGTAAACAGTAATATTACCGTCTGCGTCGGTCTTCCTCTTGAAGATCCATTTATTTTCGATGGCCTGCCGATCATCGGGCAAGTCAACCAAAGTCCATACTTTGTTCTCATACATGGATCCCATCTCAGATTTCATGGCTTCAAGCCATTTTGCGGAATCTGGGCTCATCATCGCTTCCTCATAGTTCGTAGGTTCATCATGGTCTAGTAACATGATTTCCAGAACTGGGTTGCCGTACCACTCTGGTGCGGAACGTACTCTGGTTGATCTACGACGTTCAGTAGAAACTTGATCCGAAGTTTCATGATCATTATCATAAACTTCCTCACTAATTGGTGTAGGAATCACTGGAACAATTTCCTGTGATGTACTACTTTCCAATATGGGAGAAGGTACAATTACCTCATCAAGTTCTAATTTCCTCCCACTCACTTCTTTCGAGAGAAACTCTTTTTCTAGAAAGGATCCGTTCTTAGCAACGAATATTTTGCCTTCGGATCTGTGATAGAAGGTGTACCCAACAGTCTCTTTTGGGTATCCTATGAAGACACATTTTTCCGACTTGGGATCGAGCTTATCAGGTTGAAGTGTTTTCACATAAGCATCGCAGCCCCAAATTTTAAGAAACGACAACTTTGGTTTCTTGCCAAACCATAGTTCATAAGGCGTCGTATCAACGGATTTAGATGGTGCCCTATTTAACGTGAATGCAGCTGTCTCTAAAGCATAACCCCAAAACGATAGTGGTAAATCGGTAAGAGACATCATAGATCGCACCATATCTAATAAAGTACGGTTACGACGTTCGGACACACCATTACGTTGTGGTGTTCCAGGTGGCGTGAGTTGTGAAACTATTCCACATTGTTTCAAATGAAGACCAAACTCGTAACTCAAATATTCTCCTCCACGATCAGATCGTAGAAACTTTATTTTCTTGTTACGATGATTCTCTACTTCACTCTGAAATTCTTTGAACTTTTCAAATGTTTCAGACTTGTGCTTCATTAAGTAGATATACCCATATCTGCTCAAATCATCAGTGAAGGTCAGAAAATAACGATACTCGCCGCGAGCTTCAACACTCATTGGCCCACATACATCAGTATGTATGATTTCCAACAAATCTGTTGCTCGCTCCATAGTTCCGGAGAACGGAGTTTTAGTCATCTTGCCCATGAGGCATGGTTCGCAAGCACCAAGTGATTCATAATCAAGTGATTCCAAAAGTCCATCACTATGGAGTTTCTTCATGCGTTTTACACCAATATGACCTAAACGGCAGTGCCACAAATAAGTTGCACTATCATTATTAACCTTGCATCTTTTGGTTTCAATATTATGAATATGTGTATCACTACAATCGAGATCCAATAAGAATAGACCACTCTTCAAGGGTGCATGACCATAAAAGATATTATTCATAAAAATAGAACAACCATTATTCTCTGATTTAAATGAATAACCGTCTCGCAATAAACAAGATCCAGATATAATGTTCATGCTCAACGCTGGCACCAAATAACAATTATTTAGGTCTAAAACTAATCCCGAAGGTAGATGTAGAGGTAGCGTGCTGACGGCGATCACATCGACTTTGGAACCATTTCCCACGCGCATCGTCACCTCGTCCTTAGCCAATCTTCGTTTAATCCGTAGTCCCTGTTTCGAGTTACAAATATTAGCAACCGAACCGGTATCAAATACCCAGGTACTACTACGAGCATTAGTAAGGTACACATCAATAACATGTATATCACATATACCTTTGTTCACCTTGCCATCCTACTTATCCGCCAAATACTTGGGGCAGTTCCGCTTCCAGTGTCCAGTCCCCTTGCAGTAGAAGCACTCAGTTTCAGGCTTGGCTCCAGACTTGGGTTTCTTCGTGGGAGTAGCAACTGTCTTGCTATTCTTCTTGAAGTTTCCCTTCTTTCCCTTGCCATTTTTCTTGAAACTAGTGGTATTGTTAACCATCAACACTTGATGCTCCTTTTTGATTTCTACCTCCGCAGCCTTAAGCATAGCGAAGAGCTCGGGAATTGTCTTTTGCATCCCTTGCATATTATAGTTCATCACGAAGCCTTTATAGCTTGGTGGCAGTGATTGAAGAACTCTATCAATAACACTATCCTCGTCAACTTTGCAACCAAGTTGAGTCATATGATTGTAGTACCCAGACATTCTGAGCAAGTGTTCACTGATAGAACTATTCTCCTCCATCTTGCAGCTGTAGAACTTATTGGAAATCTCATATTTCTCAATCCGGGCATTTGCTTGAAATATTAACTTCAACTCCTGGAACATCTCATATGGTCCATGACGTTCAAAACGTCGTTGAAGTCCCGGTTCTAAGCCGTAAAGCATGGCACACTGAACTATCGTGTAGTCTTCAGACCGCGACTGCCAGACGTTCAAAGCGTCTACATTAGCGGGAGGGGGTTTGTCACCTAGCGGTGCTTCAAGGACATAATTCTTCTGTGCAGCAATGAGGATAATCCTCAAGTTACGGACCCAGTCCGTGTAATTGCTACCATCATCTTTCAACTTAGCTTTCTCTAGGAATGCATTAAAATTCAAAGGAACGGTAGCACGGGCCATTGATCTACAACAACATAGATATGCAAAAACTATCAGGACTAAGTTCATGATAAGTTAAAGTTCAATTTAATCAAATTAATTAAAGAACTCCCACTTAGATAGACATCCCTCCGGTCATCTAAATGATCACGTGATCCAAATCAACTAAACCATGTCCGATCATCACGTGAGATGGAGTAGTTTCAATGGTGAACATCTTATGTTGATCATATCTACTATATGATTCACGCTCGACCTTTCGGTCTCCAGTGTTCCGAGGCCATATCTGCATATGCTAGGCTCGTCAAGTTTAACCCGAGTATTCTGTGTGTGCAAAACTGGCTTACACCCGTTGTATTTGAACGTAGAGCTTATCACACCCGATCATCACGTGGTGTCTCGGCACGACGAACTTTCGCAACGGTGCATACTCAGGGAGAACACGTATACCTTGAAATTTAGTAAGGGATCATCTTATAATGCTACCGTCGTTCTAAGAAAAATAAGAAGCATAATAAGATAAACATCACATGCAATCAAAATATGTGACATGATATGGCCATCATCATCTTGTGCTTTTGATCTCCATCTCCAAAGCACCGTCATGATCATCTTCGTCACCGGCGCGACACCTTGATCTCCATCGTAGCATCGTTGTCATCTCGCCAACTATTGCTTCTACGACTATCGCTACCGCTTAGTGATAAAGTAAAGCAATTACATGGCGATTGCATTTCATACAATAAAGCGACAACCATATGGCTCCTGCCAGTTGCCGATAACATTACAAAACATGATCATCTCATACAAAACCGTATAACTCATCATGTCTTGACCATATCACATCACAACATGCCCTGCAAAAACAAGTTAGACGTCCTCTACTTTGTTGTTGCAAGTTTTACGTGGCTGCTACGGGCTTAGCAAGAACCGTTCTTACCTACGCATACAAAACCACAACGATGTGTCGTCAAGTATGTGCTGTTTTAACCTTCACAAGGACCGGGCGTAGCCACACTTGATTCAGCTAAAGTGAGAGAGACAGACACCCGCCAGTCACCTTTAAGCAACGAGTGCTCGTAACGGTGAAACCAGTCTCGCGTAAGCGTACGCGTAATGTCGGTCCGGGCCGCTTCATATCACAATACCGCTGAAGCAAAGTATGACATGCTGGTAAGCAGTATGACTAGTATCGCCCACAACTCATTGTGTTCTACTCGTGCATATCATCTACGCATAGACCTGGCTCATGATGCCACTGTTGGGGAACGTAGTATTTTAAAATTTTCCTACGATCACGCAAGATCTATCTACCAGATGCATAGCAACGAGAGGGAAGAGTGTGTCTACGTACCCTCGTAGACCAGAAGCGGAAGCGTCAAGTGACGCGGTTGATGTAGTCGAACTTCTTCGCGATTCAACCGATCAAGCACCGAACGTACGGCACCTCCGCGTTCAGCACACGTTCAGCTTGATGACGTCCCACGAGCTCTTGATCCAGTTGAGCTTCACGGGAGAGTTTCGTCAGCACGACGGCGTGGTGACGGATATGATGTATTTACCGGCGCAGGGCTTCGCCTAAGCACTGCAACGGTATGACCGAGGTGTGTTTCTGTGGAGGGGGGCACCGCACACGGCTGGAACAATTCAACTTGTGTGTCTTTGTGTGCCCCCCTGCCCCCGTATATAAAGGAGAAAGAGGGGAGGGCCGGCCGGCCTCCTATGGTGCGGCTAGGGCAATCCTACTAGGAATAGGATTGCAATCCTATTCCTAGTAGGAGTCCACCAAGAAGGAAGAGAGGGAAAGGAAAAGAGGGAGAGGTGGCGCCCCCCCAATCCTAGTCCAACTAGGATCCCTAGGTGGGGCGCCGGCCAGCCTCTATGGGCTGCCTCTCTCCTTTCCTCAAGGCCCACTATGGACCATCCCCCCTCGTAGGGGGTTCCGGTAACCCCCTCCGGCAATCCAGTTAAATCCGAAACTTTTCCGGAACACTTCCGGTGTGCGAATATAGTCGTCCAATATATCAATCTTTATGTCTCGGACATTTCGAGACTCCTCGTCATGTCCGTGATCTCATCCGGGACTCCGAACTACCTTCGGTACATCAAAACTCATAAACTCATAATACCGATCGTCATCAAACGTTAAGCGTGCGGACCCTACGGGTTCGAGAACTATGTAGACATGACCGAGACTCATCTCCGGTCAATAACCAATAGCGGAACCTGGATGTTCATATTGGCTCCTACATATTCTACGAAGATCTTTTATCGGTCAAAACCGCATAACAACATACGTTGTTCCTTTTGTCATCGGTATGTTTCTTGCCCGAGAATCGATCGTCGGTATCTCCATACCTAGTTCAATCTTGTTACCGGCAAGTCTCTTTACTCGTTCCGTAACACATCATCTCGTGACTAACTCATTAGTCTTTTGCTTGCAAGGCTTATTGTGATGTGTGTTACCGAGAGGGCCCAGAGATACCTCTCCGACACTCGGAGTGACAAATCCTAATCTTGATCTATGCCAACACCACGAATACTTTCGGAGACACCTGTAGAGCATCTTTATGATCACCCAGTTACGTTGTGACGTTTGATAGCAAACAAGATGTTCCTACGGTATTCGGGAGTTGCATAATCTCATAGTCATAGGAACATGTATAAGTCATGAAGAAAGCAATAGCAGTAAAACTAAACGATCATAGTGCTATGCTAACGGATGGGTCTTGTCCATCACATCATTCTCCTAATGATGTGATCCCGTTGATCAAATGACAACTCATGTCTATTGCTAGGAAACATAACCATCTTTGATCAATGAGCTAGTCTAGTAGAGGCATACTAGGGACAGACTGTTTTGTCTATGTATCCACACATGTACTAAGTTTCCGGTTAATACAATCCTAGCATGAATAAAAGACAGTTATCATGATATAAGGAAATACAAATAGCATCTTTATTATTGCCTCTAGGGCATATTTCCTTCAGTTACATGGTGCACAATGGTTTACAAAGCTTGACCTCAGGGCTGGTTATCACCAAATTAGACTGGCTCCTGGAGAAGAATACAAGATAGCATTCCAAACTCACCATGGGCATTTTGAATTTCTAGTTGTTGGTTTTGGATTGATAGGGGCACCTAACACTTTCCAAGGAGCCATAAATGTTTCCCCATCAGAAGAGCCTAAAATGCTGAGACATTTTGTACTGGCTTTCTTTGATGATATCTTGATTTTCAGTAAAACACTGAAGAAGCACTTGGAACATGTCCGGAGGGTGCTGCAGGTGCTTTGAAGAGACAAGTGGTATGTGAAATTTTCCAAATGTGAGTTTGCATCTCAAGAGTTACTATACCTGGGTCACATTATCAGTAAGGACGGGGTTTCCACCGACCCTGAGAAGATTAGTACTATTGAGAACTGGCCCACACCAGTGTTAGTAAAAGAAGTGAGAAGTTTCCTTGGGCTGGCTGGCTATTACAGAAAATTCATTCGTCACTTTGGGGTTATTGCTAAGCCAATGACTAATCTACTACGCAAGGGCAGTGTGTTTGTTTGGACTAACATAGAAGATACAGCTTTTCAAACTCTTAAAAAGGCTCTTGTCACTGCTCCTGTCCTGGCTCTTCCAAATTTTCACAAAACATTCACTATCGAAACTGATGTGAGTGATTGCGGCATTGGGGCTGTACTAACACAGGATGGACACCCCCTGGCCTTTGTTAGCAAGGCTTTGGGTCCGAAGAACCAGACTCTGTCAGTGTACGAAAAGGAATTCTTGGCAATTCTGTTGGCAGTGGAACAGTGGCGCTCTTATCTGCAGTTGAAGGAGTTCTGCATAATCACTGATCAAAAAGCCTTGGTCAGTCTAACAGAGCAGCGCCTGCACACAGCCTGGCAGCAGAAGGCCCTCACCAAACTAATGGGCCTCGACTACAAGATTGTGTACAGAAAGGGGACAGATAACAGAGTTGTTGACGCCTTGTCCAGACGTCCACATGAGCCTGGTGACTATTATGCAATTTCGGAAGTTCGACCAGCCTGGTTGCAGGAAATCATGAACAGCTACTACTCTGACCCTAGCACTACAGCTATTCTGCAGAAACTAGCTGTTGATCCAGAGGCTGATTCCAAATTCACATTACATGGGGGGCTACTCCGTTTCAAGAAACAAATTTGGATTGGTCCAGATGAAAGATTGCAACACAGAATCATCGACAGTCTGCATGCCAGTTCAGCCGGTGGACACTCGGGGTTTCCAGTAACTTACCGCAGGATATCCCAGTTATTTCAGTGGAAAAACATGAAGCAAATGATCAAACTGGTTTTGCAGCAGTGCCAGGTCTGTCAGCTCGCGAAACCTGATCGTGTTCCTTATCCTGGTTTGTTGCAGCCGTTGCATGTGCCTTCGCTACCATGGGAAATGATGACAATGGACTTTATCGAAGGGTTGCCAGGGTCAAGACAATACAACTGCATACTAGTGGTTATTGACAAGCTGACCAAATATGGTCATTTCATTGCACTCAAACATCCCTACACGGCTGCCACAGTGGCTGAGTCTTTTCTGGATCGGGTATATCGTCTTCATGGCCTCCCTGTTTCATTGGTTTCAGATAGAGATCCTATCTTCACTAGCACCTTCTGGAAGGAGGTGTGTAGTAGGACTGGTATTAAGCTTCGCATGAGTTCCGGTCAACACCCGCAGACTGACGGACAAACCGAGCGAGTCAACCAACAAGTGGAAGGATATCTCCGTTGTTTTATCAGTGCACACCTGATACGTCCAAAACGTATCTATAATTTCTGCTTGCTCCATGCCTCTTTTGGGTGATATTGCTATGATATTTATACACTTCCATACACTTTTGATCATATTTGGACTAACCTATTAACTCAGTGCACCCCAGTGCCAGTTTCTGTTTTCTGCTGTTTTTGTATTTCAGGTTTTCCCATCACGTAAACTGCCAGAAAAATCCCGGAAAAATTATATAAAAAATCAGCGTTCCGGAAGCTTCCACACGGCCGAAGTAGGGCCGGAGGGGGGCCACCAGGGCTCCAGGCGCCCTGGTGGCGCGGCCCCCCTCCTGGCCGCGCCGGGGGGGGCGCCTGGGCCCCTAGGCCTCCGCTGATGCCCCCCTTTGGCATATATTTAACACGCGTCCCGAAACCCTCGAGACGGGAACCCTTTTTCGCGATCTCATCTATGTTCCGCCGCCGCCGCGCTTCCAAGATCGGGAGCACCAGGAGAACTCTTCCCGGCACCCTGCCGGAGGGGAGGATCACCACCGGGAGCCTCTCCACCACCATGGACGCCTCCCGGATGAGTTGTGAGTAGTCTCCCTTGGACCATGGGTCCATGACCAGTAGCTATGGGATGTTCTCCTCCCCTTCTTGTGCTTCACTAATTAGACCTCATGAGCTGCCCTACATGATCGAGGCACATATGTAATCCTTATGCTGTTGCTATGATGAGTTTGCTGGGATCCGATGGATTGTGAGATTATGTTCAGATTGTGTTTGAGTAATATATTTGATTCACCTCTTTTATATTTATGTTCGTAAGTAATTCTTGCATGTTCTCCGTTGCTAATTATTGCTTTGGCCAAGTAGTAGGTAGTGACTCCAAGAGGGAACGTTATGCTTGATTGTGGGTTCATGCCCCTCGATGACTAGCTTGAGTGACAGAAACATGAGTCTAGGGGATGTGTTGTTGCCACAAGGGGGGAAACAACGGTGCTTGTGCCCGCGGGTGCAAGGATTGTTTACTTTACGCAAAGTTCTTTTAATGCAGTTGTCTGTTGCTTTGAGTTTACACTATGGGTGGGACTCGCAACTTAATACCAGCGAGATGTTCTGGATAGATATCTCAAGGTGGATGATTAGTAGTAGATGCAGATGGATTTCGGTCTACTTGCCTTGGCGTACCGCCCATGCTTTGAACCTCTACCTTTCTTGCAACATAGTTAGCATTGGTTTGCGCACATAATTCTGTCAATTGCCCAGCTGTAATTTGTTTACCTCACATGGTTGTTTTATCGTCTTTTGGGAGAGAGACATCACTAGTGAACATCATGGGACCCCGGTCCATATTACCATCACTGATCACATCCGCTATTTACTTTCCGCTTTTACTTATTATTTGCAGCAATACCTATCACCATTATCACTTGCGTTTGATCCTTTGTAAACGACAAGGCCGGAGGGATTGACAACCTCTCTGTACTCGTTGGGAGCAAAGTTATTTGTATCTGTGTGCAGGTCCAAGTTGATTGCTAATATCTGGCGCCGTTAGCAGTTGACACCTTCTTGTTGAAACTGGGAGTCTCAGGGGAAATCGATCCTTGGTATCTTTGCCAAGGGAAAACTTCCGCTACACTGCATCTCAAACCTTCCACTTGGGGTAACCAACGAGGGGCGAGAAGCCATCAAGCAAAGTTTTCTGGCGCCGTTGCCGGGGACTCCACTCTTCAAGATAGGGGAGTTGCACGCTATCTTTTACCTTTGCTTTTTAGTCTTGTTAGTTTACCTTTCATTTTTGCTTTAGTATCTTTTATCGAAAATCACAAAAATAGTTATCTTGCTTGCTTGCTACTATGGGTTCCACCGAGAACACCAAGTTGTGTGACTTCACTAGTCATAACAACGATGACTTTATCTGCACACCTATCACTACACCTGCCACTTCAGCACCTTCTTATGAAATTAAACCTGCTTTACTGAACCTAGTTATGAAAGATCAATTCTCCGGTGCTGGAGATGATGCTGCTTTACACTTGAACAACTTTGTTGAACTTTGTGATATGCAAAAGTACCGAGAAGTAGACAGTGATATTGTTAAGCTTAAGCTTTTTCCTTTCTCCTTGAGAGGAGGAGCTAAAATTTGGTTTCAATCTTTGCCTAGAAATAGCATAGATTCATGGGACAAGTGCAAAGATGCTTTTATTGGAAAATACTATCCACCTGCTAAAATTATCCAACTAAGAAGTAACATAATGAATTTTAAACAATTGGATAATGAACACGTTGCCCAAGCTTGGGAACATATGAAATCTCTTATCAAGAACTGCCCTACTCATGGTTTGACTACTTGGATGGTTATCCAAACTTTTTATGCAGGCTTGAACTTTACCTCGCGGAACTTGTTAGATTCGGCCGCGGGAGGAACCTTTATGTCAACTACACTTGGTGCTGCCACGAAGCTTCTCGATGAGATGATGACCAATTATTCCCAATGGCACACCGAACGCGCTCCAACAGGTAGGAAGGTAAACTCTGTCGAGGAGATTTCCTCCCTAAATGAAAAAGTTGACTTGATCATGTCTCTAATTTTGAAGCAATCTTCTGTTGATCCTCGTGATGTTCCTTTAAATTCTTTGATTGCTCAAGAACAAGTAGATGTGAACTTTATCTCTAGAAACAATTTTAATAACAATGCTTATAGGAGTAACTTTGGTAACAATCCTAGACCATTCCCCTCTAATTCCTATGGGAACAACAATGCTTATCCTGGCACTAAGAACTCCACCCAAAAAGATAGAGACTTGCCTGGTTATGAGAAACTTCTAGAAATAGAGAAGGCCACTAAGAATTACATGCACGCCCAATATGAACAAAACAAAACCTTCTCGAGGCAATTAAATGAGCATACTGCTATCTTGCAAGACATTAGTAGACAATTAGAGAGCCTAAATATTGAGATTTCTAACCTCCAGACTAGGCTCACTATCACTGAGACCCAAGTTTCCAATATGTCCCACACACAAGCCACTTTGATAAACCAAATGGCAGCTAAACCCGAAGTGGTTGCACCCCTAAGGGAGGAAGAAGATAGAATTAAGAACCTTCCTACCCATCACACTATTGCTACTATCCAAGTTGTTGAGGATATCCAAACTCTTAGCACCCAATGCACTCCTGGTCCCAATGGACCTATTAATGGTGATGCTATGACCATAGAAACTACCAAACAAGTGAACCTAAAGGACACCACTACCACTTTACTTGATAGTAGTGACCTTGATTTTGACAATTGCACTCTTACCGAAGTTATTGATTTCCTTCACAAGATGTCTAGAGATCCCCGCACTAGCACGCTTAACCTTGCCTTCACAGAGCATATCACTAATGCTCTTATCAAAGCTAGGGAGGAGAAACTTAGAGTAGAAGCCTCCATACCTAGAAAGCTAGAAGATGGTTGGGATCCTATGATTAAAATTAAGTTGAATAACTTCTCTTGTTATGCTTTATGTGATGTTGGAGCTAGTACCTCCGTTATGTCCAAAAGAATATATGATATGCTTAAACTGAAACCTTTTGATTCTTGTTCTTTTGGTGTTCGTCTCGTTGATTCTTCCATAAAGAAACCTTTGGGGAGGATCGACGATGTTCTTATCATTGTCAATGACAATTACGTTCCCGTTGATTTTACTATTATGGACATTGAATATGAACCTTCTTGTCCAATTATTTTGGGACGTCCTTTTCTACGCACCGTTGGTGCTATCATTGACATGAAAGAGGGGAATATAAAATTCCAATTTCCTCTCAAGAAAGGGATGGAACACTTCCCTAGGAAGAAGATCAAGTTACCTTTTGAGTCCGTTATACGGGCTAGCTATTCTTTTACTCTTGATAAAACTTGATCTCTTTGCATTATGCCTAGCTTAAAGGCATAAAAGAAAGCGCTTTTGGGAGGCAGCCCACATGAATAAAATTTTATTTTGCTTTTGTTGTGTCTTGATGTTGTTACTACAGTAGCATCATCATTGTATCTTTACTTTTCAACTTTGTGCCAAGTGTAGCCTCTGATTGCAAGAAAGTTCAAAAGTTGTGACGTGCTGTCCAGGAAACAGATTATGTCCTTGGATAGAAAAATTCGTATAAAATCACCAGATCATCTTTTTGGTCTGAATTTTTTCGACAGCGTGCTCTATACAATTGTCTTTCGTGCGTCTGTTCTGAGTTTTTTTATTAGAGTTGCAGAAGTGCCCCGAAAAAAATCATTTACTACCTGCTGTTCTGTTTTTCACAGATTCTGTCCTGTTTTGCCTTTCCTTCATTTTGCAAACCTTGAGCTTGCTTTTTCTTTGCAAAAACCTTTTGGCAATCTTGAGAAACAGTAGACCTTCAAGAATATCCTTATTTCCAGCAAGGAACAATTATTTTATTATGGGTACTAACCTCGCTAATCAGATTATGATGAGTTATGTATGAAGGGAGTTTTCAAGTGTGCGAGGGAAGATGATAAAAAGATTCAGGAGTGTCAAACGCTCAAGCTTGGGGATTCCCCCATGCAGCCCCAAGAAATATTCAAGAAGACTCAAGCGTCTAAGCTTGGGGATGCCCCCGTGCATCCCCTTCTCCATCAACATTATCAGTTCGTCTTTCGTTCCACTATATTTTTATCACTTCATGTGTTATGTGCTATGCTTGGAGCGTCTTGCTTTTAGTTTCCTTTTTAGTTTTCTTTAGCTTTTCATAACGAGTTGGAACTCAGCTTTCTTTGTGTGGGAGAGAAACACCCTCCACTTCTACCTAGAACACAACATATAATTTTCATGTCTATCTTTGATGTGTGAGTTCTTTGTCTTTCAATAGCTACTATCATGTTCAGCTCTTAGTATTCATGCTTATCTTTTTAAAGAGCTTTTGTTTAGTTGGTTGCTTGAACTCTCTTTAGTTATCATGCTTATCTTATTAAGAGAGTTTGCTTATGTTGCATTGGTCGATATGTCTATGATAAAAATGCTACGTGCATAATGGTGCTTAGTAATTCATGTTTTCTTATGGTTAGTCTCAAATAGCTGGGGGGTTCCCAATGTGTTATTGGAGTACCAACATGATTGGTTTGCCTATGATGTGGTATGGTTTAGTAATATCTTCCTTCAAGAATTTATTTTGATTGACTTGGCGTATGCTCACGCATATTTAAGACTGTAAAGAAAGTCTGTCAAGCCTTGATGATCTTTAGTTTCTGAGTAGCGATATAACTTCCATGCCTGATTCAATGTTGCTTTGTCGCTCTGCATGATTATGACCGTCATTGCTCTTTTAGTTAGTCGCTCCCAGTCTTTTGCTAACCTCCACCTGTACTAAGCGGACTGACTGCTTGTGCATCCAAAATCCTTTAAACCAGTTATGCCATATGAGTCCACCATACCTTCCTATACATGGTATTTACCTGCCATTCCTAACGGAGACTTTCATGTACCATCTCGAAATTATTCAAAAAAAGCATTCCTATTTTGTGCCTCTGTTTAAGTTCATGAGGAAGTAGTAGTTAATTCATGGTCTTTTTAAGTTGGACAAGCTTCACCCCGGGATTGCATGTCTAATGTGCAAACCCATAATACGAGAAGGAACTGGCATAGAGTGCGCCCGGCTCATTAAAAAATAATATAAACAAACAAACCCTCCTTCACGCTTTGTTCATGAGAAATCAGAAAACTTTGGCAATGATAAACAAAGGAGATTAAGAGGATGTGATCGTCCTCATTCGGGAGCCGTTCCTCGAAACTTGTCCATCTCAAGAAGTGATTGAATTATCTGCTAGCATTCGTTGACGAAACATGCATATCCAAAAATAATAATTTTTATTTCTGTTTTTAAAACCAAGAGCTCTGGTACATGTTTTGTCTTTGTTTCCGACCACGGGTTTTCAACCTTGCCAACAAAAGCCACGGTTCGAGAGTCTCCACCTTCTTTAAAGCACCAACTACTGAGAGCATGATTGTCATTCTGAGTGTAATGTGCATTGTCCCAAAGTAGCATTGTCTTTTGCATGATTATGATATCGTTTATTCTGAAATTATTGTATCTAGTCATCACTTAAACCTTGGAGGTGCCCCTGCATTTATGTTTTGCTTCACTAAAGGGGGCAAGCGAGATATCACTTTATCATATTTGCACACCATGCTCATTACAAATCTATTTGATGTTTCAGTATCATATTGTAAAACTTTTAGTCCTTTGTGATTCTCTCATGAGGCAAGTTAATTACTACAGATTCATTGTCTCAGTAAGCTTTTGTCATATGACTATGAAAAGTCCTATATGGTTAATAGCATGTCACCACAGAAATTATTCTTGTTATCATTTACCTACTCGAGGACGAGCAGGAATTAAGCTTGGGGATGTTGATACGTCCAAAATGTATCTATAATTTCTGCTTGCTCCATGCCTCTTTTGGGTGATATTGCTATGATATTTATACACTTCCATACACTTTTGATCATATTTGGACTAACCTATTAACTCAGTGCACCCCAGTGCCAGTTTCTGTTTTCTGCTGTTTTTGTATTTCAGGTTTTCCCATCACGTAAACTGCCAGAAAAATCCCGGAAAAATTATATAAAAAATCAGCGTTCTGGAAGCTTCCACACGGCTGAAGTAGGGCCGGAGGGGGGACACCAGGGCTCCAGGCGCCCTGGTGGCGCGGCCCCCCTCCTGGCCGCGCCGGGGGGGGCGCCTGGGCCCCCCAGGCCTCCGCTGATGCCCCCCTTTGGCATATATTTAACACTCGTCCCGAAACCCTCGAGACGGGAACCCTTTTTCGCGATCTCATATCTGTTCCACCGCCGCCACGCTTCCAAGATCGGGAGCACCAGGAGAACTCTTCCCGGCACCCTGCCGGAGGGGAGGATCACCACCGGGAGCCTCTCCACCACCATGGACGCCTCCCGGATGAGTTGTGAGTAGTCTCCCTTGGACCATGGGTCCATGACCAGTAGCTATGTGATGTTCTCCTCCCCTTCTTGTGCTTCACTAATTAGACCTCGTGAGCTGCCCTACATGATCGAGGCACATATGTAATCCTTATGCTGTTGCTATGATGAGTTTGCTGGGATCCGATGGATTGTGAGATTATGTTCAGATTGTGTTTGAGTAATATATTTGATTCACCTCTTTTATATTTATGTTCGTAAGTAATTCTTGCATGTTCTCCGTTGCTATTTATTGCTTTGGCCAAGTAGTAGGTAGTGACTCCAAGAGGGAACGTTATGCTTGATTGTGGGTTCATGCCCCTCAATGACTAGCTTGAGTGACAGAAACATGAGTCTAGGGGATGTGCTGTTGCCACAAGGGGGAAAATAACGGTGCTTGTGCCCGCGGGTGCAAGGACTGTTTACTTTACGCAAAGTTCTTTTAATGCAGTTGTCTATTGCTTTGAGTTTACACTATGGGTGGGACTCGCAACTTAATACCAGCGAGATGTTCTGGATAGATATCTCAAGGTGGATGATTAGTAGTAGATGCAGATGGATTTCGGTCTACTTGCCTTGGCGTACCGCCCATGCTTTGAACCTCTACCTTTCTTGCAACATAGTTAGCATTGGTTTGCGCACATAATTCTGTCAATTGCCCAGCTGTAATTTGTTTACCTCACATGGTTGTTTTATCGTCTTTTGGGAGAGAGACATCACTAGTGAACATCATGGGACCCCGGTCCATATTACCATCACTGATCACATCCGCTATTTACTTTCCGCTTTTACTTATTATTTGCAGCAATACCTATCACCATTATCACTTGCGTTTGATCCTTTGTAAACGACAAGGCCGGAGGGATTGACAACCTCTCTGTACTCGTTGGGAGCAAAGTTATTTGTATCTGTGTGCAGGTCCAAGTTGATTGCTAATATCTGGCGTCGTTAGCAGTTGACACCTTGTTGAAACTGGGAGTCTCAGGGGAAATCGATCCTTGGTATCTTTGCCAAGGGAAAACTTCCGCTACACTGCATCTCAAACCTTCCACTTGGGGTAACCAACGAGGGGCAAGAAGCCATCAACACCCAAACCGTTGGTCCAGCTGGATGCCCTTGTGTGAACTCTGGTATAACACAAACTGGCACTCATCAACGGGCCGAACTCCCTTCGAAACTGGTTTACGGGCATGCCCCTCGTTACTTCGGCATATCGCCCGTAGATGCCATTGGAAATTCGGATGTTCAGCAGTGGTTGAATGAGCGACATGTTGTCATGGAATCGGTCAAACAACATTCCCTACGGGCACAGCAATGAATGAAAGCTCAGGCTGACAAACACCGGACAGAGAGATCCTTCGAGGTGGGAGATTCAGTTTTTCTGAAGATGCAGCCTTATATACAATCCTCCATTGCACCGCGAGCAAACCATAAGCTGGCTTTCAAATATTTCGGTCCCTTTGATATCACGGCCAAGGTTGAGGCAGTAGCATATGATGGGCCTCGAACCCCTCGTTGGTTACCCCAAGTGGAAGGTGTAAGATGCAGTAAGTAGAAGTGTTTTCCCTTAGCAAAGATGCCAAGGATCGAATCCCCAGAGACTCCTAGGTTCAACAAGTAGGTGTCAATTGCTACGGCGCTAGATTAGTAGCAATCAACGTGGACCTGCACATAGATACAAATAACTTTGCTCCCAACGAGTACAGAGAGGTTGTCAATCTCTCCGGCCTTGTAGTTCACAAAGGGTTAAAAGCAATGATAGTAGTGATAGATAGTTTTTTGCAATAGTAAGTAAATAGCGAGAAGTAAATAGCGGGTGTGATCAATGATGGTAATATGGACCGGAGTCTCATGAGGTTCACTAGTGATGTCTCTCTCCCAAAAGACGATAAAACAGCTATGTGAGGTAAACAAATTACAGCTGGGCAATTGACAGGACCACGAACGCAAACCAATGCTGACTACATTGCAAGAAAGGTTGAGGTTCAAAGCATGGGCGGTACGCCAAAGTAAGTAGACCGAAATCCATCAATATATACTACTAATCATCCACCTTGAGATATCTATCCAGAACATCTCGCTGGTATTAAGTTGCGAGTCCCACCCATAGTGTAAACTCAATGCAACATACAACTGCATTAAAAGAACTTTGCGTAAAGTAAACAATCCTTGCACCCGCGGGCACAAGCACCGTTGTTTTCCCCCTTGTGGCAACAGCACATCCCCTAGACTCATGTTTCTGTCACTCAAGCTAGTCATCGAGGGGCATGAACCCACAATCGAGCATAACGTTCCCTCTTGGAGTCACTACCTATTACTCGGCCAAAGCAATAAATAATAACGGAGAACATGCAATAATTACTTATGAACAAAAATATAAAAGAGGTGAATCAAATATATTACTCAAGATCAATCTGAACATAATCTCATAATCCATCGGATCCCAGCAAACTCAACATAGCAACAGCATAAGGATTACATAGGTGACTTGATCATGTAGGGCAGCTCACGAGGACTAATTAGTGAAGCACAAGAACGGGAGGAGAACATCACATAGCTACTGGTCATGGACTCATGGTCCAAGGGAGACTACTCACGAGTCATCCGGGAGGCGTCCATGGTGGTGGAGAAGCTCCCGGTGGTGATCCTCCCCTCCGGCAGGGTGCCGGGAAGAGTTCTCCTGGTGCTCCCGATCTTGGAAGCGGTGGCGGCGGCGGAATAGAGATGGGATCGCGAAAAGAGTTCCTCTTCTGAGGGTTTCGGAGGACCCTCTAAATATATGCCAAAGGAGGGCACCGGACGGGCTTCAGGGGGCCCAGGCGCCCCCCGGCGCGGCCCAGGGGGGGCGCGCCGCCAGGGCGCCTGGAGCCCTGGTGCCCCCCCCCCCAGGCTGCCCTTCGGACGCAGTGTTGTTTCCGGATCGCTGATTTTTTATATAATTTTTCTGGATTTTTCTGGGCAGTTCTCGAAACGTGAAAACCTGAAATACAAAAACAGCCGAAAACAGAAACTGGCACTGGGGTGCACTGGATTAGTAAGTTAGTCCAAATATGATCAAAAGTGTATGGAAGTGTATGAATATCATAGCAATATCACCCAAAAGTGGCATGGAGCAAGCAGAAATTATAGATACGTTTTGGACGTATCAACATCCCCAAGCTTAATTCCTGCTCGTCCTCGAGTAGGTAAATGATAACAAGAATAATTTCTGTGGTGACATGCTATTAACCATATAGGACTTTTTATAGTCATATGACAAAAGCTTACGGAGACAATGATTCTAAAGTAATTAAGTTGCCTCAAGAGAAAATCACAAATGACTGAAAGTTTTACAATATGAAACTGAAACATCAAAAAGATTTGCAATGAACATGATGTGCAAATATGATAAAGTGATATCTAGCTTGCCCCCTTTAGTGATGCAAAACATAAATGCAGGGGCACCTTCAAGGTTTAAGTGATGACTAGATACAATTATTTCAGAATAAACAATATCACAATCATGCAAAAGACAATGCTACTTTGGGACAATGCACATTACACTCAGAATGACAATCATGCTCTCAGTAGTTGGTGCTTTAACATAAAGGTAAAAGAAAGGTTAAGTGCTAGAGCTTTTTATTTTGAAAACATGGAAGCAATTGTGTCAACGGTAGTAGTACTTCATATGTGTCATGCATAAGACATCCTATAAGTTGCAAGCCTCATGCATGGTATACTAATAGTGCTCGCTCCTTGTCCTAATTAGCTCGGATCTCCATGGGTTATCATTGCATTGCATATGTTTCAACCAAGTGTCACAAAGGGGTACCTCTATGCCACCTGTACAAAGGTCCAAGGAGATAGATCGCATTTGATTTCTCGTTTTTGATATATCTCAACTTGAGGACATCCATACCGGGACAACATAGAAAATAGATGATGGACTCCTCTTTAATGCATAAGCATATTCTCATGAGAGATTGAGGATTAAGGTCCAAGCTAAAACATCCACCATGATGCATGGCTTTGGTTGGCGGCCCAATGTTCTTCTCTAACAATATGCATAGTTATTCAACCCACGGCAAATCACCCTTACTTCGGATAAGACGAACATGCATAGCAACTCACATGATATTCAACAAAAGTGTGACAGTTGATGGCGTCCCCAGAAACATGGTTACCGCTCAGCAAGCAACTCATAAGAAATAAGATACATAGGCAACATATTCTTTACCACAATAGTTTTTAGGCTACTTTCCCATGAGCTATGTATTGCATGGTTAGTTTGCTTAGTACAGGTGGAGGTTAGCAAAAGACTGGGAGCGACCAACTAAGAGAGCAATGACGGTCATAATCATGCAGAGCGACAAAGCAATATTGAATCAGGCATGGTAGTTATATCGCTACTCAGAAACAAAAGATCATCAAGGCTTGACAGACTTTCTTTACAGTCTTAAATATGCGTGAGCATACGCCAAGTCAATCAAAATAAATTCTCGAAGGAAGATATTACCAAACCATACCACATCATAGGCAGACAAACCATGTTGGTACTCCAATAACACATTGGGAACCCCCCAGCTATTTGAGATTAACCATAAGAAAACCTGAACTACTAAGCACCATCATGCAAGTAGCATCTTTATCATAGACACATTAACCAATGCAACGGAAGCAAACTCTCTTAATAAGGTGAGCATGATAATTAAAGAGAGTTCAAGCAACCAACTAAACAAAAGCTCTTGAAAAGATAAGCATGAATACTAAGAGCAGAACACGATAGTAGCTATTAAAAGACAAAGAACACACACAGCATAGATAGACATGAAAATTCTATGTTATATTCTAGGTAGAGGTGGAGCGTGTTTCTCTCCCACATAAAGGAATGCTGGGTTCCGACTCGTTATGAAAAACTAAAAAGAAAACTAAAAGCAAGACGCTCCAAGCATAGCACATAACACATGAAGTGATAAAAATATAGCGGAACGAAAGACGAACTGATAATGTTGATGGAGAAGGGGATGCACGGGGGCATCCCCAATCTTAGACGCTTGAGTCTCCTTGAATATTTCTTGGGGGTGCACGGGGGCATCCCCAAGCTTGAGCGCTTGACACTCCTGAATCTTTTTATCATCTTCCCTCGCACACTTGAAAACTCCCTTCATACACAACTCATCATAATCTGATTAGCGAGGTTAGTACCCTTAATAAAATAATTATACCTTGCTGGAAATAAGGATATTCTTGAAGTTCTACTGTTTCTCAAGATTGCCAAAAGGTTTTTGCAAAGAAAAAGCAAGCTCTTGATTTGCAAAGTGAAGGTAAGGCAAAACAGGACAGAATCTGTGAAAAACAGAACAGCAGGTAGTAATTGATCTGTTCGGGATACTTCTGCAACTCAAATCAAAAAACTCAGAACAGACGCACGAAAGACAATTATATAGAGAACACTGTCGAAAAAATTCAGACCAAAAAGATGATCTGGTGATTTTATACGAATTTTTCTATCCAAGGACAGAATCTGTTTCCTGGACAGCACCTCACAACTTTTGAACTTTCTAGCAATCAGAGGCTATACTTGGCACAAATATGAAAAGCAAAGATACAATGATGATGCTACAGCAGTAAACAACATCAAGACACAACAAAAGCAAAAAATTTATTCATGTGGGCTGCCTCCCAAAAGCGCTTTCTTTTATGCCTTTAAGCTAGGCATAATGCATAGAGGAATCAATAACCATCATAATAATCAGAGTTATAAATTGTTTCAAATGGTTCCTCAACAAGTTCATTCTTGTTCCTTCTAGGAAAGGGGTACACACCTTTTGCCTTCCCACGTAAGCGGATTTGTCCCTTACCTATATCGATGAAGCCTTTAACTGCTCGGAGGAAGTCCCTTCCAAGCACTATATTTCCTTGGTTTGGCTCCATGATGAAGAAATCAATCATTGCAATCCCTTTAAGGAATTTTACTGGCACATCTTTTATTTTTCCCTGGATTTCAGAAATATCTCCATTAGTATGTTCATGATAAGATGGTAATCTATCCATGTTAAATTTTAAAGAATCATGAACAATTTTTGGCATAGTAGAAACCATAGATCCAATATCACAATAAGCAAGGAAGTCTTGATTAGAGATGCTAATCCTAACAAAAGGTTCCCAATCATTGTCTATTTCAAAAATGTCTCTCTTATTGGGTTTAGGTTTCTCTACCTTCATTAAGTCTAGAGCATCCATTCTCTTTTCAATAGTAGCAAGTCTATCTATGACAGTATCAAAATTATGATCATAAACAAAGTAACTAGATAGACCATGTATAATTTCAAGAGCTCTAGCTTCATCACATTCCAGGAAATCTCCCTCGGCTATAATGTCAAGGGAGTGTTTACACCATTTAAAAAGACCATGGTAAAAATTTCTAAGCACAATTTTTATAGGTATCCAAGGCATAATTCTTCTATGTGCATCAGAAATTCTGTCCCATGCCTTCTTCATATTTTCTCATCCCTTTGATGGAAATCTAGGACTTCTGATTCCCTCAAAGCACCAAATCCTAACATGTTTAACTAAACAGATAGGACTACTAACAGGAAGGTAAATAATTTTTTTGTGATTTTCGATAAAAGGAACTAAAGCAAAAATGAAAGGTAAACTAACAAGTCTAAAAAGCAAAGGTAAAAGATAGCATGCAACTCCCCTATCTTGAAGAGTGGAGTCCCCGGCAACGGTGCCAGAAAATACTCCTTGATGGGCCTCGAACCCCTCGTTGGTTACCCCAAGTGGAAGGTGTAAGATGCAGTAAGTAGAAGTGTTTTCCCTTAGCAAAGATGCCAAGGATCGAATCCCCAGAGACTCCTAGGTTCAACAAGTAGGTGTCAATTGCTACGGCGCCAGATTAGTAGCAATCAACGTGGACCTGCACACAGATACAAATAACTTTGCTCCCAACGAGTACAGAGAGGTTGTCAATCTCTCCGGCCTTGTAGTTCACAAAGGGTTAAAAGCAATGATAGTAGTGATAGATAGTTTTTTGCAATAGTAAGTAAATAGCGAGAAGTAAATAGCGGGTGTGATCAATGATGGTAATATGGACCGGAGTCTCATGAGGTTCACTAGTGATGTCTCTCTCCCAAAAGACGATAAAACAGCTATGTGAGGTAAACAAATTACAGCTGGGCAATTGACAAGACCACGAACGCAAACCAATGTTGACTACATTGCAAGAAAGGTTGAGGTTCAAAGCATGGGCGGTACGCCAAAGTAAGTAGACCGAAATCCATCAATATCTACTACTAATCATCCACCTTGAGATATCTATCCAGAACATCTCGCTGGTATTAAGTTGCGAGTCCCACCCATAGTGTAAACTCAATGCAACAGACAACTGCATTAAAAGAACTTTGCGTAAAGTAAACAATCCTTGCACCCGCGGGCACAAGCACCGTTGTTTTCCCCCTTGTGGCAACAGCACATCCCCTAGACTCATGTTTCTGTCACTCAAGCTAGTCATCGAGGGGCATGAACCCACAATCGAGCATAACGTTCCCTCTTGGAGTCACTACCTATTACTCGGCCAAAGCAATAAATAACAACGGAGAACATGCAAGAATTACTTATGAACAAAAATATAAAAGAGGTGAATCAAATA
>LR738712.1:720948284-721095670 GCA_902687465.1 Secale cereale | reverse complement strand
CCCCCCCCCCACGCTGTCCTTCGGACGCAGTGTTGTTTCCGGATCGCTGATTTTTTATATAATTTTTCGGGATTTTTCTGGGCAGTTCTCGAAACGTGAAAACCTGAAATACAAAAACAGCCGAAAACAGAAACTGGCACTGGGGTGCACTGGATTAGTAAGTTAGTCCAAATATGATCAAAAGTGTATGGAAGTGTATGAATATCATAGCAATATCACCCAAAAGTGGCATGGAGCAAGCAGAAATTATAGATAAGTTTTGGACGTATCAGCATACCGACTGGCACTTCCGGAGAATTGTAGAGTACACCCAGTCTTCCATGTGTCTCTCCTCAAGCGCCATGTCAAAGCAGATCAGCAGGTATGTCAGTCACTTCTTTCTTCAGCAGCTCAACTGCAGATTCCAGTCCGTTTCCTCGATCGTCGGCTGATACCGCGAGGGGACAAGTTGATCGCTCAACTGTTAGTCAAGTGGAGCCATTCTCCGGCATCGATGGCGACCTGGGAGGACCAGGAGATGCTCAAGCAACAATTTCCTCGAGCTCCGGCTTGGGGGCAAGCCGTTTCTTCTCTAGGGGGGATTGTCAGCAGTACTGCAAGTGAACCAACGGCAACAGCTGAAGAGCTACAGGGCAAACCGGCAAGAGAGGAGCAGGCCAGGCCCAAGAGAAGCAGTCAAGCTCCAGCTCGCCTACGCGGCCCAGAATGGACCCGCTAATTGGACTCTACTTAACTGTACCAGTGGCTCTGTAACGGTGGTGGTGGCGGCCTCGGCCGAGATTGGATAGGATAGGTGGTGTGTGTGTGTGTGGCTAGCTCAGTTCCTCTCTTCTCCCAATTCAAATTCTCCTGTAAAATTGAGATCTGAGCGTATGAACTGAGGTAGATCGATTGGAGTATTTCGCTGCTTACACTCCGGCCCAGGAATGCAGCTTCCAGAGGTCGAAATTCCTCAGCCTGGTGCACCTCGCGCCGCTGTCTCGGGACAGCGTCAGGTAGTCGGCGACCACGGAGTAGGCCTGTGACCTGTGCTCCCTCCCCCAGGATGGATCGATCCGGACGAGCACGGCGATGGCGTACACGAAGTACCCCAGCTGGTAGTGGTGCTCGCTGTACATCCCGAAACCGGTGTCGGCGCCGGAGTCCGTCAGCCCCCGTCGGGTGACCAGGCCGCCCCACTTGGGGTCGTACAGGAAGCCGTTCGACTGGAAGGTGCCGTCCAGCCACGGCGTGACGGCGGCGCTCAGGAACCGACGCACCTCCGGGATGACATCCGGGCACCGGACCTCCTCCGCGATTAGCGCCAGCCTCGCCGCCCGGGCTATCGCCTTCCCGTAGAGGTAGCACGATGTCAGCGTCCCAACTACAAGTGCAGCTCGGGGCAACCACAACGCTGACGAGGCAGCAACAGATCAGCCGCAGACCACCAATCAGGGGAGGGGGCGCGTCATCGCCAGGCCACCTAGGATCAAGCACCCAAGCCGCCGCTTCGTGGGCCCAGAGTGGTTGAACGTTATATAAGCTGGCTCAACCAGAAAGAAGACCATCCGGGCTTGGATCACGGCACGGCATGGCATCCTCCACTTTTTCCCTTTCTTCCTTCGAGAGCAAGTTGTATTCGTGGACAGAAGTGTTCCCCCCACCTACTACTCTGTAACTGAGTGAACCAAATTCTAGATCGAGATCGTGGTACTTAACACACGAGGTGGTCGTGACGGGGCTGGAGGAAGCAAGGCCATCCACGTCCCTGCGCAGCGCGGCCACGATCTCGTCCGCCCCGCCGTCCTTGATGCCCTCCCGAGAATGCCATGAGGGGGCCAACCGCCAAGTACATGCATAGGTGGCTGGGATTTAGGAGCCAAGAATCGCCGACGAGGTCGCCGTCGATGCTCCGGTACCGGAAGTCCTTGAGCACCTGGACAGAGAGACGCTTGCTGAGGCTGAGCAGCCAGAGATGGAGAGGTTGCGCGAGCATGAGCAGGTCTCCCGTCCCCTGCTTGCGCCACGTGTACAAGATGCTGAACGGCCGGTTGAGCGCGGCTTCCCCGGCCGTCGGGAAGCACCGGCTGTAGCGGTCAAGATCAACCTCCATGGCCGCGTCAGGCAGATACGCGACCCGGACCACGCCGGAGAACCCGGGCGCCGACAGCTGCGAGTCACCGGACCGCGAGAGCTGAATCGGCGCGTCGGCGTACAGGAGAAAAGTCTGGCCGCCGGTCATCCGAAGGCGCCACTTGGTGAGCGCCCCGTCGCAGGGAGCGGCCTCGAGGAAGGAGTGGTCGGTGGCGACGGAGAAGCCAACGCCGCCGGAGGCGGTGGCGACGGTGACGTAGGGGCAGCCGCGGACGAGGAACGCGCGGAGCGAAGGCGAGACGTCGAGGGTGACGGAGAGGTCATCGAAGGCGGCGATGCGGTGGCGGGTCTGGGGGCGGTGTCGGACGGCGGGGACGAGACGGTGAGGTCGGCGGCGAAGGCCTGGACGATGGAGGACGCGGAGTGGCTCCGCCTTGGGTAGCACACCGTGAGCCCCGCGGCGACGGGCCTGATCAGGTACGGGTGGATGTACTCCGGCACGTCGCCGTCGCCGAGCGCGAAGTTCTGGAAGAAGGAGTTGGTCGGGAGCGGCGCGGAGAGGAGCCCCGGCACGAAGAACCGGGCCGGGTCCGGTAGCACGGCGGACGTGGCCGGCGGGAACATGGTGTCACTCAAGCTGCGGTGCGGCCGCAGTGGAGAGTGTTAGACAACGTTTATACGTAGCTTTTGTGTATACATGTATATTGTATTTGTACACTATGTGTACTTCTATATATATGAGATAGCCACGCCCGTATTGGGTGTTGAGCAGTTTCCCAAACCCTAGAGTTTTAACATGATATCAGAGCGAGATGGGCAAACACATCGAAGTTGACTATCACTTTGTGAGGGAACGTGTTACACAGAAGCTTCTTCATATCAAGTTCATCTCCTCCAAAGATCAACTTGCTGACATCTTCACAAAACCACTTCCACAACCTCAGTTTGAAGGTTGTAGGCGCAATCTTAACTTGCTTTGTACTTCAGGTCACAGTTAAGATTGAGGGAGGATGTTAGACAACGTTTATACGTAGCTTTTGTGTATACATGTATATTGTATTTATACACTATGTGTACTTCTATATATATGAGATAGCCACGCCCGTATTGGGTGTTGAGCAGTTTCCCAAACCCTAGAGTTTTAACAGAGAGGAGAGGGATGCGGCTGGCTATGGATGGGATTTTGGGAGGAAGCCTTTATGGTAGAGGGCAGTCAACCGGCCACCGGCTACTTGGCTCCCCGTCCCGTCGGATGTTAATGGCGCGCGGCCTCGGCTGCCGAGCACGGGCAATGGTGGATAGTCGGGTCGTCGGGCGTCGCCTCACGCCTTGGGTGCCGGAACAAATGATGCCTGCTGACAGCGCCTGGTTGGCCGTTGCGCGCGGCGCCCCATGGTGGAGTCAAATCAAAGCCCTGAACAGCACTGCGGCAAATTTGACAATTTTGACCTATCGGCGAAATCAATTCACAGAATGAACTGTCCGTGAAACAATTTCACATCCTTAACTTTTTTGTGTAGCGCCCGCCACGACGGCGCCACACTACACTGTGCAACGCCTAGCTCGGGGGCGCTACACGCCTGGCCAGCGTCGCACCCCGAACTGTCTAAAAATTACTAAGTCATTGTGCAGAGCCTACGAGCTAGGCACTACACTTGCTTCATTTTGTAGTGCAACCGCTAGTGCAACGCCTAGGAGCTAGGCGCTACACTGTATAGTGTGGTGCCTAGCTCTCAGGCGTTACACACTGACTTAGTAATTTTTTGGATCACTCGGGTGCGACGTTGGCTAGGCGTGCAACGCCCCCGAGCTAGACGCTGCACCGTAGGGTGTGGCGCGGACGCTACACAAAAATGTCAGGGGAGTGAAATTGTTTCACGGGCAGTTCATTCTATGAATTGATTTCATCCAAAGGTCAAAATTGTCAAATTTGCCCAGCACTGCATGCAGCTCCTCCGGCTAAAAAAGCTTTTGCAGCGTGCGATTGCTCCAGTGGGTGCTGAAAAATTTAGCGCGGGGGCCGCTGTAAAAATTCTGCGCATGCTCTCACACAAACAACATATGCATTTCAAACACAAACAAATAAATCAACAATAAATAGTTCAAATTTATTATTACAACTCAAACAAATAGTTTATCTTGCAATAGAACAGATAATTCAACAATACAACATCAAACATACAACTCATGATACTCTTTGTCGGCCATTCCATACCCACCACTCTTTGATGAGATCCTTGTGAAGACTATCATGCGCTTCGGCACGTCGAATGGCATGATAGAAGGCAGCAAAACGGGCCAACGTGGCAGCCCTCCGCCGCACTCACACGGATGTCTCAATGGCTCATACTGAGAGTAGTCTAAATCTTGGTCACACTTATTCTCAATGATCATGTTGTGCATGATCACACAAGCGTGCATGATGTACCAAAGTATCTTTTGATCACAAAATTTAGCCGGTCATCTCACAATGGCAAATTGGGCTTGCAAAATCCCAAAAACTCTCTTCATATCTTTTCTAGCCGCCGCCTGAGCATTGTGGAAATCAAGTTTTTCTTACCTTCCGGTTTTTCAACAGCTTCACACATGTTTGCCACTTTGGGTAGATGACATCTGCAAGATAGTAGCCATAGTTGTGTATGGCTATTTGCTACAAACTGCACCGGTGGCAGTTCATCATTTGCAATATTATTCATCAGTGGTGACCAGTTAACAATGTTGATGTCATTCAAAGATCCTGGCATTCAAAAAAAAGCATGCAAAATCCATGTCTCTTGATCGACCACCGCTTCAAGGATTATAGTGGAATCCTTTTTTGGCCGTGGAATTGCCCATGCCATGCCTTAGGGCAGTTCTTCCAACTTCAATGCATGCAATATATTGAGCCAAACATACCTAGGACCCGCAAGCTTTGTTCATCTCCAAAAGCCTTGCGGTGTCTTCAGCACTGAGAGATCTTAAATACTACGGGCCAAACACTTGCACAATTCCGACTGCGAAGCGCTTGACACACATGATGGCTTGACTTTCACCTATGGCCAAGTGGTCATCAATTAGATCAGTCGGAATACCGTATGCCAACATACGCAAAGCGGTTGTCACCTTCTGAAAGGTGCTATGCCTGAGCTCTCCGGCGGCATTCTTCCTTTGTTGAAAAAACCAATTATGGCTCGCTAGTTTCTCTGCAATGCGCCTGAACAACTCGGTGCTCATCCTAAACCGGCGACGAAAGTACGACTCGGGGTATGTGGGATTCTCCACAAAATAGTGCCTCGTCAATCTGTTGTGGGCATCGATCCTATCCCTTCAAATTTTCTGTCGATCCATAACTGAGCCATCGTGCTTTGGCTTTTTATTGATGTGCATAGTTAGGATCATTGCAAGATCCTTCTCCCCTTCAATATCAAATTCTTCTTCAAAGAATCATATGACGAACTCATCTACAATGTTCAATTTAAACTAGGCTATAAAAACTATGCACCAAATTCATGTAAAAAATGTGAATTTGAAGCAATACATACCTTCCAAGGATTTTGTCGAACACCTTGTGGGTGCCGAGCGGCAGCGAGCGGCCGGGCGCTGTTCGTCGGAGGAATGGCACGCGTGAGGGGCAGCGGCAACTGGAGAGAGATGGAGGAAGCAGCGACGGCGCGGGGATAGGCCGGGGAAGCGGCGGAATGGTCACCGGAACAAACGGGGTGGCGCCAGCGGCGGCGCCAGCGCCTTGGTCGGGGTAGGTGAAAGTCGCGAGCGGCCGTTCGAGTGTGCGGCGCGTGAAGGCGGGTGTAGCAAATAAATGACGCATGATGGCGTTTAGAACCGTGGGATGAGCTCTTTATGTCGCGCACGCGGTTATTGCGCCTCCGCTGAAGCTCCCGGAGCGGTTGCGCGCGCGCTAAATAACCAAAATTTCCAGCGCGACGCTTATATAGCGCAGCTGTTGGAGATGCTCTAAGAGCATTGCCCTCAACGCATGGAGCACTAAAAAAGTGTATACAACACCACAATAGACTGTTTTTGCGCGCCGCGGAGCGCTGGCTCCAGCGGTCACCACAAAAACTTGCGTGCGCGCCATGGAGCGCTGGCTCTAGCAGCCACGGCAAAAACTTGCATGCGCGTCGCCGAGCGCTGCCTCTAGCGGCCACGGCAAAAACTTGCATGCGCGCCGCGGAGCGCTGGCTCTAGCGGCCACGGCAAAAACTTGCATGCGCGCTGCGGAGCGCTCTCTCCAGCGGCCACGGCAAAAACTTGCATGCGCGCCGCGGAGCGCTGGCTCTAGCGGCCACGGCAAAAACTTGCATGCGCGCCGCGGAGCGCTCTCTCCAGCGGCCACGGCAAAAACTTGCGACCGCTGCTCGAGCAGACGCGCAAAAAGACGGCACGCTCGCCTAACCAAAACAACATTTGACACTTCCAAATAAAACTAAAATTCAATGATAGAAATAGATAAAGATACAAATAAACAATAGATAAACAATAGTTCGGTTCTACTACGGTGCAAACTAGAAACTACTGAGAGTCGTCCTCCTCGGTGGTGGCCTCATTCGCGGTCTCGAACGTCCCGAGACCGACACACGTCACCGGATCGAATTTCCGCGTAGAACATGCCGGAAAGGCGGACGCGGACGCCGCGGTACCCAGAGCTGCTCCGGTGGCGCGGCGACATGTCGGCGACGGGGGAGAAGGACACAGCGTCGGCGGCGGGGCGTCGGATGAGAGGAAGAAGAGGGCAACGTGGTGGGCCGCTGGGGTGTGTGGTTGACGGCTGGGCCGCTGGGGTGTGTGGTTGACGGCTCAGGCGCGCGCGTTTTATAGAACACGCCGCATACCGAGCGCCAAAACTGCCACGCGCAGGATCATTTTTTCGCGCACGCGATTCTTTCCAGCGCCGCTGGAGCCCACGAAAACACTCCGCGCGCGCGATTTTTAGCGCTATTGGAGATGCTCTAAAACGAGGTGACTCTGGCAAAGCGGAGTACGTTCTTGGTAAAATACGGTATCTTTTTACTTCTTGCTGGAAAGTTCAGTAACAATCTAACATGATTTTACAGTATGCTGTCACGGTTCACAGGTTCTATCAAACTTCTTTGTCTATAGCAAGCTTTCATAAGTTGTTCCTCTTAAAATCTACATCGCCCGATCCAAAATTGCATGACTGAAAATGCAGTTAAGATTCCTCTGCTGATCAGAGGCTATATCGACTGAAATCGCTAGTTCTGCCGGAAGGGACGCAAACGATGGTATCTGGTTTGGGTTTCCAAGGCACTCTTTGAGCCGGATCCGAGTTGCGCGAGGTCAAGATGAGTTTAGGGCATCGAGTTGCCGCTGGAGCTCCTCGAGGTCGTCGTCAATAGCGCCGGAGCTAGCTGGTGCGGGTGGCTCTATGTAGGAATCCTCATCTGGAAGTTCACGGACAAGGCCTTCTGGAAGGATGTCTGTACGGATTTTCAAACGAGGTAAAAAACACATCAGGAGTGGTAAATAAGGAAATATTTCGCACTTGGGATTTGATTTTTACCTGTTGCAGCCCTTTGAACGCTTGACGTTGCTGTGTCACTATCAAGAACACTGCAGAAGGAAAAAACACTGCAAGTAAGAAACTCCATGCAACTTCTGTGATGGATATTCAGTTCACCAGGAAAAATAATTATGTACTCCTGGGGAGTATGTACGTGCTCCCATTCCTCATATACCATTTAGATGAATCGACTATACCTCTTTACCATTTTAATACACTTCATTAGCAATTACATTTTGCATAGTTTGCGTATTTGTAATGTTGTACATAAAAATGGTATATTGCAAAAACTAGAGGCCTTGGTGATGTTTTTCGTAATACTTGTATTGAGGTATCTTATCTTAGTAGGGTATATCGAGAATGATAGAGGTATACTGAATGTGGGAGTACATACTCTGGAAGTAGGGTATATCGAGAATGATAGAGGTATACTGAATGTGGGAGTACATACTCTGGAAGTATATAAAGGAGTCCTTGTGTTATGTACATAGAAAAGCAAAATCATGAAAATACAGCAAGCATCAAACTGCAAATAGTGGCTGGGTAGTTCTGAAGATCTACATGAACAAACATAGTAGTTCAATATATTTGTTCATGTAGAACTTCATAGGGCTGAGAACATTTTAAAACACATCCAATCTAGCTCCATTTGGTATAGAACTATAGATAACAACACTGAACAGAACAATTAGGTTAGGGGGTGTTTGGTTGGGCTGTGGCTTTCAGATAAGCAACTGTCAGCTGTCTGCTGTGAAAAAGCTGCTGAAAATCATAGCACAGATCTGCAGATCTGTAGCGTGGGCAGGAGATAACACACCTAATTTACACCAAAAAAATTCATGCCTAAGTTTCTAATCTAACTTGGGCGAGAATCTGAAATTCAGAGGATATGACGACATTCAATCAAGGGACCACATCAGTTGATCAATAATCAGTCAATGCAAGATTTTTTCTTGGCAGATTTAGGGATAGGTAATCTGCTGGAGCTGTTTTTAGGTCGCCGTGGCAGTTTTTTGGGATAGGTAAGCTGTTGGAGATGCTCTAATTATACTGGTTGGTAGTAACCACATCTAGAACAAAATCTGCTATGTGTTTATATGTGTGAATGAATTCAATCAGAATAGGGGGCAGCAAAGTTTTAATGTAACAACTAACAAAGCATGATAGTCATGTGGAATGATGTACCTAATGTTCCACTCGTTATCCATGTGAACCGGGTATTCAATTGCTACGGATGCTTCAGCTTCCATCTTAGCCTTTGCCGCTGCATCTCTAGCAGGTTTTGATTGCATATATTCTTTCTACAAAATGATGAACACCAGGATGCCATTAGGAAACAGTCAGAATTGTAACTAGCAAAGAGTACCACAAGGAAGCAAGGATGAAAATAAGCACCTGTCTCTCAAGACATGCTGGGTTTGAACATTGTGGGTTTGGTCTCATCTCCATTGTTGGGAAAAAATCCTTAAGTGAATTATATCCCTGCAAAAATAGGAGGACGTCGCAAAAATATGATAATAAGAAAATGTTCAGAATTTTGAGATGAATATGTTGGATAAACATGTGCCACAATGGGGAAACCTTTCAACCTACAGGAACGAAAATGATACTAAGAAACTACTGCTTTGCGACCATTTCCTTCCAAAAATAGAGGGCCTAACTATGTCATTTAAAATATGCCAACAGCAGTCGCAGCATCACAACTAGATTGAAGCAATTACCAAGTAAGGGGAAACTTGTCCAAACTTCAACAGATATTTCAGAGAATTCTGGACCAGCAGTCCAGCAACAACACCCTGCAAAGAACATGTTCATCAGCCAAAACAAATGGCACATGGAAAATGTTCAGAATGGTTTTGGTTAACTTTGAGACAGGAATCTTGTGACTAAAAGTGACTAGAATGCATTGTCACTTTGGGATGATAGTGCTAAGTTGTTAAATGCATGGTGCACTGCATTGCAGTTATGTTCAGCAATGCATAGGTCCAATTGAAACAAGAAATATCTTGAAACAAACGTCAACTAACATAGGCTGAGAGTCAACAGTTCAGCAAATAAGCATATTTAAACAAGTCCAAAACCAAATAAGTAACACTCCCAGTGTACCACTTATAGCTGCTAAACAGGTACAAGAATGTGACTAATCAGAACCAAGCTTCCACAGCTTTGAGCAAATTGTTACCGGGTGAGAAAACAACAAAGCAAAAACAAAAGTGATCGAAGTAAAGGACTCACCATTGTAGTTGGCAAAGAGGCAGCACAAACACCGTCTCGCTTAAGTGTACGCTCGTCCACTCCTGATGCTACAACCTTTACACAGAAGTACCACAAACAGGTTATAAAAGATAAACATGTTAAATACAAATACAGGAAATGCAAAGGGACATCTCAAGTCCTCAACTAATAAGATCAACTGTCAAGAATAAAAAAAGGCAGAAACTAAAATCAAAAGCATAATAGCACACTATTAAGGTACGACGTGAAGAGTAAAAAATCTGAGATACATAGAAAGTACCAATGGAGGAGCACATGCAAAGCATGCAGTTTCACCAGGAACCAATAGCTGTATATGACCAGAAACAGCGTCTTCAGACACACCTGATGCATAAGTTCTCATGTCAAATGCATTTCACATTGATCAGATTATTATAAATGAAGAGAATTAGCATGAAATGAAGGCGAAAATATGTCACAATTTAATTGTGTGTTTCTCACCGAGAGCTAGTCGCGTAGGTAACAACAATTAAGCGCGATATGATTTAAGAATGTAGTGTATTTCCATGGAATGCAAGTATGGAACCTAGGGTATACACATTTACGAAACATAACCTCGCCTAACTCAGTAGCATGCTCTGCAGTCTGCACTATTTTCTGAACCAATCAAATGCTACTATATTTGCATCTAGCTTGAGAGGCCTCATAATAAATCTAGCAAGTACTAAAGTAGAACTGTAAAAGAACAAGGTCACAGGAACACAAGATTCTTTCACCTATTCATGTACAAAGTGAACTGTTTTGATCAGAGTTCCTGCCAAATTCTTGGGTGCCATAGTGGCCACCATGTTCTCGCAAAAAGATTTGTATTCAATTAAACTCTTGAACAACACCTATGGATTAATTCATAACCAGGAATTACAGTAATAATATATTGTGGATGAGTTTATCCAATGCATATACAGTCATAAGGGGATGTATAGCAAGTAGCAACTTTTAAAGGTGAGGTGGAGGATAAAATTCCTATGCACATCAGGATACAATGAGACAGAACAATTGGCATGAAGATGTAAGTGCGGATAATATGAGCGGCATCCAAAACGCAGTAAATACATTCTCAATAGGGCATAACAATAATTAAATGCAAGTTTTGGGCTTACCAGATTCCATCCATGTCTGGCGAAGCTCATTGCAAGCCTGAAAAGCAAGTATAAAAACAAATAATGCACCACTGAATCACAGAAATGCAGAGCTACACATGCAAAGTTAACAAGCCATAGAGAATGAGAATGTTGAGAGGATTGATGAAGTGCTACACAAAATCATGAAAGTATGATGTTCACTAATTTTCACCTGATTGACAACCATACGAGCTTCATAGTTATCAACACAGCTCAAAACAAGATCAACTCCAGTGCTGCGCCCATTAGAGCTCTTGGCTTTGAGACTTCCCAAAAATGTTTCAAATCCTTTCACTGTAGTGATATTCAACGAATAACTCTGTGGGAAGAAAACAAATGATGTCAGTTTACAACAAAGCAGGAACAGTCTAACACTAGAAGGGTTGGGCGCGCTTCGCCGCACCGTTGGTGTTCTTGGGATTTAAAAAAAATTGTTATTTGGTTTGGCGCATCGGGAGGATGATGGAGTGTTTTTTTAATATAATATGGTGTTTTGGTGGGTTTCTTGGTGGTGTGATTATATGGGGAGGTTTCTTGCGCTAGTGGCTGCACACACTATATGGGTGCTACAATGTCACATGTTGGCGCTTCTTTATCTAGGTGGTGAGACGGTGCACAGGACTGATGTGTTTTTATAGGCTGGTTGATGCCGATTAATTTGAGAAATCATTGACCCAGTCAAAATCGTGAATCAAATCTAAAATTGCACACCTCAATTGAATGAGAGGGCTCCAAAATTAGGGAGCATAGTGAATTAGAATATATCAATTGAATGGGAGAGCTCCTTGAGAAATCGTTAACCCAGTCAAAATAGTGAACCAAATTCAAAATTGAGCACCTCAATTCAATGGGAGGGCTCTAAAATTAGGGAGCATAGTGAATTAGAAGATGTGATCCACTCCATCAACAGCAAATTCTCTTGGGCCAAACAAATTCTATGAATATGGTTACGGATAAGCACTGCAAGTGGGCAGCGTTTGGTAAAGAAAAGTGTTTATCCTGAAAAATGTAAGACCTACATTTTCGCCCTTCTATGAAAACTTGTAGTGTCATGAATCTGATGAAAGGATCAATTTGCTGAAGAAGGAAAGGGCAGGCGCATAAATAACTGTCACCAATGGGCACAGTTCTCACCTCCAATACGACATCAGGATTTATTTCGCTAAGTGTCTGCACAGCAGCATCAGTCTTGGTCATTCCAACCTAACAGCACAAGGATACAGTTATTAGTCTGGCCAACATTATACCCTTGGAGAGTAGCAGGTATAATCAACTCAGTAAAAGAGTATAAATAGTGTTTCAGAAAATAAACTTGCACTATGTATATTAAGAAAATGCACATGATGGTATCATGCACAGAAAGGAGAGAGCAGATAAACATTTTAATGGAAGCTTACCTGGTCCGGGCGGAAGAACAACCTATTCATGTTAGCCAACTCAACTGTGTCATAGTCATATAACAAGAGGCGTCCAATTCCACATCTAGTGAGCATCTCAGCAGCGACACTACCAACGCCACCTACACCCTGTGGAGCATGTACTAATGTATCAAGAACATTAAAAGTCAAAAGATTGATCTTGTAAACTAAAAAATGTTTGATCTTCAGCCAAGAAATGTTCTGCTCAAGTAAATTGTACAGTCGCAACCATTTCTTTTCTGTTGCTCCATATAACTCAAAAAAAAAACATGTATTGGTCTGGTAGGATTGTAATTTTGTGCAGAAATGGCATGTGTGAAACCAAACAAACAATTGTGTGTCATGAAATTCAATTAAATTACTAGAAGTTAGCATTAGATGAAAAACAGCAACTGCTCAACACATCCATTTGCGCTACATTTTCCTTAATAGAAACGCCAATACCCATGCAGTTAACCACGATATTTCATCAAGGAAAGCCTAGTATGCGAAGACACAAGTGAAGAGTACTCATCTACTCACTACCCTAGCCCGCTACATATTTGCTTGATCCATGATTTCCATCTGATAACCTCACAGTATACCAACTAACATCCTCTACTCAAAGAGGAATGCTCAATGCCAATTGCCAACTCAAATTGCGTTAGAACTTCCTAAGTAACGCCTCAAAGCCAGATAAATGAGAGCAACAGATGCGTACCACAATGGCGACAGAGTAGTCGCGGATGCGCTCGTAGTTGTCGACGATTCCCATCCGCTGCAGCGCCATGAGCCTGCTGTAGGGGTTGCTGTCCACCACCTCCGCGCTCATGTCCTGCGCCACGCAACCCCCAATCCGCAAACCACGGTCAATTCCACGAACACAAAGACAGCGCGGCGCATCGAATTCGCCGCCTAGAAGAAGCCTGGCGAGCCAACATCGGATCGTACCTTGATCTTCGACCGGGTGGCGGCAGCGGCGCCGGCCGGGCCCATCATCTTCACCACGCGATCTCGCATCTGGCAACAGGGGAGAAAGAAGATGTGGGGCGGTGACCGGAGGAAGGGATCGAGATCTGGGGTGGGAGGGAGCGGACGGGGGCGGCTTACCCGGTCGATGGAGGCGGGGTCGGGGAGCTGCTTGAGCGCGTCGAGGTCGCGGAGCAGCGCGTGCAGCTCCTCCTCCATGGTCGCCGGCCGGCCGGGTGGATCCGTTCGAGTGCTGGCAGTAACGGCGGCTGTCCGGATCGGAGTGTGTCGAGTGGAGCGCGGGGGCGACGAGCCGACGGCAGAGTATATTTGGTGGAACCCACGAATAAAAACGCCGTGGAAAGGAGCCATATTTGGAGGTTTTTAATAAATATTCTAAAAAAATACATCTAATAAGTGCATATAGATTTTTATTTTAAAAGTCAAAGCTCACCAACTTTGACCAAGTTTTTTTAGAAAAACATTTATATCTAGAGTGACAAGTATATATCATTAGATTTATTACAAGATATAGTTTCATATTATATAATGTGTATATATATAATATTGTAGATATAAATAAATTTCTCTATAAATTTGATCAAAGTTTGCATAGTTTGACTTCATGAAAAAAATACGCACTACATTTACATTATGAAAGAGGGAGTAGGTGTTATTAATAATTATATTTATATATTATATTATATTATTCCTAAATAAATACTCGTGTGTTGCTACGGGCTACGATATATGTCATTTTTGTTTTCGTAAGAGCTGCTTCTTTAGACTTTATAAGATGGTTCTGGTAATTCTCCTATCTGCCTCTAAAAATCAACATGCTAACTGATGTAACAAATACATTCCTTTGCAAATTTGTAAAGTACTAACACGTCACATCACGTCATCCTCTAATAGAGGTATACAATTTTGACAAATGGATGAAAAAACATTGGAAGTGTAATGATAATAGAGGTGATATGGATTATTTCTTCATTTTCTTCTTATACATAAGGCATTTGCACGTACATTGCAACGAGAAAAACAAAATCTTTGAATGCAACCATATAATCAATTTAATAATGGTCATGCTAGTTACTTATATATGCACGGTGAAAAAAGTAATGATATTAGACAATTAAAGACACGCATATTATAAAACCACATATGTGAATGAGAAAAGTAACTCGATGTAGTAAAATTGTTTAATCTAGTGTGATATAATTAGTAGTGTCCATGCTTAGCTACAGAGAAGACACCAGTTGCCATGATAGACCAAGGTTTGCATGACTCATGAGGGGGCGAGATGATGGAACGCAAGAAGGATTTTTCTCCTTTTATATTACTAACTAAAAAGTGATCAGCAAACCCGTGTATTCACATGGGCCCATTACCTAGATCTTATATGCAAGTTTTGAAAAATCTATTGCTTTTGTATGTATGATTCATTTTTATACAGAGTTATAAATACGACTATCTCAGCACATCGTTATCTAGCAACTTTGGCATCATTCAAACATAATATTTTAAGTGAACATAGCGCGGAATAGAATGTTTAGATATGCTTCTTCTTAGATGAGCAATGTAATTTCGTAGGAGTTAATTATAGGAAGGTAAACAAATTCAGTTTTGTATGTAATTCAACCAAACAACTTCGAGGACCAGCAAGTTTACAAAATTCATCCTTAATAAATGCTATACACCTACAAGTATTTTGAAAGGATCGATATGCTTGACTAGAGGGGGGTGAATAGGCAACTAACAATTTTTAGCTTTTCTTAACCAAATTAAACTTAGCAACAAAGTAAGTTGTCTAGATATGCAACTAGGTGGACAACTTATAGGAAGCAACAATAACAACCACACAAGCAAGCAAGCTAAGGTATACAAAGAAAGCTTGCACAAGTAAAGGAAAGAAATAACCACAAGTGAAGCCGGTGAAGACGAGGATGTGTTACCGAAGTTCCTTCCCTTTGAGAGGAAGTACGTCTCCGTCGGAGCGGTGTGGAGGCACAATGCTCCCCAAGAAGCCACTAGGGCCACTGTATTCTCCTCACGCCCTCACACAATGCGAGGTGCCGTGATTGCACTAGTGGTGCCCTTGAAGGCGACGACCGAAAACCTTTACAAATAAGGTTGGGGTAATCTCCACAACCGAATTGGAGACTCCCAACGACACCACGAAGCTTCACCACAATGGAATATGGCTCCGAGGTGACCTCAACCATCTAGGGTGCTCAAACACCCAAGAGTAACAAGATTCGCAAGGGATTAATGGGGGAATCAAATATCTCTTGGTGAAAGTGTAGATCGATGCCTTCTCAAGCAATTCCGAGGAAATCAACAAGTTTGATTGGCTAGGGAGAGAGATCGGGCAGAAATGGAGCTTTGCGCAACAATGGAACTTGGGGAGGAAGAGGTGAGTCTTCTTGGGGAAGAAGACTCCCTATATATAATGGGAGTGCAAATCCAACCGTTATCCCACAATTCTGTTCGCGGAGCACGGTACTACCGCACGGCCCAGCGATACTACCGCACAGGGTGCGGTACTACCCGCTGGCGCAGTACGAGCCAGAACTAGCCCATGTTGCGTTAAATCACCGGGCGGTAGTACTGCCGAAGCGGTCCTACAGCACGTCCTTGCCGTACTACCGCAAGGCAGGGTCAGACTGGCCGAGGAGGAGTGCGGACTAAATAAAATACATATGTAGCTACTTCCGTAGAATTACGATCGTTGCAAAAACCCGATACGGTACTACCGCTTGCACGAAGCGGTACTACCGCGTAGGACGCGGAAGTAAAAAATTACTTCCGCGCCTACTACCGTACTAGTTACGACGCTGGGCCGGCCACACGGTACTACCGTGTCCATGGTACGGTACTACCTCATGGTGCGGTACTACCGTAACCCTGGAGCGGTACTACCGTGGGGCCGTGCGGTACTACCGTGTTCTTTAAGCGGTACTACCACATGCCCAGCAGTAGTAGTAGTAGGACGCCACAGTTTTTGTAATGACAAGGAAAACAGCCGGACCTCTAGAGAAGCGAAGGAAAGGTGGTGCGAATAAATAGATGTGTACGTGTTGATTACACCCAAACCTTTCCGAAGCAGACCCCCTCTTAATAGTACGGCTTTCCTATGACTCAATTCCACCGAAAAGAAACAAAAGGAAACACCGTCTTCCAAAGATTCGGAGGGGCACTAAATCGTCTTGTGCCTAGGTGTGATATATCTGAAAAGCTAATTGCACACGATTAGTCCGCAAAAGCATTGTCATCAATCACCAAAACTACTTAGGGAGAAATATGCCCTTACATATTTCATGTTAATAGAAATCATTTCCCTCAAAAAAATTGCAATTCTCTAGCATCTCTAATTCAGAATTTTGACAATTGCTCGATGCAACCGTAATGAACATACAACTTTGGATATTTGACTCTAATGGTTAAAACATTCATGTGTACCTTCGTATAAGACATCTATAACAAATGACAAGACTGGATCTCTATAAACCTAAAAAAACTCCCAAACAAGAACAAAATCTTGTTTGGGTGCTCTAAACAACCCGTGAATACACAAAACTTGGTTTGGGAAACATGATGTATTGCGTACATAGAAAAAAAATATTACTAGTTTTCTCATAAATCATGATCTTGTGTACTCGATCAACTATTTTTTATCGTCTCTGTGAAAGTGCATCTAATTTCCTAGGTGGATTTTGTTAATTAATATCAACATATCTCAAGGAATTAATACCTCCTGCAAGTTTATTTCTCGAATTTTTCCTTGTGGGTGCAACAAAATAATATAGAAGGTGAACCCTAGAAATTGTGTTACGATGAGTGTTGGACAAGCCGGAGGATTCCTCTTTTTCTTTTTAGCGATTCGAGATCAATTGAGTTCATGGGCATGTCGATACTATCAAACGGGGATGAGGATGTCATGATGAGCTGTAATGCCCCGGATGTAATACTTTCCCTTTTGGGCAATATATGATATCTTTGACTCCATCAATTCCATTCCGGGTTCTTCGTCTTTTCGGGTTTTCGTCGTTTTGTCGTGTTGCGTGTGTGCATTCATTCATATCATGTAGTCATGTGCATTGCATTGCATTTGTGTTGTCGTTTGCATCCGGTCCCACTCGTTTCTTTCTGTTGTCCGTTTCGAGTTCCGGAGCTCTCTCACGTGTCCGTGGCATCCCCAAGGCCTACTTTGGTGTTTGGCCGTGTAATGTTTCCGGTTTGGCGTGAGACTTATCGTGCGATGTTGTTTTGTTGTGTGTAACCCGCCTGTCAAATCTCGTCGCGTTTGGAGTTCGTTTGCTACCCCAACAGTTATTCTCGTGGGCTGAAAGTATCCCCTCTTTGAGGCCCAAGACACCCCTCCAACAGCCCACCAAACCAACCCAAACCCCTTCCTTCATCTAGGCCATCCAGTTGTGATCGTGTGGCCGAAAACCTCACCTAATTTGGACAACCCTAGCTCCTTGTGCCTATATAAACGTCCATCTCCCCCAATTTTTCGCGTCTGAAACCCTAATGCTTCCATAGTGCGCCGCCGGTGCTTCCACCGTTGATCCGCGGTGCTTCCACCGTTGAGCCACCATGCTTCCGACGTCCCAGGAAATCGTGCTTCCGAAGTCCGTCTGTGCTTCCGTAGGCCGCGGGCCGTGCTTCCGTCCGACGCGCGGACCCCGCGTGTCATCATCTTTCCTCCGTCGCTGCCGTCTTCTCCGCCTCCGGCCGCCGCCGCCGGGTTCTCTTCCGCCGCCGCCGCTCCCCGCCCGACCGCGCCTCCGCCGCCCGGCCTCTTCCCCGCCGCCGGCCGGGCACTTCGCCGCCGCCGCCGCCACTCCAACAGCCCGCCGCCGGGGCCCCTGCCCGCCGCCAACGGGAGCCGTCGCGCGTCCCTCGCCGGGGATCGCCGCCCCGTGCCGCTCAGGCGAGCGAGCCAGCGCCGCGCCGCCGATCGAGGGGATCGGGAGGATCCCCCGATCGGATCTGCCTCTCCTGGGCCCGATCCGCCCCGCGGGCCGAACCCTAGCGGTTAGTGGGCCGCGCCCGTTCCGCCGGCCCGATCCGGCCCGCTAGTGCCCGTTGACCGGCCCGATCCACGCCGAACCCGGTTGACCCAGCGTTGACCCAAGGTAGTCTGTTTTTTTCTCTAAGTCCTGTAGATTTTTTTAGTTTCTGGAGCAGTTTTGTTTTGATGATAACTTTTTGTGTGCATGTCCGAATTGAGCAAATGATATGTCAAAATGATCGTGGAGACATGTACTATGTTTTGTTCCATTGTGCCATGCATGTTTGAGGTCATCTAGATGTCTTAATCTTTATGAGAAGAGTGCTACTTGTTATAAACTGCTGTTAGTAGTTGTTTTCATGCCATCTTTGCAATGTGATATCTTGGTGCATGTTTATCCAAATGAAGCAAATGATATGTCCACATGTTCATCATGAAATGCTCTACATGTTGATTGCTTTAGCTTGCATGATAGATTTCATCTTGCCATGTTTACCTCCGTTGCAAAGTGCTATGTGGCTGTTATGTTGTTAAACTTGTTACGAGATGCCTCGTAGAGGAGCTCGTTGCTATTGACGTGGTTGTCCCCTTGATGCATGCTTAGATGTTTTGGATTCACCATCATGTGTACTTTGCTGTGGTGCTTACCACTTGCCATGCCATGCTTTGAGGTGACTTAGACTTGCTCTCAAAGATGCCATGATGTTACTACTGTTTTAACACTTAGTGAAATTTCACTAAGTCGGGAATCTGTAATATCTAGATGCCATGTTTGCTTGTTGTTCTAGGCAAATCAATGATAGTTTTGGGGTGACTCTTGATGATTCCTTGTTGTATATATTGTTGGCTATCCATTCATGCTCTCACTTGCTTATTTGAGTGGTTGTAGCATATTTAACTCTTGCTCCCAAGTTGCAACAAATTACTGTTGTCAGGATTTTGTTGTCAAGTTCAATATGCCATAGCTTGTTGCTATTGATCCATGGCTCCTTTGGAGATGCTCCAATGGACTTGTTTGCTGTAGTATATGTCTAGTTTATGTCCATGCTCCTTGCCATGATGTTTGAGTGCTGTAGACCATTTATCTCTTGCTCCGAAGTTGCTATGTGGCTGTTATTTTCAGCTTGTGCATGTTTATTGTTTCGGGTGTAACTTTTAGCCCGTTGCTCCGTTTTGAGCAAGTCCTATATGTAACTTGTGTGTTTTTGCATGTAGATTCATAATATCCTCATGTTATCATGTTTTGAAGTATTTTGCTTGATGCATATTGTTGTGCTGTAACACTGTGCTTCCTATGTAGACTTTTTGTGCTTCCATAGTGCATCTATTTTGCTTCCATAGTGCATCAGTCATGCATCCAGTAATTTTTCTGCGCATTGCATCTTGTTTGATTCGTTGCCTTGTGTTCTTGTGTTTGAGTAGAGCCGGAAGCTAAGACCGAGTACGAGTGCGAGCACGAGGTTACTACCGAGGTTGAGAACGAGGACCCCTCTTACGATCCCATCGACAACTCTTCAGGCAAGATGACCGAACCCCGATAACATTACTATCTTTGCCTACTGCTAGAAGTCTCGATCTATAGTTTTGCCTCGATGCCCATGTTTTCCTGTCAGCCTCCTATTGTAACCATGAACCTGTTTAACCACCCTACCTATGCAAACCATTGATTGGCTATACTGAAGGAAATATGCCCTAGAGGCAATAATAAAGTTATTATTTATTTCCTTATATCATGGTAAATGTTTATTATTCATGCTAGAATTGTATTAACCGGAAACTTAATACATGTGTGAATACATAGACAAAACAGAGTGTCCCTAGTATGCCTCTACTAGACTAGCTCATTGATCAAAGATGGTTATGTTTCCTAGCCATAGACATGAGTTGTCATTTGATCAACGGGATCACATCATTAGGAGAATGATGTGATGGACAAGACCCATCCGTTAGCTTAGCACTATGATCGTTTAAGTTTTACTGCTATTGCTTTCTTCATGACTTATACATGTTCCTATGACTATGAGATTATGCAACTCCCGAATACCGGAAGAACACTTTGTGTGCTACCAAACGTCACAACGTAACTGGGTGATTATAAAGGTACTCTACAGGTGTCTCCGAAGGTACTTGTTGGGTTGGCGTATTTCGAGATTAGGATTTGTCACTCCGATTGTCGGAGAGGTATCTCTGGGCCCACTCGGTAATGCACATCACTATAAGCCTTGCAAGCATTGCAGCTAATGAGTTAGTTGCGGCATGATGTATTACGGAACGAGTAAAGAGACTTGCCGGTAACGAGATTGAACTAGGTATTGAGATACCGACGATCGAATCTCGGGCAAGTAACATACCGATGACAAAGGGAACAACGTATGTTGTTATGCGGTTTGACCGATAAAGATCTTCGTAGAATATGTGGGAGCCAATATGAGCATCCAGGTTCCTCTATTGGTTATTGACCGGAGACGTGTCTCGGTCATGTCTACATAGTTCTCGAACCCGTAGGGTCCGCACGCTTAAGGTTTCGATGATAGTTTTATTATGAGTTTATGAGTTTTGATGTACCGAAGGAGTTCGGAGTCCCGGATGAGATTGGGGACATGACGAGGAGTCTCGAAATGGTCGAGACGTAAAAATCGATATATTGGACGACTATATTCGGACATCGGAAAGGTTCCGAGTGATTCGGGTATTTTCGGAGTATCGGGGAGTTACGGGAATAGAGGAGAGAGGCCAAAAGGAAGGAGGCGCGCACCCCCCTTCTGGTCCGAATTGGACAAGGGGTGCAGCCCCCTTTTCCTTCTCCCTCTCCCCCTCTTTCCTTCTCTCCTACTCCGGAAAGGAAAGGGGAATCCTACTAGGACTTGGGAGTCCTAGTAGGACTCCCCACACTTGGCGCGCCCCCTCTAGGGCCGGCCTCTCCCTCCCTCCTTTATATACGGGGGCAGGGGGGCACCTCTAGACACAACAATTGATCTCTTGATCTCTTAGCCGTGTGCGGTGCTCCCCTCCACCATAGTTCTCCTCGATAATATTGTAGCGGTGCTTAGGCGAAGCCCTGCGACAGTAGAACATCAAGATCGTCACTACGCCGTCGTGCTGACGGAACTCTCCCTCGACACTCAGCTGGATCGGAGTTCGAGGGACGTCATCGAGCTGAACGTGTGCTAGAACTCGGAGGTGCCGTAGTTTCGGTGCTTGATCGGTCGGGCCGTGAAGACGTACGACTACATCAACCGCGTTGTTCTAACGCTTCCGCTTTCGGTCTACGAGGGTACGTAGACTCGCTCTCCCCTCTCATTGCTATGCATCTAGTAGATAGATCTTGCGTGATCGTAGGAAAATTTTAAAATACTACGTTCCCCAACAGTGGCATCATGAGCCAGGTCTATGCGTAGATGATATGCACGAGTAGAACACAAGTGAGTTGTGGACGATACAAGTCATACTGCTTACCAGCATGTCATACTTTGCTTCGGCGGTATTGTGAGATGAAGCGGCCCGGACCGACATTACGCGTACGCTTACGCGAGACTGGTTTCACCGTTATGAGCACTCGTTGCTTAAAGGTGACTGGCGGGTGTCTGTCTCTCTCACTTTAGCTGAATCAAGTGTGACTACGCCCGGTCCTTGTGAAGGTTAAAACAGCACATACTTGACGAAACATCATTGTGGTTTTTTGTATGCGTAGGTAAGAACGGTTCTTGCTAAGCCCGTAGCAGCCACGTAAAACTTGCAACAACAAAGTAGAGGACGTCTAACTTGTTTTTGCAGGGCATGTTGTGATGTGATATGGTCAAGACATGATGATTTATACGGTTTTGTATGAGATGATCATGTTTTGTAAAGTTATCGGCAACTGGCAGGAGCCATATGGTTGTCGCTTTATTGTATGAAATGCAATCGCCATGTAATTGCTTTACTTTATCACTAAGCGGTAGCGATAGTTGTAGAAGCAATAGTTGGCGAGACGACAACGATGCTACGATGAAGATCAAGGTGTCGCGCCGGTGACGAAGGTGATCATGACGGTGCTTTGGAGATGGAGATCAAAAGCACAAGATGATGATGGCCATATCATGTCACATATTTTGATTGCATGTGATGTTTATCTTATTATGCTTCTTATTTTGCTTAGTACGACGGTAGCATTATAAGATGATCCCTTACAAAATTTCAAGGTATAAGTGTTCTCCCTGAGTATGCACCGTTGCGAAAGTTCGTCGTGCCGAGACACCACGTGATGATCGGGTGTGATAAGCTCTACGTTCAAATACAACTGGTGTAAGCCAGTTTTGCACATGCAGAATACTCGGGTTAAACTTGACGAGCCTAGCATATGCAGATATGGCCTCGGAACACTGGAGACCGAAAGGTCGAGCGTGAATCATATAGTAGATATGATCAACATAAGATGTTCACCACTGAAAACTACTCCATCTCACGTGATGATCGGACATGGTTTAGTTGATTTGGATCACGTGATCATTTAGATGACCAGAGGGATGTCTATCTAAGTGGGAGTTCTTCAAGTAATATGATTAATTGAACTTTAATTTATCATGAACTTAGTCCTGGTAGTGTTAGCATATATGTGTTGTAGATCAATAGCTCGTAAGATAGCTCCCCATTTATTTTATATGTTCCTAGAGAAATATAAGTTGAAAGATGTTAGTAGCAATGATGCGGACTAGGTCCGTGATCTGAGGATTATCCTCATTGCTGCACAGAAGTATTATGTCCTTGATGCACCGCTAGGTGACGAACCTATTGCAGGAGCAGATACAGACGTTATGAATGTTTGACAAGCTCGGTATGATGACTACTTGATAGTTTAGTGCGCCATGCTTTACGGCTTATAACCGGGACTTCAAAAATGTTTTGAATGCCACGGAGCATATGAGATGTTCCACGAGTTGAAATTAGTATTTCATACTCATGCCCGTGTCGAGAGGTATAAGACCTCTGACAGTACTTTGCCTACAAGATGGAGGAGAATAGCTCAACCAGTGAGCATGTGCTCAGATTGTCTGGGTACTACAATTACTTGAATCAAGTGGGAGTTATTCTTTCAGATAAGATAGTAATTGACAAAAGTTCTCTAGTCACTATCACCAAGTTAGTAGAACTTCGTGATGAACTATATTATGCAAGGGATGACGAAGGTAATTCCCGAGCTCTTCGCGATCCTGAAATCGGCAAAGGTAGAAATCAAGAAAGAGCATCAAGTGTTGATGGTTAATAAGACCACTTGTTTCAAGTAAAGGGCAAAGGGATAGAAGGGGAACTTCAAAAAAAGGAATGACAAGCAAGTTGTCACTCCCGTGAAGAAACCCAAAGCTAAACTCAAGCCTGAAACTAAGTGCTTCTACTGCAAAGGAAAAGGTCACTAGAAGTGGAACTACCCTAGATATTTGGTGGATAAGAAGGATGGCAAAGTGAAAAAAGGTATATTTGATATACAGATTATTGATGTGTATTTTACTAGTGTTCATAGCAACCCCTCGGTATTTGATACTGGTTCAGTTGCTAAAGAGTAGTAACTCGAAATGGGAGTTGCATAATGAACAGAAACTAGTTAAAGGTGAAAGTGTGTTGGAAGTGGTTCCAAGATTGATATGATCATCATCGCACACTCCCTATACTTTCGGGATTAGTGTTGAACCTAAATAAGTGTTATTTGGTGTTTGTGTTGAGCATGAATATGATTTGATCTTGTTTATTGCAATACGGTTATTCATGTAAGTTAGAGAATAATTGTTGTTCTATTTACATGAATAAAACCTTCTATGGTCAAACACCCAATGAAAATGGTTTGTTGGATCTCGATCGTGTGATACACATATTCATAATATTGAAGCCAAAAGATGCAAGGTTAATAATGATAGTGCAACTTATTTGTGGCACTGCCGTTTAGGTCATATTGGTGTAAAGCGCATGAAGAAACTCCATAGTGATGGACTTTTGGAATCAGTTGGTGCTTGCGAACCATGCCTCATGGGCAAGATGACTAAAACTCCGTTCTCCGGAACTGTGGAGCGAGCAACAGAGTTGTTGGAAATCATACATACTGATGTATGCGGACCAATGAGTGTTGAAGCTCGCGGCAGGTATCGTTATTTTCTGACCTTCACTGATGATTTGAGCAGATATGGGTATATCTACTTAATGAAGCACAAGTCTGAAACATTTGAAAAGTTCAAAGAATTTTAGAGTGAAGTGGAGAATCATCGTAACAAGAAAATAAGAGTTTCTACGATATGATCGTAGAGGTAAAATATTTGAGTTAGCGAGTTTGGCCTTCAGTAAAAACAATGTGAAATAGTTTCACTACTCACGCCACCTGGAACACCACAGTGTAATGGTGTGTCCGAACGTCATAACCGTACTTTATTAGATATGGTGCGATCAATGATGTCTCTTACCAATCTACCACTATCGCTTTTGGGGTTATGCATTAGAGACAGCTACATTCACGTTAAATAGGGCACCATCTAAATCCGTGGAGATGACACCGTATGAACTGTGGTTTGACGAGAAACCTAAGTTGTCATTTCTTTAAGTCTGGGACTACGATGCTTATGTGAAAAAGTTTCAACATGGTAAGCTCGAACCCAAATCGGAGAAATAAATCTTCATAGGATACCCAAAAGAAACTGTTGGGTACACCTTCTATCACAGATCCGAAGGGAAGGTCTTTGTTGCTAAGAGTGGATCCTTTCTAGAGAAGGAGTTTCTCTCGAAAGAAGTGAGTGGGAGGAAAGTGGAACTTGATGAGGTAATTGTACCTTCTCCCGAATTGGATAGTAGTACATCACAGAAACTGGTTCCAGTGATTCCTACACCAATTAGTGAGGAAGCTAATGATGATGATCATGAAACTTCGGATCAAGTTACTGCTGAACTTCGTAGATCAACGAGAGTACGTTCCGCACCAGAGTGGTACGGCAACCCGGTTCTGGAAGTCATGTTACTGGATCATGATGAACCTACGAACTATGAGGAAGCGATGATGAGCCCAGATTCCGCAAAATGGCTTGAGACCATGAAATCTGAGATGGGATCCATGTATGAGAACAAAGTGTGGACTTTGGTTGACTTGCCCGATGGTCGGCAAGCCATCGAAAATAAATGGATCTTCAAGAGGAAGACTGACACTGACAGTAATGTTACTGTTTACAAAGCTCGACTTGTTGCGAAAGGTTTTCGACAAGTTCAAGGAGTTGACTACGATGAGACTTTCTCACCCGTAGCGATGCTTAAGTCTGTCCGAATCATGTTAGCAATTGCCGCATTTTATGAAATCTGGCAAATGGACAATAAAACTGCATTCTTTAATGGATTTATTAAAGAAGAATTGTATATGATGCAACCAGAAAGTTTTGTCAATCCTAAAGGTGCTAACAAAATGTGCAAGCTCCAGCGATCCATCTATGGACTGGTGCAAGGATCTCGGAGTTGGAAAATACACTTTGATAAGTTGATCAAAGCATATAGATTTATACAGACTTGCGGTGAAACGTGTATTTACAAGAAAGTGAGTGGGAGCACTACAACATTTCTGAGAAGTATATGTGAATGACATATTGTTGATCAGAAATAATGTAGAATATTCTGGAAAGCATAAAGGAGTGTTTGAAAGGAGTTTTTCAAAGAAAGACCTCGGTGAAGCTGCTTACATATTGGGCATCAAGATCTATAGAGATAGATCAAGACGCTTGATAAGACTTTCGATGAGTACATACCTTGATAAGATTTTGAAGTAGTTCAAAATGGATCAGTCAAAGAAGGAGTTCTTGCCTGACTTATAAGGTGTGAAGTTGAGTAAGACTCAAAGCCAGACCACGGCAGAAAAATATAGAGAGAATGAAGGTCATTCCCTATGCCTCAGCCATAGGTTCTATAAAGTATGCCATGCTGTGTACCAAACATGTTGTGTACCTTGCCATGAGTTTGACAAGAAGGTACAATAGTGATCCAGGAGTAGATCACTGTACAGCGGTCAAAATTATCCTTAGTAACTGGATGACTAAGGAAATGTTTCTTGATTATGGAGGTGATAAAGAGTTCGTCGTAAAGGGTTACGCCGATGCAAGCTTTGACACTAAATCCAGTTGACTCTAAGTATCAATCTGGATGCGTATTGAAAGTGGGAGCAATTAGCTAGAGTAGCTCCATGCAGAGCATTGTAGACACATAGACATTTGCGAAATACATATGGATCTGAATGTGACAGACCCGTTGACTAAACTTCTCTCACAAAGCAAAACATGATCACACCTTAGTACTCTTTGGGTGTTAATCACATAGCGATGTGAACTAGATTATTGACTCTAGTAAACCCTTTGGGTGTTAATCACATGACGATGTGAACTATCGGTGTTAAATCACATGGCGATGTGAACTAGATTATTGACTCTAGTGCAAGTGGGAGACTGAAGGAAATATGCCCTAGAGGCAATAATAAAGTTATTATTTATTTCCTTATATCATGATAAATGTTTATTATTCATGCTAGAATTGTATTAACCGGAAACTTAATACATGTGTGAATACATAGACAAAACAGAGTGTCCCTAGTATGCCTCTACTAGACTAGCTCATTGATCAAAGATGGTTATGTTTCCTAGCCATAGACATGAGTTGTCATTTGATCAACGGGATCACATCATTAGGAGAATGATGTGATGGACAGGACCCATCCGTTAGCTTAGCACTATGATCGTTTACGTTTTACTGCTATTGCTTTCTTCATGACTTATACATGTTCCTATGACTATGAGATTATGCAACTCCCGAATACCGGAAGAACACTTTGTGTGCTACCAAACATCACAACGTAACTGGGTGATTATAAAGGTACTCTACAGGTGTCTCCGAAGGTACTTGTTGGGTTGGCGTATTTCGAGATTAGGATTTGTCACTCCGATTGTCGGAGAGGTATCTCTGGGCCCACTCGGTAATGCACATCACTATAAGCCTTGCAAGCATTGCAGCTAATGAGTTAGTTGCGGCATGATGTATTACGGAACGAGTAAAGAGACTTACCGGTAACGAGATTGAACTAGGTATTGAGATACCGACGATCGAATCTCGAGCAAGTAACATACCGATGACAAAGGGAACAACGTATGTTGTTATGCGGTTTGACCGATAAAGATCTTCGTAGAATATGTGGGAGCCAATATGAGCATCCAGGTTCCTCTATTGGTTATTGACCGGAGACGTGTCTCGGTCATGTCTACATAGTTCTCGAACCCGTAGGGTCCGCACGCTTAAGGTTTTGATGACAGTTTTATTATGAGTTTATGAGTTTTGATGTACCGAAGGAGTTCGGAGTCCCGGATGAGATTGGGGACATGACGAGGAGTCTCGAAATGGTCGAGACGTAAAAATCGATATATTGGACGACTATATTCGGACATTGGAAAGGTTCCGAGTGATTCGGGTATTTTCGGAGTATTGGGGAGTTACGGGAATAGAGGAGAGAGGCCAAAAGGAAGGAGGCGCGCACCCCCCTTCTGGTCCGAATTGGACAAGGGGTGCAGCCCCCTTTTCCTTCTCCCTCTCCCCCTCTTTCCTTCTCTCCTACTCCGGAAAGGAAAGGGGAATCCTACTAGGACTTGGGAGTCCTAGTAGGACTCCCCACACTTGGCGCGCCCCCTCTAGGGCCGGCCTCTCCCTCCCTCCTTTATATACGGGGGCAGGGGGGCACCTCTAGACACAACAATTGATCTCTTGATCTCTTAGCCGTGTGCGGTGCTCCCCTCCACCATAGTTCTCCTCGATAATATTGTAGCGGTGCTTAGGCGAAGCCCTGCGACAGTAGAACATCAAGATCGTCACCACGCCGTCGTGCTGACGGAACTCTCCCTCGACACTCAGCTGGATCGGAGTTCGAGGGACGTCATCGAGCTGAACGTGTGCTAGAACTCGGAGGTGCCGTAGTTTCGGTGCTTGATCGGTCGGGCTGTGAAGACGTACGACTACATCAACCGCGTTGTTCTAACGCTTCCGCTTTCGGTCTACGAAGGTACGTAGACTCGCTCTCCCCTCTCATTGCTATGCATCTGGTAGATAGATCTTGCGTGATCGTAGGAAAATTTTAAAATACTACGTTCCCCAACATATACGTAGGCTTCGCTCAGCCCCTCTTATAGCATTGTTAGCTGCAGGTGAAGATTGAAGATTCTTGCTTCTTGTTGAAGCTTGTTGGGATATCACACTATATTAATTATTAAATGAAATCATCTATATATTGGTAATGGGTGGAAGGCTAAGCCTTTTGCTTGGTGATTTGTTCCACTCATGCCGCTAGGAACCGTATAAACCAGTGTTATGTTCCTTGATTATGCGTTCCTCACACGGTTGGGGTTATGGGACCCCCTCGATAAACTGCTAAGTGCTAAGTCTTTTCCAGCAAGTCCCAACATTGGTACTATTCACCTAATAACTAAAAACTTGCATAGGGTCTTGCAAACCCGAGTTCTTAATCAACAACCCCGGGCCAGTGCTCCTCATGAGTGTTGGTCCAAACTGGGCAGACTGCGGGGCCACCACGAGGGAACTCGAGGATTGGTATATACCTGTAGGCTGACCTATCCGGTCGTGGCCTGAGACTAGATACGCGCGGCTATTGTCAGGGTGTCGGCACGCCGGGAGGATTTGCTGGATTAGCCTTACCTTAGTCGGAGTATCTTGAGCACGGGATTCCGAGGATACTCAGGCCTTCCCACCTTGGAGTTGCGACTCCGCGGATCGTGGGCTTGTCATGGGCCAAGTTGGAACACCCCTGCAGGGTTATGAACTTTCGAAAGCCGTGCCCGCGGTTATGTGGCAGATGGGAGCTTGTTAATATCCGGTTGTAGAAAACTTGACACCATGTTCCAATACACTACCAGCGTGAGTACCGTGACGGTCATTTTCCGAAAGGGATTCGGGAAGTGAACACGGTGGGGTTATGTTTGACTTGCTTTAGTTAGGATCACTTCGTGATCATCTCTCGACCGAGGCACCTTCTCTTCTCGCTCTCTTTTACGTAAGTTAGTGCTAGTGCTACTGCAGACTCTTGTTCTTTCTTCAGCCTTGTTCCTCACCCAAGGCTGGGATAGTCGTGTTACCCGGGAACGGGATTGCTGAGTCCTCTGTGGCTCACAGTTACTTCAACACACCAGATGCAGGTACGATGGTGAGCTACACAGGCGATGGCACCGAGCTAGACTGGGAGTACGACGAGGAGCGTAGCCGTTACTATGTGAACTATCCGGTTGATCAGTAGAGCTTCTACTAGGATTCGATCTAGACCTGTGGTTTAATGTTATGTTTGGTATCTTGTCATTTAGATCTTACCCTTAGATGGGCTGTGATGTTTATCTGAATGATGTTTGAACATGTAATGTATTTGGGTGACGTGGCGAGTGTAAGCCAACTATCTTTTCAGCTTTCATCCCTATTTTTACATGAGATGTGCAAAGGTACCAAACTTGCGATCATTCCAGAATGGGCTTATATCTTTAAGTCGTGCCTCGACACGTAGGAGATATAGTCCCATCCTGGGCATTACATGAGCTTATTGCTCCATGTACTTAAAGATTACACTCCAAAACTCCTTAAAATGCCCTCAAAGACTCGACTATATCTACCCAGTTCTTTTCAATTTGGAGCTTCTGAGCTCTTCCAATCGGAATTGTAGAACCATTCACCAGATATAGTCGTTGCACAAACCCTAACCATTTAGAGCATTCAAGCATTCCTCTCAGAATCACCGAAGCATCTGGCAGACCTTTTGTTGCCACGTCAGAATTTCCGAAGTGATAACAGAGACCGTGCCACTGCCCAAGTGTATGCCTTAGAGCTTCCAAATGCTTTTGTGTCAGATTGTCCGATATGTCTGGAAGTTTATACCTTTATTCACGTTGGAGTTTCCGAAGCCGATCACTTTAGAGCTTCCGAGATATGCAAGAAAGTTGGTAATGGTTAGGTTTCTAGTCCCTCCATTTATAACCCCACCTATCACACCAATTCACTCAAAGCAAACTCCATTTGCATCATATGTTTTGAGAGAGAACCCACCCTCCTTTGTACATATTTCAAAGGGCTTTTTACTCCAACCATCCAAACCAATCCTTTGATACCTAATACCCTCTTGCTTTCCACTCCTTCTCCAATCCAATAGCCAAATCTTGAGAGGGCTTGAGTGTTGAGGATAGCAAGGGATTCATCATCAAGCAACATATGTCTTGTTACTTTTGGAGGGTGTGTCCCTCCCAGATCGGCTAGGTGTCTGGAAATCTTCATATGAATAACTCAAGAAGTTTGCAAGGGCATAAAGATCATGTACTCAGTAAAGGTCTACCCTAGTGAGACTAGTCCTTCGTGAGTGTAAATCATGGTGGAATATGTTTGTCGCTCCTTCATGGACCCTTCATGGGTGAGTCAGTGAGTGTCCTTAATTTGTGGACCATTCCTATATGGAATCTCACAATCGAGATCCTTGTGATCTTAGACCCTTCATGAGTCAAAGCTTTTATCAATGTGGATATAAGATAGCGCCAACTATCCAAACCATGGTGAAAATCTTCATCGAGCCACACTATGTTTGCATATCTCTAACTCTACTTATTTACTTTCACTTGAATGTCCCTGTTTTTCGTTGCCTATACTCATGTAGACATGTATGTGTAGGGTGCTTGATGGATTGCTAAAAAAGCATAAAGCTGCCAAGATTTTTTGGGGGAAGGGGAGGGGTGGTTCATATTTAGCTTGGTAGTTTATCTACCACCCTTAGACATATCTATATATATGCTACACCCCGCTTATTTCTTAATGACCTAACAATAAACAAATCAACACCATGGTTGAATGCATGCAATATTCTCTCTTTCCTTCGTGTAATTGGCTAAGATACTAGTCAGTTAATCATGCATTACAATTTTACATGTGAAAGAGAAATGTGCTAACACGCAATCAAAATCCATTGCCAACATGTTCTTATGATTGAAACCCTTATCAAGCATCCACGTCGTGGAAAAGACGACGAGGATGGTGGCCAAGCTGATGGAGACAATGACAATGATGACGGTTCCCCTGACGTCACTCTTGTCCCACCGGAAGAAAGAGGAGAGAGGAGCCCTTTCTTCTTATTCTTTCTTGGCCTTCTCCCTAGGCGGGAGAAGATTGCCTCCTCAGGTCCTTGGTGTTCATAGCCACCTGATACGTCCAAAACGTATCTATAATTTCTGCTTGGTCCATGCTTCTTTTGTGTGATATTGCTATGATATTTATGCACTTCCATACACTTTTGATCATATTTGGACTAACCTATTAACTCAGTGCACCCCAGTGCCAGTTTCTGTTCTCTGCTGTTTTTGTATTTCAGGTTTTCCCATTACTTAAATTGCCAGAAAAATTCCGGGAAAAATATATAAAAAATCAACGCTCCAGAAGCTTCCACGCGCTAGAAGTGGGGCCAGAGGGGAGCCAGGGGCAGCCCAGGCGGCCAGCCCACGCGGCCAGCCCACGCGGCCCCACCCCTGGCTGCGCCGGGGGGGGGGGGGGGCGCCTGGGCCCCCCTCTCCGCCTCTTGGCATATATTTACCACCCGTTGCGGAAACCCTGATTCCAGAACCCTTTTCTCCAGAAGCAATTCCGATCTCCGCCGCCATCGCCACCAAGTTTCGGGGGACCAGAATTCCTGTGCCGGCATCCTGCCGGGACGGGGAAGTGCCCCCGGATTCATCTCCATCGACGTTGCTTCCTCCCTCCATGATGCGGGAGTAGTTCCTCCTCGGGGCTGAGGTTTCTACCAGTAGCTATGTGGTCAATTCTCTCTCCCATGATGTGATCTTCGTTGTGATCATAGGCTATGTTAATCTAGGGTGATCCCATGATATTTCCCCTTCCTCTATGTATTGGATTGATGTACTCACTTGTCTTTATCTAGTATAATCCCCGAGACCAAGGTGACAGCGGTCTATTGGACATGGGTTAGAAGAATATTTTCATGAGTGATTTCCTCTTTTGTGTGTTGATTGAAGATTGAGAGTCTCTTGGTGCTTGTCTTTGACTATCCTTGAGATATGTTGTGGTGATTGTGGTACTCTCTTTGGATGGTCGCGGTGACATTGGGAAATCCATAGATTGAGAACTATGAACTTTGAGGTGTGCTTTTGTAGCCCTACATAATTCTCGTCCTCTCTTGACCACAAAGGAATGACCTCCGAGTGCGTCTCCATTATGGGAAATATCATGTGATTCGATTATGTTAATGTTGTTGAGAGAGTCCACTAGTGAAAGTATGATCCCTAGGCCTTGTTTTCATCAATTGAACAGCGTTTACTTTCAGTTTTGTTACATGTTTGCATGCTGCCATTTTTATTTCAGATTTACAAATACATCTTTTGCCATCCATATCACTTGCCATTTAACATCTCTTCACCGAACTAGTGCACCTATACATCTGACAAGTGTATTAGGTGTGTTGGGGACACAAGAGACTTCTTGTATCTTGATTGCAGGGTTGCTTGAAAGGGGTACGTTCAACCTCCACTTCCCTGAGTTCGATAAGCCTTGGGTTACTCACTTAAGGGAAATTTGCTGCTGTCCTACAAACCTCTGCTCTTGGAGGCCCAATACTGTCTACAGGAATAGAAGCGTGTAGTAGACATCAAGCTATTTCTGGCGCTGTTGCCGGGGAAGTGAGGTAAGTGAAGGTACCTTCTCTAGATCTTGCAATTAAATCTTTTTGTTTCTTGTTTTTATTTTCACTAGTTTTGCTTAATGGAAAACAACAAAAATATGAGAGAGCTTTATAAGCTCTACCTTGCTTTGGGACATGATGTGTTTGAAGAGAAAATTAAAAAACCTATGGAACTTTATTATTTGCATAACAATCATGATGGTGGTGATGTTATTAGTATGCTTTCTTTGAATATCAATATTGCTAATGACATGGAAAACTCTAATCTTGGGGATGACACGTTTGATGAACATGATATTTTTAGTCCCCCAACTTTTGAAGAGAAAATTTACTTTGATGATACTTTGCTTCCTATATATGATGATTACAATGATGAATATGATATTTTCAGTCCACCTACTATTGAGGATAAAATTTATTATGATTATGATATGCCTCCTAAATATGATGATTACCATGATGGTTATGATTGCTTTACTCTCACTATTCCTAATAAGAAAGATTTTGCTTATATGAAGAGTAATGATACTTTTATGCTTTTGGATCATGGAAATAATGCCTTATGTGATAGTTATATTGTTGAGTTCATCCATGATGCCACTGAAATTTATAATGAGAGAGGGAGACATGGTTCTAAATATCTTAATAATAAGAAGTTTCCTCTCTTTATGGTGAATATTTTGAAGTTATGCTTGTTTTGCCTTCCTATGCTAGTTGCTTTATGCTTCAATAATTTATTTTCTTACAAGATTCCCATGCATAGGAAGCATGTTAGGCTTAAATGTGTTTGGTATTTGCTTCTTGATGCTCTCTTTTGTTCTTCAACTCTTATTCCTACGAGAGCATCATTAAAGTCTTAAGCCTATCTTTATGGCTATAAAGAAAGAGCTCTAGGGAGACAACCCTTGTTATCTTTGCTTTCAGTTTGTTCTTTCAGTTTTTAGTGGTCTTGATGTTTGTTACTACTGTAGCAACATCATTGTATCTTTATTTTTCAGCTTTGTGCCAAGTTTAGCCTCTGATTGCAAGAAAGTTCAAAAGTTGTGACGTGCTGCACAGAAAACAGATTCTGTCCTTGGACAGAAAAATTCGTATAAAATCACCAAATCATCTTTTTGATCTGATTTTTTTGACAGCGTGCTCTATACAATTGGCTTTCGAGCGTCTGTTCTGAGTTTTTTTATTTGAGTTGCAGAAGTGCCCCGAACAAATTATTTACTACCTGCTAGTCTGTTTTTCACAGATTCTGTCCTGTTTTGCCTTTTCTTCGTTTTGCAAACCTTGAGCTTGCTTTTTCTTTGCAAAAACTTTTTGGCAATCTTGAGAAACAGTAGCTCTTCAAGATTATCCTTATTTCCAGTAGGGAAAAATTATTTTATTATGGGTACTAACCTCGCTAATCAGATTATGATGAGTTATGTATGAAGGGAGTTTTCAAGTGTGCGAGGGAAGATGATAAAAGAAGATCCAGGAGGGTAAAACGCTCACGCTTGGGGATGCCCCCATGCACCCCCAAGAAATATTCAAGAAGACTCAAGCGTCTAAGCTTGGGGATGCCCCCGTGCATCCCCTTCTCCATCAACAATTATCAGTTCGTCTTTCGTTCCACTATATTTTAATCACTTCATGCGTTATGTGCTATGCTTGGAGCATCTTGCTCTTAGTTTCCTTTTTAGTTTTCTTTAGCTTTGCTTGCTGTTCATAATAAGTTAGATCCTAGCCTTCATTGTTTGGGATATAAATACGCTCCACTCCACTGTAGAACACAACATAGGCTTGCATGCGTATCTTCTTGTGTGTGTTCTTTATCTTTTCATAGCTGCTGTCATGCTTAGCTCTTAGTTTTCATGCTTATCTTTTTAAGAGCTTTTGTTTAGGTTGTTGCTTCTGGAACTCTCTTGAGTTATCATGCTTATCTTGTTAAGAGAGTTGGCTTCTGTGGCACTGGTTGATATGTCTATGATAAAAATGCTATGTGCATAATGGTGCTTAGTAGTTCATGTTTTCTTATGGTTAGTCTCAAATAGCTGGGGGTTCTTAATGTGTTATTGAAGTACCAACATGATTTGTTTGCCTATGATGTGGTATGGTTTAGTGATATCTTCCTCCAAGAATTTATTTTGAATGACTTGGCATATGCTCACGCATATTTAAGACTGTAAAGAAAGTCTATCAAGCCTTGATGATCTTTAATTTCTGAGTAGTGATATAACTTCCATGCCCGATTCAATGTTGCTTTGTCGCTCTGCATGATTATGGCCGTCATTGCTCTCTTAGTTGGTCGCTCCCAGTCTTTTGCTAGCCTTCACCTGTACTAAGCGGACTGACTGCTTGTGCATCCAAAATCCTTGAAACTAGTTATGCCATATGAGTCCACCATACCTTCCTATATATGGTATTTACTTGCTATTCCTAACGAAGACTTTCTTGTACCATCTCAAAATTATTCAAAAGCATTTCTCTTTTGTGCCTCTATTTTAGCTCATGAGGAAGTAGTAGGTAATTCATGATCTTCTTATGTTGGACAAATTTTACCCCGGGATTGCATGTCTAATCTGCAAACCCCTAATACAAGGAGGAACTGGCATGAGTGCGCCCGGCTCATAAAAGATAATACAACAAACAAACCCTCCTTCACGCTTTGTTCATGAGAAATCAGAAAACTTTTGGCAGTGATAAACAAAGGAGATTAAGGGGATGTGATCGTCCTCGTGCGGGAGCCGTTCCTCGAAACTTGTCCAGTTCGAGAAGTGATTGGGTTGTCTACTAACATTCGTTGACGAAATATGCACCTCCCAAAATCATTTTTACCTCTGTTTTCAAAACCAAGAGCTCTGGTACATGTTTAGTCTTTGCTTCCAGCCACGGGTTTTTAACCTTGCCATCAAAATCCACGGTTCGAGAGTCTCCACCTTCTTTCTTCAAAGCACCAACTATTGAGAGCATGATTGTCATTCTGAGTGTAATGTGCATTGTCCCAAAGTACCATTGTATTCTGCATGATTGTGATAGCGCTTATTCTGAAATCATGTATCTAGTCGTCACTTAAACTTCGGAGGTGCTGATAACCCTCAACCGTAAGGGATCGAGATAGTCTTCGCGGGTAAGAATAACCCAATTTATTGATTCGACACACGGGGAGCCAAAGAGTATTTATAAGCTTTGACAGTTGAGTTGTCAATTCAACCGCACCTGAAATATACTTACTTGCAACAAAAGATAAGTGGTAACAGTGATATGATAGTGATGATAGTAATAGTAAAAGTAAACAGCAAAAGTAAATAACAGTAGTAAACGGCAAAAGTAGCAACTAGTGACAAGCAGGGTTTAAAACACTGTAGGCTAGGGAGATGGATGGTTGGACGCTGCATGGATGAGATAAATTTAACTTGGGGCACGTCACACGGAAAAGTAATGATCATCTAGGCAAATATCAAACATTAGGCATGTATCCCGTAGGTAGTTGTACGTGCTTGCAATAAGAACTTGCACAACATCTTTTGTCCTACCATCCCGCTACGAACGGGGCCAAAAGGAACTTATGGATATTAAGGTGCTCCTGTCAAAGAGCACCGGAACAAAGCAATGAACTCAATGGATACATGTAATCCTCAAACTACGGACCATCCCCTTTGGTGTCCCAAGCTGTCACTTTTGGGATCGCCGGTTCCGGACCGTAACAGGTGCAAACAACTCATAGATAGGATCACGAACACAAATATATTCATGCAAACACATATGGTTCAGATCTGAAATCATGGCACTCGGGCCCTAAGTGTCAAGCATTAAGAATAACAAGTTGAAGCAAAGATGATAAACACCATAGTAGATGATAGGCAACATGCCCCCGATGATCTGATAAACTATTACATGATCTAACTCATCCAATCCCTACCATCCCCTTCGCCTACAGCGGGGGAATTACTCACACATGGAGGGAGAAGTCATGGAGGGATGATGGAGTGGTGATGATGATGACGATGGCGATGATCTCCCCTCTCCGGAGGCCAATTCAGCCTCCAGATTTGCCCTCCCGAGGAAGAACAGAGGGTGGCGGCGGCTCCGCGACGGAAAACTGCGAAAGAACTTCTGATCTGGGGTTTCTACGTCGGGAGTAAAAATACGGGGTAAAGTAGGGCACCAGGGGGTATGGGACCCACCCAGGCGCCCCCCCCCGGCGCGGCCCAGGGGGGGCGCGCCCACAGGGCGCCTGGGCACCCCCTGGCCCCCCTCTGGCCCCACTTCTGGGTCCTGGTTCCTTCGGGTGCGTGGATTTTCTGTGATTTTTCGTGGATTTTTCTAAGGTAACTAAAAATCCGTTTTCCTGCACACAAATAAACCATACAGGCAGCTCTGCTGAAAACAGCGTCAGTCCGGGTTAATTTAGTCCAAATCATGCAAGAATGAGGCCAAAACAATATCAAAAGTGTTTGGAAAAGTAGATACGTTTGAGATGTATCAACTCCCCCAAGCTTAGCATATTGCTTGTCCTCAAGCAATTCAGTTCAACGAACTGGACGCGACAAAGAAAACTTTGACAAACTCTTTTGCTTCATTAGATGTATATAAGCATGTACTACGAAAAGAGTTTAGCAAGTATTGAAACAGTACTATGAGGACAATGCAAGGAGCAATCCTTCTTTCAAGTGACCAGTCACAAATACTTAAAAGTAAATAATCTATTACTGAAAATCAAGACAAGATTACATTGCACATAGCTTGAGCATATTAGGGTGGTATCTCGCTAGCCTCCATGAGTGAAGCAAAACATAATTGCAGAGACTCCTCCAGAGTTTTAAAGGAGACTAGAACTAAGAATTTCAGAACAAATCATATCACAAGTATGCGGAAGACAATGTAATACTTTGGGACAATGCACATTACACTCAGAATGACAATTATGCTCTCATAGTTGGTGCTTTGAAGAAAGAAGGTGAGACTCTCGAACCGTGGCTCTTATTGGCAAGGTTGAAAACCCGTGGTCGGAAACAAAAACTAAACATGTACCAGAGCTCTTGGTTTAAAAAAAACAGAAGTAAACATGTTTTGAGAAGTGCATATTTTGTCAACGAATGCTAGCAGATAACTCAATCACTTTTTAAGTGGACAAGTCTCGAGGAACGGCTCCCGCATGAGGACGATCACATCCTCTTAATCTCCTTTGTTTATCACTGCCAAAGTTTTCTAATTTCTCATGAACAAAGCGTGAAGGAGGGTTTGTTTGTTATATTATCTTTTTGAGCCGGGCGCACTCAATGCCAGTTCCTTTTCGTATAGGGGTTTGCACATTACACATACAATCCAGGGGTGAAACTTGTTCAACTTAAAAAGATCATGAATTAACTACTACTTCCTCATGAGCTAAAACATAGGCACAAAAGAGAAATGCTTTTGATTAGTTTCGAGATGGTACATGAAAGTCTTCGTTAGGAATGGCAGGTAAATACCATGTATAGGAAGGTATAGTGGACCCATATGGCATAACTGGTTTTAAGGATTTCGGATGCACAAGCAGTCAGTCCGCTTAGTACAGGTGGAGGTTTAGCAAAAGACTGGGAAGCGACCAACTAGAGAGCAATAAGGGTCATAATCATGCAGAGCGACAAAGCAACATTGAATCGGGCATGAAAGTGATATAACTATTCTAAAACTCAAAGATCATCAAGGCAAAGTAGACTTTTTAGTCTTAAACATGTGTAAGCATGTGCCAAGTCAATCCAAAAATTCTCTAAAGGGAAATACCACCTTAGTATACCAGACTATGAACAGTGCAATGCATGTAGATCATTTCAATAACACATTATATACTCTAGTTATTCGGGACTAGCCACAAGGAAAGCATGAACCACTGGAAGAGCATTGTAAACATAGCACTATGTCGCTACAAGCTGGTCTCTAGATCATAAGTACAGGCATATGTACAAAAGTAGAAACAATAAGAGTTCATACCGGTCTTCCCTGTTGCTTCCCTTTAGTCGATATTCGTCATCACTGCTTGTCAATTGCACGATCGAACGTAAGAAATATAATCAAATGACATCACGGACTCGAGCTGATCTCTGAAAACAAAGCAAACTAAAGAGAGAAAGGAAATCAATTTGGGTTTTTTCAAAGGTTGAATAAAAGCAAAAGAAAGAAAAAAAATATTTTTGTTGTTTTTGCAAAGAGAGAAATAAAGAAGAATGGGCTAAAGCTTCGAAAAGATCAAAGCGAATAAAACGGATAATACAATGGAAAGGTGAGAAGGGCACGTACTCCCCCAAGCTTAGGCTTTTGGCCTAAGTTGGTAGCAGCTACTGCCCCCAGGAGCCTCCTGCTCCAGGGGTATGGTGGTGAGTCCAAGGGTCGTAGAAGGATGCTGGCGCGTACACCGAACTCCTCGGAGTCTCCCACGAGGAAGGCTCCGAACGCCAAACAGAGGAAGACCCTTCACCAAACTCGATGGCGGTCTCTTCCTGAAAATGTGGTATCTCACCGTGCCTCTCCTCGTCGGGCACAACCCCCTCCATGGGGTTATGAAACTGATGCTGGACCATGAACTCATCGAACTGAACAACATCAAAGGACCATCCGTTCCTGCGAGAAAAATCAAACAAAAGAGGTGCAGGTAGACGGATCTCGCGTTCCGCGGCAGTTCCGAAACGCAAGATATAGATAAGATTATCAAGTTCAGAACCCATGGTAACAAACTTATGCCTTTTCATAGCAGCAAGATCAAAGCTTAAATAAGTAAAAGGAGTATCATCAGGGTGTGGGGTGCCTCCAAGATGCTCTAAGATAAGTGTGGCGTAAACGCCACCATATAAGTCCCCCTTGTTACCGTTCATAGCAAGGCGTCGAGCAATTAAGGTTCCCAGATTATAATCAGACCTCCCTGAGAGGGCTGCTGCCAGGATAGCAATATCCGGAGCAGAAATGCTACTCGTGTTGTCACGAGCTAACACCCCTCTGGCAATATAATATGCAAAATACCTGAGATGAGGAAACAAGATGCTGGAGATCTTCGACCGATGAATATCCCTCGTACCCATGCTGCAGAGAGAGTTGATGACGGTTTTCAGCTCGGAGGGCTGAGTGGCCATCCTAGCCGTCCTCCCAACGTTCGGCACACCTATTATTTCACAAAAATTTCCCAAAGTCATGGTGATAAGACCATTATAAATTTTAAACTCAATAGCACCTGAATCGGGATTATATCTAAAACTGTTAATGAAACTGGAGGTGAGTTTTTGATACTGAGTAACACGGCTCGTGACGAGTCGTGTCAAACCTGCATTAGCACAAAGATTATAAAACTCATCCTTGATTCCCGCAGCTTCCATGAATTCATCACATGGAAACGTCATCGCATGTGCTGGACTTGTGTCTTCCAACAACTCCAGGGGCACATGATCTTCATTATAGCTCACCCTAGCAGTCGATGGTGAAGCTGCGGCTCTAGTAACTCGATCGGAGTGTGCGGGCCTCCTCTTCTCAAGCCACCCTTTTGCCCTTCCTAACAAACTCATTTCTGAAAAAAATACAATTTACAAAAACGAGGATTAAAACAAAGTGAGCTAAGGCAAACTACTCAACTCACTTGCCCAAGGCATAATCTTGCATCAAAACTTGAAAAATAACTTTCTACACATGCATGCAAGCTCATCTCTACAACACCAAGAACTACTGAATACTCACAAATGAGGCCACCAATCAAAAATCTAATTGGAGGGGTGGAGGAGTCACATACCAGGGAGTATTTGCTCAAAATTTCAGCTCAAATGACGGGTTGTAGAGAGAGATCGAAGAATCGCCTCCAAGAACAGCAAGAACACAAGAACAAAAGCAGAACTCGTGTTTTTGGAGAAAGAGAGAGAGAAAGGAAGAAGAAATACCTGGAGGGGGGCCCTGTGGGCCCCAGGCGCCCTGTGGGCGTGGCCAGGGGCTGGGCCGCGCCAGCTGGCCGCCTGGGCCACTGGTGGCCTCCCCTAGCTGGCCCCGGGCCTTTCTGGGTCTCTCCCGACGTGGAAATTTTTATTATAATTTTTCTGGAATTTTTCTGAAAACTTCACTGTTGAAAATTTTTCGAAGTTCAAAAAGTTGCGAAACTCTCTGAATACTTGAAGCAGTTAGTAGTATTGTGAAGCTTCAAAAACATAAATACTTGGTACAGCAAGTAGGACAAAACTAAAAACAAGTTAAAACATAACAAGCTCAACTTTTTATCCATATAAAACATATTTGTTAATAAGGTTGATCAAGTCTTACCAACAAACAGGCGATATATAGAGCAAAAAGTCTCACCTCCTACGAAGTAGTTACTAAACCTTTACTTTGATGGACATTGTCCCTACCATGATAGTTTTGTATTTATGAGGCACATGTAGTGGACAATCCCATTCTCCAATCTTCACGGTCTCGATATTCTCTATAGAGTTGAGGGCATGCCTCCTGTCGGTCTTCCTCGGAAAATATACCGTGTGTTCTTTATCATTCACATGGAAGGTAACCTTCCCTTTATTGCAATCAATAATAGCACCTGCGGTGTTAAGGAAAGGTCTACCAAGAATAATGGACATGCTCCCATCCTCGGGCATATCAAGCACAACAAAATCAGTAAGAATTAAACAATTAGCAACTTCTACGGGAACATCCTCACAAATACCTATCGGAACAGCGGTTGACTTGTCAGCCATCTGAAGGGAGATATCTGTAGGAATTAGTTTCTCTAAACAAAGCCTCTCGTAAAGAGAGAGAGGCCTAACACTCACTCCTGCTCCAAGATCACATAAAGCAGTTTTGACATAATTATTCTTTATGGAGCAAGGAATGGTGGGTATACCTGGATCACCGAGCTTCTCAGGAATCTTGCCACTGAAAGAGTAGTTAGCAAGCATAGTAGATATTGCATCATTAGGAACTTTTCTTTTATTAGTGACAATATCTTTCATATATTTTGAATAAGGAAGTAACTTAATAGCATCAGTCAAAGGGATTTCAAGAAAAAGAGGTTTAATCCACTCACAAAACTTATTATAATGCTCTTCTTCTTTAGACTTGATGGACTTACCTGGAAAGGGCATGGGTTTCTGTACCCATGGTTCTCTTTCCTTCCCATGTTTTCTTGCGATGAAGTCTTCTTTAGTGTACCTCTTACGTTTGTCAGGTGCTTCTTCTTCTCGAGCTTCAGGCAGATCATTCTTCTCGTTATTATTACCTTCAGGTTCAGCACCGTCTTCAGTCTCAGCATCGGAGATAGATACACTGTTGGGATCAATAGCTGGCTCTTCATCTGCAATAGGATCATTAGAATTGTCAGTCTCCTTATGTTTCTTCTTTTTCTTTGGAGAGCCAACAATTTCTTCTTCCTGTATTTGAGAATCCTGCACGATTCTCTTCGGATGTCCCTCTGGATAGAGAGGATCTTGAGTGCTAGTTCCTCCTTGGGTCTTAATCCCGAAAGCCTGTAAATTATCTTGTTTGGCATTGTTAGCAAGCAAATCTCTTTGCACATTAGAAATTTGATCAAGCTGAGTTTGAACCATATGAAAATGCTTCACAAGACATTGAACATCATTAACTGTTCTATCTAAAACATCAAGCAGTCTTTTGATAGCAAGGGAATTATCAAGCAATTGACTTTCTATCCTCTCATTAAAATGATTTTGTTTCATAATAAAATTATCAAACTCATCTAAACATTGATCAGGAGGCTTACCATGAGGGATGTCACTTGCGTTGAAATCTAAAAGAGAGTGTACCTCTACCATAGGAGGGTGAGTGGTAGGCTCACACAGCTTCTCAATAGGGGGTAGATTCTTCACGTCTTCAGCTTTAATACCTTTCTCTTTAATAGACTTCTTTGCTTCTCGCATATTGATACGTCCAAAACGTATCTATAATTTCTGCTTGCTCCCTGCCACTTTTGGGTGATATTGCTATGATATTCATACACTTCCATACACTTTTTATCATATTTGGACTAACCTACTAATCCAGTGCACCCCGGTGCCAGTTTCTGTTTTCGGCTGTTTTTGTATTTCAGGTTTTCACGTTACGAGAGCTGCCAGGAAAAATCCAGAAAAATTATATAAAAAATCAGCGTTCCAGAACCTACCTTGCGTCCGAAGGGCAGCCGGGGGGGCACCAGGGCTCCAGGCGCCCTGGCGGCGCGCCTCCCCCCCTGGGCCGCGCCGGGGGGCGCATGGGCCCCCCGAGCCCCGTCTGGTGCCCCCCTTCGGCATATATTTAAAGCGTCCTTCGAAACCCTCGGGACGGGAACTCTTTTTCGCGATCTCATCTCTGTTCCGCCACCGCCGCCGCTTCCAAGATCGGGAGCACCAGGAGAACTCTTCCCAGCACCCTGCCGGAGGGGAGGATCACCATCGGGAGCCTCTCCACCACCATGGACGCCTCCCGGATGAGTTGTGAGTAGTCTCCCTTGGACCATGAGTCCATGACCAGTAGCTATGTGATGTTCTCCTCCCGTTCTTGTGCTTCACTAATTAGTCCTCGTGAGCTGCCCTACATGATCGAGGCACATATGTAATCCTTATGCTATTGCTATGTTGAGTTTGCTGGGATCTGATGGATTATGAGATTATGTTCAGATTGATCTTGAGTAATATATTTGATCTACCTCTTTTATATTTATGTTCATAAGTAATTCTTGCATGTTCTCCGTTGTTATTTATTGCTTTGGCCAAGTAATACGTAGTGACTCCAAGAGGGAACGTTATGCTCGATTGTGGGTTCATGCCCCTTGATGACTAGCTTGAGTGACAGAAACATGAGTCTAGGGGATGTGCTGTTGCCACAAGGGGGAAAACAACGGTGCTTGTGCCCGCGGGTGCAAGGATTGTTTACTTTACGCAAAGTTCTTTTAATGCAGTTGTTTGTTGCATTGAGTTTACACTATGGGTGGGACTCGCAACTTAATACCAGCGAGATGTTCTGGATAGATATCTCAAGGTGGATGATTAGTAGTAGATATTGATGGATTTCGGTCTACTTAATTTGGCGTCCCGCCCATGCTTTGAACCTCAACCTTTCTTGCAATGTAGTCAGCATTGGTTTGCGTTCGTGGTCCTGTCAATTGCCCAGCTGTAATTCGTTTACCTCACATAGCTGTTTTATCGTCTTTTGGGAGAGAGACATCACTAGTGAACATCATGAGACTCCGGTCCATATTACCATCATTGATCACATCCGCTATTTACTTTTCGCTTTTACTTACTATTGCAAACATTATCTATCACTACTATCATTTGCTTTTAATCCTTTGTGAACTACAAGGCCGGAGGGATTGACAACCTCTCTGTACTCGTTGGGAGCAAAGTTATTTGTATCTGTGTGCAGGTCCACGTTGATTGCTAATACGCGCCGTTAGCAGTTGACACCTACTTGTTGAACCTAGGAGTCTCTGGGGATTCGATTCTTGGCATCTTTGCTAAGGGAAAACACTTCCACAACACTGCATCTTTCACCTTCCACTTGGGGTAACCAACGAGGGGTTAGAGGCCCATCAAGGAGTATTTTCTGGCGCCGTTGCCGAGGACTCCACTCTTCAGGATAGGGGAGTTGCACGCTATCTTTTACCTTTGCTTTTTAGTCTTGTTAGTTTACCTTTCAGTTTTTGCTTTAGTACCTTTTATCGAAAATCACAAAAATAGTTATCTTGCTTGCTTGCTAATATGGGTTCCACCGAGAACACCAAGTTGTGTGACTTCACTAGTCACAACAACGATGACTTTATCAGCACACCTATCACTACACCTGCCACTTCAGCACCTTCATATGAAATTAAACCTGCTTTACTGAACTTAGTCATGAAAGATCAATTCTCCGGTACTGGAGATGATGCTGCTTTACACTTAAACAACTTTGTTGAACTTTGTGATATGCAAAAGTACCAAGAAATAGATGGTAATATTGTTAAGCTTAAGCTTTTTCCTTTCTCCTTGAGAGGAGGAGCTAAAATATGGTTTCAGTCTTTGCCTAGAAATAGCATAGATTCATGGGACAAGTGCAAAGGTGCTTTTATCAGAAAATACTATCCACCTGCTAAAATTATCCAACTTAGAAATAACATAATGAATTTTAAACAATTGGATAATGAACACGTTGCCCAAGCTTGGGAACGTATGAAATCTCTTATCAAGAACTACCCTACTCACGGTTTGACTACTTGGATGGTTATCCAAACTTTTTATGCAGGCTTGAACTTTACCTCGCGGAACTTGCTAGATTCGGCCGCGGGAGGAACTTTTATGTCAACTACACTTGGTGCTGCCACAAAGCTTCTCGATGAGATGATGACCAACTATTCCCAATGGCACACCGAACGCGCTCCAACAGGTAGGAAGGTAAACTCTGTCGAGGAGATTTCCTCCCTTAATGAAAAAGTTGACTTAATCATGTCTCTACTTTCGAAGCAATCTTCTGTTGATCCTCGTGATGTTCCTTTAAATTCTTTGATTGCTCAAGAACAAGTAGATGTGAATTTTATCTCTAGAAACAATTTTAACAACAATGCTTATAGGAGTAACTTTGGTAACAATACTAGACCGTTCCCCTCTAATTCTTATGGGAACAACAATGCTTATCCTAGTACCAAGAACTCCACTACTGAACTAGAGATCATGCTTAAAGATTTCATCACTACCCAAAAAGCCTTTAATAAGAGTGTAGAAGAAAAACTACATAAACTAGATGATCTTTCCTTTAAGGTAGACCATTTAACCAATGAGGTAAATTTGCTAAATATTAAAACTTCTCCTCTTGAGGAGAGGGAAGTCACTCCTATAAATGCTATTCAAGTGCAAATTAATGAAAATATTAGGATGATGGCTAAACTTAAAGAAAGATGGGCTAGAGAAAGGGAGGAAGAGGATAGAATTAAGAGCCTTCCTACCCACCACACTGTTGCTACTATCCAAGTTGTTAAAGATGTTCAAACTCTTAGCACCCAATGTACTCCTGGTCCCAATGGACCTATTAATGGTGATGCTATGACTATAGAAACTACCAAACATGTGAACCTAAAGGACACTACTACCACTTTACTTGATGCTCGTGACCTTGATTTTGATAATTGCACTCTTACCGAAGTTATTGATTTCCTTCACAAGATGTCTAGAGACCCCCGCACTAGCACGCTTAACCTTGCCTTCACAGAGCATATCACTAATGCTCTCATCAAAGCTAGGGAGGAGAAACTTATAGTAGAAGCCTCCATACCTAGAAAGCTAGAAGATGGTTGGGATCCTATGATAAAAATTAAATTGAATGACTTTTCTTGTTATGCATTATGTGATGTTGGTGCTAGTACCTCTGTTATGCCCAAGAGAATATATGATATGCTTAAATTGAAACCTTTTGATTCTTGTTCTTTTGGTGTTCGTCTCGTTGATTCTTCCATAAAGAAACCTTTGGGGAGGATCGATGATGTTCTTATCGTTGTCAATGATAATTATGTTCCCGTTGATTTTACTATTATAGATATTGAATGTGATCCTTCATGTCCAATTATTTTGGGACGTCCCTTTTTACCCACCGTTGGTGCTATCATTGACATGAAAGAGGGTAATATAAAATTTCATTTTCCTCTCAAGAAAGGGATGGAACACTTCCCTCGAAAGAAGATCAAGTTACCTTTTGAGTCCGTTGTACGGGCTAGCTATTCTTTTACTCTTGATAAAACTTGATCTCTATGCATTATGCCTAGCTTAAAGGCATAAAAGAAAGCGCTTTTGGGAGGCAGCCCACATGAATAAATTTTTTGCTTTTGTTGTGTCTTGATGTTGTTTACTATAGTAGCATCATCATTGTATCTTTGCTTTTCATATTTGTGCCAAGTATAGCCTCTGATTGCTAGAAAGTTCAAAAGTTGTGAGGTGCTGTCCAGGAAACAGATTCTGTCCTTGGATAGAAAAATTCGTATAAAATCACCAGATCATCTTTTTGGTCTGAATTTTTTCTACAGCGTTCTCTATATAATTGTCTTTTGTGCGTCTGTTCTGAGTTTTTTTATTTGAGTTGCAGAAGTGCCCCGAACAAATCAATTACTACATGCTGTTCTGTTTTTCACAGATTCTGTCCTGTTTTGCCTTTTATTCATTTTGCAAATCAAGAGCTTGCTTTTTCTTTGCAAAAACCTTTTGGCAATCTTGAGAAACAGTATAACTTCAAGAATATCTTTATTTCCATCAAGGTATAATTATTTTATTAAGGGTACTAACCTCGCTAATCAGATTATGATGAGTTATGTATGAAGGGAGTTTTCAAGTGTGCGAGGGAAGATGATAAAAAAGATTCAGGAGTGTCAAGCGCTCAAGCTTGGGGATGCCCCCGTGCACCCCCAAGAAATATTCAAGGAGACTCAAGCGTCTAAGCTTGGGGATGCCCCCGTGCATCCCATTCTCCATCAACATTATCTGTTCGTCTTTCGTTTCGCTATATTTTTATCACTTCATGTGTTATGTGCTACGCTTGGAGCGTCTTGCTTTTAGTTTTCTTTTTAGTTTTTCATAACGAGTCGGAACTCAGCTTTCTTTATGTGGGAGAGAAACACGCTCCACTTCTACCTAGAACATAACATAGAATTTGCATGTCTATCTTTGTTGTGTGTGTTCTTTGTCTTTTAATAGCTACTATCATGCTCTGCTCTTAGTATTCATGCTTATCTTTTCAAAGAGCTTTTGTTTAGTTGGTTGCTTGAACTCTCTTTAATTACCATGCTCACCTTATTAAGAGAGTTTGCTTCCGTTGCATTGGTTAATATGTCTATGATAAATATGCTACGTGCATAATGGTGCTTAGTAGTTCAGGTTTCTTATGGTTAGTCTCAAATAGCTGAGAGATTCCCAATGTGTTATTGGAATACCAACTTGATTTGTTTGCCGATGATGTGGTATGGTTTAGTAATTTCTTCCTTCGAGAATTTATTTTGATTGACTTGGCGTATGCTCACGCATATTTAAGACTGTAAAGAAAGTCTGTCAAGCCTTGATGATCTTTTATTTCTGAGTAGCGATATAACTACCATGCCTGATTCAATGTTGCTTTGTCGCTCTGCATGATTATGACCGTCATTGCTCTCTTAGTTGGTCGCTCCCAGTCTTTTGCTAACCTCCACCTGTACTAAGCAAACTAACCTTGCAATACATAGCTCATGGGAAAGTAGCTTAAAAACTATTGTGGTAAAGAATATGTTGCCTATGTATCTTATTTCTTATAAGTTGCTTGCTGAGCGGTAACCATGTTTCTGGGGACGCCATCAACTATCACACTTTTGTTGAATATCATGTGAGTTGCTATGCATGTTCGTCTTGTCTGAAGTAAGGGTGATTTGCCATGGGTTGAATGAATATGCATATTGTTAGAGAAGAACATTGGGCCGCCAACCAAAGCCATGTATCATGGTGGAAGTTTTAGCTTGGACATTAATCCTCAATCTCTTATGAGAACATGCTTATGCATTAAAGAGGAGTCCATCATCTATTTTCTATGTTGTCCCGGTATGGATGTCCTCAAGTTGAGATCTATCAAAAACGAGAGATCGAATGCGATTTATCTCCTTGGACCTTTGTACAGGTGGCATAGAGGTACCCCTTTGTGACACTTGGTTAAAACATATGTAATGCAATGATAACCCATGGAAATCCGAGCTAATTAGGACAAGGTGCGAGCACTATTGGTATTCGATGCATGAGGCTTGCAACTTATAGGATGTCTTATGCATGACACATATGAAGTACTACTACCGTTGACAAAATTGCTTCCATGTTTTCAAAATAAAAAGTTCTAGCACATAACCATTCTTTCACTTTTATGTTGAGTCTCCACCTTCTTTTAAAAGCACCAACTACTGAGAGCATGATTGTCATTCTAAGTGTAATGTGCATTGTCCCAAAGTAGCATTGTCTTTTGCATGATTGTGATATCGTTTATTCTGAAATCATTGTATCTAGTCCTCACTTAAACCTTGAAGGTGCCCCTGCATTTATGTTTTGCTTCACTAAAGGGGGCAAGCTAGATATCACTTTATCATATTTGCACATCATGTTCATTGCAAATCTTTTTGATGCTTCAATTTCATGTTGTAAAACTTTCAGTCATTTGTGATTTTCTCATGAGGCAACTTAATTACTATAGAATCATTGTCTCAGTAAGCTTTTGACATATGACTGTAAAAAGTCCTATATGGTTAATAGCATGTCACCACATAAATTATTCTTGTTATCATTTACCTACTCGAGGACGAGCAGGAATTAAGCTTGGGGATGTTGATACGTCCAAAACGTATCTATAATTTCTGCTTGCTCCCTGCCACTTTTGGGTGATATTGCTATGATATTCATACACTTCCATACACTTTTTATCATATTTGGACTAACCTACTAATCCAGTGCACCCCGGTGCCAGTTTCTGTTTTCGGCTGTTTTTGTATTTCAGGTTTTCATGTTACGAGAACTGCCAGGAAAAATCCAGAAAAATTATATAAAAAATCAGTGTTCCAGAACCTACCTTGCGTCCGAAGGGCAGCCGGGGGGGGGCACCAGGGCTCCAGGCGCCCTGGTGGCGCCCCCCTGGGTCGCGCCGGGGGGGCGCCTGGGCCCCCCGAGCCCTGTCTGGTGCCACCCTTCGGCATATATTTAAAGCGTCCTTCGAAACCCTCGGGACGAGAACTCTTTTTCGCGATCTCATCTCTGTTCCGCCGCCGCCGCCGCTTCCAAGATCGGGAGCACCAGGAGAACTCTTCCCGGCACCCTGCCGGAGGGGAGGATCACCATCGGGAGCCTCTCCACCACCATGGACGCCTCCCGGATGAGTTGTGAGTAGTCTCCCTTGGACCATGAGTCCATGACCAGTAGCTATGTGATGTTCTCCTCCCGTTCTTGTGCTTCACTAATTAGTCCTCGTGAGCTGCCCTACATGATCGAGGCACATATGTAATCCTTATGCTGTTGCTATGATGAGTTTGCTGGGATCCGATGGATTATGAGATTATGTTCAGATTGATCTTGAGTAATATATTTGATCTACCTCTTTTATATTTATGTTCATAAGTAATTCTTGCATGTTCTCCGTTGTTATTTATTGCTTTGGCCAAGTAATACGTAGTGACTCCAAGAGGGAATGTTATGCTCGATTGTGGGTTCATGCCCCTCGATGACTAGCTTGAGTGACAGAAACATGAGTCTAGGGGATGTGCTGTTGCCAAAAGGGGGGAAACAACGGTGCTTGTGCCCGCGGGTGCAAGGATTGTTTACTTTACGCAAAGTTCTTTTAATGCAGTTGTCTGTTGCATTGAGTTTACACTATGGGTGGGACTCGCAACTTAATACCAGCGAGATGTTCTGGATAGATATCTCAAGGTGGATGATTAGTAGTAGATATTGATGGATTTCGGTCTACTTAATTTGGCGTACCGCCCATGCTTTGAACCTCAACCTTTCTTGCAATTTAGTCAGCATTGGTTTGAGTTCGTGGTCCTGTCAATTGCCCAGCTGTAATTCGTTTACCTCACATAGCTGTTTTATCGTCTTTTGGGAGAGAGACATCACTAGTGAACATCATGAGACTCCGGTCCATATTACCATCATTGATCACATCCGCTATTTACTTTTCGCTTTTACTTACTATTGCAAACATTATCTATCACTACTATCATTTGCTTTTAATCCTTTGTGAACTACAAGGCCGGAGGGATTGGCAACCTCTCTGTACTCGTTGGGAGCAAAGTTATTTGTATATGTGTGCAGGTCCACGTTGATTGCTAATACACGCCGTTAGCAGTTGAAACCTACTTGTTGAACCTAGGAGTCTCTAGGGATTCGATCCTTGGCATCTTTGCTAAGGGAAAACACTTCCACAACACTGAATCTTTCACATTCCACTTGGGGTAACCAACGAGGGGTTAGAGTCCCATCACATATCCTCGGGGCTCAGAACAAACATGCCCCTCTTCTTTGTTGGTGGAGGTGGTTCAGGGACGGACCAATCTTCATGGTTTTTGGCAATCCTGCCCATTAAATCTTCCGCATCGTCCGGTGTTCTTTTCCTGAAAACACAACCAGCACAACTGTCCAAATAGGACTTGGATTCATCAGTTAGACCAGCATAGAATATATCGATTAATTCATTCTTAGGGATTTCATGTCCTGGTCTAGCCCGAATCAGACCGCAGTACCTCCCCCAAGCTTTAGGGAGGGACTCATCCTGCAACTGTTCAAAGTTATAAATTCTTTGTAAAGCAGCATGTTGCATGTGAGCAGGAAAGTACTTATCAACAAAAGAGGAGCTAGGTCCTGAGGACTCTTAATGGAACCGCATGGGAGTGAATCATACCATGCTTTAGCACCCTCCTTCAAGGAAAAGGAAGAAGCTTGGTCACATAAAAGTATCGTATCTTCTCATCTGTGGTAAACAGGCTACCCAACTCACCGAGTTTAGTCAGGTGTGCAATAGCATCATCATTTTCTCTGCCATAAAAGGGGTCAGCTTCAACCATAGGTATAAGTGAAAGATCAACAAAGAAATCATAATCAGGATCATCAATGCATATAGGAGATGTAGCAAATTCAGGATTAGGAACGGTTTTGTTCTTCAGAGAGTGTTTTTCAAACAGTTTCTTAATAGCTTCAGGGTCAGAGCCGGAAAACTCTGTCAGTTCCCTGCATAAATCTTCATCTAGTATATAGTAATCATCATCAAAAGTAGTAGAAACATCATCAAGAGTATCAGACATAGTAACACATTCAGTAGGAGCATCATATGGTGGTGGTGAGGCAAACTTACTCATAACGGAAGGTGAATCAAGTGTAGCACTAGTGCTCAGAGCAGTACCTCTTCTTGTAGTGGATAGTAAGATCGGAACCTTGGGGTCTCCTTTCTTACCCATAGTGAATAAAGTGCAGCAGGTAGGATACCTCAAGTAGACTTGTAAATATTGCTATGCTCCCCGGCAACGGCGCCAGAAAACGGTACTTGATAACCCTCAACCGTAAGGGATCGAGATAGTCTTCGCGGGTAAGAATAACCCAATTTATTGATTCGACACACGGGGAGCCAAAGAGTATTTATAAGCTTTGACAGTTGAGTTGTCAATTCAACCGCACCTGAAATATACTTACTTGCAACAAAAGATAAGTGCTAACAGTGATATGATAGTGATGATAGTAATAGTAAAAGTAAACAGCAAAAGTAAATAACAGTAGTAAACGGCAAAAGTAGCAACTAGTGACAAGCAGGGTTTAAAACACTGTAGGCTAGGGAGATGGATGGTTGGGCGCTGCATGGATGAGATAGATTTAACTTGGGGCACGGCACACGGAAAAGTAATGATCATATAGGCAAATATCAAACATTAGGCATGTATCCCGTAGGTAGTTGTACGTGCTTGCAATAAGAACTTGCACAACATCTTTTGTCCTACCATCCCACTACAAACGGGGCCAAAAGGAACTTATGGATATTAAGGTGCTCCTGTCAAAGCGCACCGGAACAAAGCAATGAACTCAATGGATACATGTAATCCTCAAACTACGGACCATCCCCTTTGGTGTCCCAAGCTGTCACTTTTGGGATCGCCGGTTCCGGACCGTAACAGGTGCAAACAACTCATAGATAGGATCACGAACACAAATATATTCATGCAAACACATATGGTTCAGATCTGAAATCATGGCACTCGGGCCCTAAGTGTCAAGCATTAAGAATAACAAGTTGAAGCAAAGATGATAAACACCATAGTAGATGATAGGCAACATGCCCCCGACGATCTGATAAACTATTACATGATCTAACTCATCCAATCCCTACCACCCCCTTCACCTACAGCGGGGGAATTACTCACACATGGAGGGAGAAGTCATGGAGGGATAATGGAGTGGTGATGATGATGACGATGGCGATGATCTCCCCTCTCCGGAGGCCAATTCAGCCTCCAGATTAGCCCTCCCGAGGAAGAACAGAGGGTGGCGGCGGCTCCGCGGCGGAAAACTGCGAAAGAACTTCTGATAAGGGGTTTCTGTGTCGGGAGTAAAAATACGGGGTAAAGTAGGGCACCAGGGGGTGTGGGACCCACCCAGGCGCCCCCCCGGCGTGGCCCAGGGGGGCGCGCCCACAGGGCGCCTGGGCACCCCCTGGCCCCCTCTGGCCCCACTTCTGGGTCCTAGTTCCTTCGGGTGCATGGATTTTCTGTGATTTTTCGTGGATTTTTCTGAGGTACCTAAAAAATTGTTTTCCTGCATACAAATAAACCATACAGGCAGCTCTGCTGAAAACAGCGTCAGTCCGGGTTAGTTTAGTCCAAATCATGCAATAATGAGGCCAAAACAATATCAAAAGTGTTTGGAAAAGTAGATACGTTTGAGACGTATCAGGTGCTCCTGCATTTATGTTTTGCTTCACTAAAGGGGGCAAGCGAGGTATCACTTTGTCATGTTTGCACACCATGCTCACGACAAATCTATTGGGTGTTTCAGTATCATATTGTAAACTTTCAGTTCTTTGTGATATTCTCATGAGGCAACTTAATTACTAAAGATTCATTATCTCAATAAGCATTTATCATGTGATTGTGAAAGACTCTTTGGTAGCATGTCACCACAGAAATTATGCTTGTTATCATTTACCTACTCGAGGACGAGCAGGAATTAAGCTTGGGGATGTTGATACGTACAAAACGTATCTATAATTTCTGCTTGCTCCATGCTTCTTTTGTGTGATATTGCTATGATATTTATGCACTTCCATACACTTTTGATCATATTTGGACTAACCTATTAACTCAGTGCACCCCAGTGCCAGTTTCTGTTCTCTGCTATTTTTGTATTTCAGGTTTTCCCATTACTTAAATTGCCAGAAAAATTCAGGGAAAAATATATAAAAAATCAGCGCTCCAGAAGCTTCCACGCGCCAGAAGTGGGGCCAGAGGGGAGCCAGGGGCAGCCTAGGCGGCCAGCCCACGCGGCCCCACCCCTGGCCGCGCCGGGGGGGGGGGCGCCTGGGCCCCCCTCTCCGCCTCTAGTGACCCCCTTTGGCATATATTTACCACCCGTCGCGGAAACCCTGATTCCAGAACCCTTTTCTCCAGAAGCAATTCCGATCTCCGCCGCCATCTGATACGTCCAAAACGTATCTATAATTTCTGCTTGCTCCATGCCACTTTTGGGTGATATTGCTATGATATTCATACACTTCCATACACTTTTGATCATATTTGGACTAACTTACTAATCCAGTGCACCCCAGTGCCAGTTTCTGTTTTCGGCTGTTTTTGTATTTCAGGTTTTCACGTTTCGAGAACTGCCCAGAAAAATCCAGAAAAATTATATAAAAAATCAGCGAACCGGAAACAACACTACGTCCGAAGGGTAGCCTGGGGGGGGCCACAGGGGCTCCAGGCGCCCTGTGGGCGCGCCCCCCCTGGGCCGCGCCTGGGCCCCCCGAGGCTCCCCAGGTGCCCTACTTTGGCATATATTTAAAGGGTTCCCCGTAACCCTCAGAACAGGACTTCTTTTCGCGATCCCATCTCTGTTCCGCCGCCGCCGCCGCTTCCAAGATCGGGAGCACCAGGAGAACTCTTCCCAGCACCCTGCCGGAGGGGAGGATCACCACCGCGAGCTTCTCCACCACCATGGACGCCTCCCGGATGACTCGTGAGTAGTCTCCCTTGGACCATGAGTCCATGACCAGTAGCTATGTGATGTTCTCCTCCCGTTCTTGTGCTTCACTAATTAGTCCTCGTGAGCTGCCCTACATGATCGAGGCACCTATGTAATCCTTATGCTGTTGCTATGTTGAGTTTGCTGGGATCCGATGGATTATGAGATTATGTTCAGATTGATCTTGAGTAATATATTTGATTCACCTCTTTTATATTTTAGTTCATAAGTAATTCTTGCATGTTCTCCGTTGTTATTTATTGCTTTGGCTGAGTAATAGGTAGTGACTCCAAGAGGGAACGTTATGCTCGATTGTGGGTTCATGCCCCTCGATGACTAGCTTGAGTGACAGAAATATGAGTCTAGGGGATGTGCTGTTGCCACAAGGGGGAAAACAACGGTGCTTGTGCCCGCGGGTGCAAGGATTGTTTACTTTACGCAAAGTTCTTTTAATGCAGTTGTCTGTTGCATTGAGTTTACACTATGGGTGGGACTCGCAACTTAATACCAGCGAGATGTTCTGGATAGATATCTCAAGGTGGATGATTAGTAGTAGATATTGATGGATTTCGGTCTACTTACTTTGGCGTACCGCCCATGCTTTGAACCTCAACCTTTCTTGCAATGTAGTCTGCATTGGTTTGCGTTCGTGGTCCTGTCAATTGCCCAGCTGTAATTTGTTTACCTCACATAGCTGTTTTATCGTCTTTTGGGAGAGAGACATCACTAGTGAACATCATGAGACTCCGGTCCATATTACCATCATTGATCACATCCACTATTTACTTTTCGCTATTTTATTTACTATTACAAAACACTATCTATCACTACTATCATATTGCTTTTAACCCTTTGTGAACTACAAGGCCGGAGAGATTGACAACCTCTCTGTACTCGTTGGGAGCAAAGTTATTTGTATCTGTGTGCAGGTCCACGTTGATTGCTAATTGCGCCATTAGCAGTTGATACCTACCTGTTGAACCTAGGAGTCTCTGGGGATTCGATCCTTGGCATCTTTGCTAGGGGAAAACACTTCTACTTACTGCATCTTACACCTTCCACTTGGGGTAACCAACGAGGGGTTCGAGGCCCATCAAGGAGTATTTTCTGGCGCCGTTGCCGGGGACTCCACTCTTCAGGATAGGGGAGTTGCACGCTATCTTTTACCTTTGCTTTTTAGTCTTGTTAGTTTACCTTTCAGTTTTCTCTATGTATTTCACTAGTTATGCTTATGGACAACCTTGCTATTGGATCGTTGCTTGCGGGAAGACGCCCCACACCTGTGGTGGTTGCTCCTCCCCCTACTGAAATTGTGCCCTATAAAATACCAGCTGGTATTATCAATTATGTTTTGGCTAATCGTTATGCAGGAGACAGACATCCCGGTGAACACTTGCTATATCTGTCACAACTATGTTCATTATTTAAGCTTGCAGGTGTATCAAGGGAGTTTGTCATGAAGAAATTGTTCGCCGTATCACTTATAGATAAGGCTTCAGATTGGTATAAGCTTCTCGATAACTCGCACTTGCTTGATTGGCAAGAGCTTATGTCTCTCTTTTATACTAAGTTTTATCCTCTTCATGATTCTTATGTGGAGAGTAAGAGTACCTTTTTGCATGTGGATCATGGTAACAATGCTTTATGCGATGCTTATATTGTTGAGTTTATCCATGATGCCACTGAAATTTATAATGAGAGAGGGAGACTTGGTTCTAAATATTTTAATAATAAGAAGTTTCCTCTCTTTATGGTGAATGTTTTGAAGTTATGCTTGTTTTGCCTTCCTATGCTAGTTGCTTTGTGCTTCAATGAATTATTCTATTGCAATATTCCTATGCATAGGAAGCATGTTAGGCTTAAATGTGTTTGGTATTTGCTCCTTGATGCTCTCTTCTGTTCTTCAACTCTTATTCCTTCGAGAGCATCATTAAAGTCTTATGCCTAGCTTAAAGGCATAAAAGAAAGCGCTTTTGGGAGGCAGCCCACATGAATAATTTTTTTTTTGCTTTTGTTGTGTCTTGATGTTGTTTACTGCTGTAGAATCATCATTGTATCTTTGCTTTTCATATTTGTGCCAAGTATAGCCTCCGATTGCTAGAAAGTTCAAAAGTTGTGAGGTGCTGTCCAGGAAACAGATTCTGTCCTTGGATAGAAAACTTCTTATAAAATCACCAGATCATCTTTTTGGTCTGAATTTTTTCGACAGCGTTCTCTATATAATTGTCTTTCGTGCGTCAGTTCTGAGTTTTTTTATTTGAGTTGCAGAAGTATCCCGAACAGATCAATTACTACCTGCTGTTCTGTTTTTCACAGATTCTGTCCTGTTTTGCCTTACCTTCACTTTGCAAATTAAGAACTTGCTTTTTCTTTGCAAAAACCTTTTGGCAATCTTGAGAAACAGTAGAACTTCAAGAATATCTTTATTTCCAGCAAGGTATAATTATTTTATTAAGGGTACTAACCTCGCTAATCAGATTATGATGACTTATGTATGAAGGGAGTTTTCAAGTGTGCGAGGGAAGATAATAAAAAGATTCAGGATTATCAAGCGCTCAAGCTTGGGGATGCCCCCGTGCACCCCCAAGAAATATTCAAGGAGACTCAAGCGTCTAAGCTTGGGGATGCCCCCGTGCATCCCCTTCTCCATCAACATTATCAGTTCGTCTTTCGTTTCGCTATATTTTTATCACTTCATGTGTTATGTGCTATGCTTGGAGCGTCTTGCTTTTAGTTTTCTTTTTAGTTTTTCATAACGAGTCGGAACCCAGCATTCCTTTATGTGGGAGAGAAACACGCTCCACTTCTACCTAGAACATTACATAGAATTTTCATGTCTATCTATGCTGTGTGTGTTCTTTGTCTTTTAATAGCTACTATCGTGCTCTGCTCTTATTATTCATGCTTATCTTCTCAAGAGCTTTTATTTAGTTGGTTGCTTGAACTCTCTTTAATTACCATGCTCACCTTATTAAGAGAGTTTGCTTCCGTTGCATGGGTTAATGTGTCTATTATAAAGATGCTACTTTCATGATGGTGCTTAGTAGTTCAGGTTTTCTTTTGGTTAATCTCAAATAGCTGGGGGGTTCCCAATGTGTTATTGGAGTACCAACTTGGTTTGTTTGCCTATGATATGGTATGGTTTAGTAATATCTTCCTTCGACAATTTATTTTGATTGACTTGGCGTATGCTCACGCATATTCAAGACTGTAAAGAAAGTCTGTCAAGCCTTGATGATCTTTTGTTTCTGAGTAGCGATATAACTACCATGCCTGATTCAATATTGCTTTGTCGCTCTGCATGATTATGACTGTCATTGCTCTCTTAGTTGGTTGCTCCCAGTCTTTTGCTAACCTCCACCTGCACTAAGCAAATTAACCATGCAATACATAGCTCATGGGAAAGTAGCCTAAAAACTATTGTGGTAAAGAATATGTTGCCTATGTATCTTATTTCTTATGAGTTGCTTGTTGAGCGGTAACCATGTTTCTGGGGACGCCATCAACTGTCACACTTTTGTTGAATATCATGTGAGTTGCTATGCATGTTCGTCTTGTCTGAAGTAAGGGTGATTTACCGTGGGTTGAATTAATATGCATATTGTTAGAGAAGAACATTGGGCCGGCAACCAAAGCCATGCATCATGGTGGAAGTTTTAGCTTGGACCTTAATCCTCAATCTCTCATGAGAATATGCTTATGCATTAAAGAGGAGTCCATCATCTATTTTCTATGTTGTCCCGGTATGGATGTCCTCAAGTTGAGATCTATCAAAAATGAGAAATCAAATGCGATCTATCTCCTTGGACCTTTGTACAGGTGGCATAGAGGTACCCCTTTGTGACACTTGGTTAAAACATATGCAATGCAATGATAACCCATGGGGATCCGAGCTAATCAGGACAAGGAGCGAGCACTATTGGTATTCAATGCATGAGGCTTGCAACTTATAGGATGTTTTATGCATGACACATATGAAGTACTACTATCGTTGACACAATTGCTTCCATGTTTTCAAAATAAAAAGCTTTAGCACTTAACCTTTCTTTTACCCTTATGTTGAAGCACCAACTACTGAGAGCATGATTGTCATTCTGAGTGTAATGTGCATTGTCCCAAAGTAGCATTGTCTTTTGCATGATTGTGATATCGTTTATTCTGAAATGATTGTATCTAGTCATCACTTTAACCTTGAAGGTGCCCCTGCACTTATGTTTTGCATCACTAAAGGGGGCAAGCTAGATATCACTTTATCATATTTGCACATCATGTTCATTGCAAATCTTTTTGATGTTTCAGTTTCATGTTGTAAAACTTTCAGTCATTTGTGATTTTCTCTTGAGGCAACTTAATTACTTTAGAATCATTGTCTCAGTAAGCTTTTGTCATATGACTATGAGAAAGTCCTATATGGTTAATAGCATGTCACCACAGAAATTATTCTTGTTATCATTTACCTACTCGAGGACGAGTAGGAATTAAGCTTGGGGATGTTGATACGTCCAAAACGTATCTATAATTTCTGCTTGCTCCATGCCACTTTTGGGTGATATTGCTATGATATTCATACACTTCCATACACTTTTGATCATATTTGGACTAACTTACTAATCCAGTGCACCCCAGTGCAAGTTTTTGTTTTCGGCTGTTTTTGTATTTCAGGTTTTCATGTTTCGAGAACTGCCCAGAAAAATCCAGAAAAATTATATAAAAAATCAGCGAACCGGAAACAACACTGCGTCCAAAGGGCAGCCTGGGGGGCCACAGGGGCTCCAGGCGCCCTGTGGGCGCGCCCTCCCCCCTGGGCCGCACCGGGGGGGGGGGGCCTGGGCCCCCCGAGGCTCCCCCGGTGCCCTACTTTGGCATATATTTAAAGGGTTCCCCGTAACCCTCAGAACATGACTTCTTTTCACGATCCCATCTCTGTTCCGCCGCCGCCGCCGCTTCCAAGATCGGGAGCACCAGGAGAACTCTTCCCGGCACCCTGCTGGAGGGGAGGATCACCACCGGGAGCTTCTCCACCACCATTGACGCCTCCCGGATGACTCGTGAGTAGTCTCCCTTGGACCATGAGTCCATGACCAGTAGCTATGTGATGTTCTCCTCCCGTTCTTGTGCTTCACTAATTAGTCCTCGTGAGCTGCCCTACATGATCGAGGCACCTATGTAATCCTTATGCTGTTGCTATGTTGAGTTTGCTGGGATCCGATGGATTATGAGATTATGTTCAGATTGATCTTGAGTAATATATTTGATTCACCTCTTTTATATTTTAGTTCATAAGTAATTCTTGCATGTTCTCCGTTGTTATTTATTGCTTTGGCCGAGTAATAGGTAGTGACTCCAAGAGGGAACGTTATGCTCGATTGTGGGTTCATGCCCCTCGATGACTAGCTTGAGTGACAGAAACATGAGTCTAGGGGATGTGCTGCTGCCACAAGGGGGAAAACAACGGTGCTTGTGCCCGCGGGTGCAAGGATTGTTTACTTTACGCAAAGTTCTTTTAATGTAGTTGTCTGTTGCATTGAGTTTACACTATGGGTGGGACTCGCAACTTAATACCAGCGAGATGTTCTGGATAGATATCTCAAGGTGGATGATTAGTAGTAGATATTGATGGATTTCGGTCTACTTACTTTGGCGTACCGCCCATGCTTTGAACCTCAACCTTTCTTGCAATGTAGTCAGCATTGGTTTGCGTTTGTGGTCCTATCAATTGCCCAGCTGTAATTTGTTTACCTCACATAGCTGTTTTATCGTCTTTTGGGAGAGAGACATCACTAGTGAACATCATGAGACTCCGGTCCATATTACCATCATTGATCACATCCACTATTTACTTTTCGCTATTTTATTTACTATTACAAAACACTATCTATCACTACTATCATATTGCTTTTAACCCTTTGTGAACTACAAGGCCGGAGAGATTGACAACCTCTCTGTACTCGTTGGGAGCAAAGTTATTTGTATCTGTGTGCAGGTCCATGTTGATTGCTAATTGCGCCGTTAGAAGTTGACACCTACCTGTTGAACCTAGGAGTCTCTGGGGATTCGATCCTTGGCATCTTTGCTAGGGGAAAACACTTCTACTTACTGCATCTTACACCTTCCACTTGGGGTAACCAACGAGGGGTTCGAGGCCCATCACCATCGCCACCATGTTTCGGGGGACCAGAATTCCTGTGCCGGCATCCTGCCGGGACGGGGAAGTGCCCCCGGATTCATCTCCATCGACGTTGCTTCCTCCCTCCATGATGCGGGAGTAGTTCCTCCTCGGGGCTGAGGTTTCTACTAGTAGCTATGTGGTCAATTCTCTCTCCCATGATGTGATCTTCGTTGTGATCATAGGCTATGTTAATCTAGGGTGATCCCATGATATTTCCCCTTCCTCTATGTATTGGATTGATGTACTCACTTGTCTTTATCTAGTATAATCCCCGAGACCAAGGTGACAGCGGTCTATTGGACATGGGTTAGAAGAATATTTTCATGAGTGATTTCCTCTTTTGTGTGTTGATTGAAGATTGAGAGTCTCTTGGTGCTTGTCTTTGACTATCCTTGAGATATGTTGTGGTGATTGTGGTACTCTCTTTGGATGGCTGTGGTGACATTGGGAAATCCATAGATTGAGAACTATGAACTTTGAGGTGTGCTTTTGTAGCCCTACATAATTCTCGTCCTCTCTTGACCACAAAGGAATGACCTCCGAGTGCGTCTCCATTATGGGAAATATCATGTGATTCGATTATGTTAATGTTGTTGAGAGAGTCCACTAGTGAAAGTATGATCCCTAGGCCTTGTTTTCATCAATTGAACACCGTTTACTTTCAGTTTTGTTACATGTTTGCTTGCTGACATTTTTATTTCAGATTTACAAGTACATCTTTTGCCATCCATATCACTTACCATTTAACATCTCTTCGCCGAACTAGTGCACCTATACATATGACAAGTGTATTAGGTGTGTTGGGGACACAAGAGACTTCTTGTATCTTGATTGCAGGGTTGCTTGAAAGCGGTACGTTCAACCTCCACTTCCCTGAGTTTGATAAACCTTGGGTTACTCACTTAAGGGAAATTTGCTGCTGTCCTACAAACCTCTGCTCTTGGAGGCCCAACACTGTCTACAGGAATAGAAGCGTGTAGTAGACATCACCACCGGAGGGCTCCCATTTGAGATTGGATCTCTCCTCTAGCATTATTTTTCTAGATGTTGTTTATCGATCATGTCACTGTTTTATTCACCATGGGAGTTTCGTAACTCTGAAAAATATAATTTTTTCATGACGGTGGGAAAACTTCCGAAGCAAGTCAGCAACAAAAATATGCTACCAAGGGTCCTGATGATCACATTTCTTCCTGGATTTATTTTATGATTTTCGATGATGCACGTTCAGTGAGAGGAGACGTTCCCGTCGACTACGAGACGCTTTTGGTGACTTCGTAAATCTCAAGATGATATGCCAACTCAGTCTTTCAGAGATGCTAATAGAAATAGGGTGTGTGTGTGTATTAATTAGGGTAAATGTATGCGCATATATATAAGCACATGCATCGGTACTTGTTACGAAAAAAGGTCTCCTGTTTGCCCATACGGGCAGGGTGAGCGCATGAGAGTATGAGCAATGGTGGCAGCATCTTGGTGCTGCCCTACCCATCCACGTCAGCCTAGCCATCCAACGCATCAGTGGCTTTCTGATGTGAGCCATTTTCCCCCTTTCTTTATGTATCCTATTTTGTGTGGCCATTGTCCCTGTCCTTCCCTCCGTCATCTTCTTTTCATCTCGCTTCTACTTTTTCTCTTGGAGAGACTGATGACCCACAAGTGTAGGGGATTGATGGGCCTCTAACTCCTCATTGGTTACCCCAAGTGGAAGGTGTGAGATGCAGTGTTGTGAAAGTTTTTCCCTTAGCAAAGATTCCAAGGATCGAATCCACAGAGACTCCTAGGTTCAACAAGTAGGTGTCAACTGCTAACGGCGCCAGATATTAGCAATCAACGTGGACCTGCACACAGATACAAATAACTTTGCTCCCAACGAGTACAGAGAGGTTGTCAATCCCTCCGACCTTGTAGTTCACAAAGGATTAAACGCAAATGATAGTAGTGATAGATAATGTTTGCAATAGTAAGTAAAAGCGAAAAGTAAATAGCGGATGTGATCAATGATGGTAATATGGACCGGAGTCTCATGATGTTCACTAGTGATGTCTCTCTCCCAAAAGACGATAAAACAGCTATGTGAGGTAAACGAATTACAGCTGGGCAATTGACAGGACCACGAACGCAAACCAATGCTGACTACATTGCAAGAAAGGTTGAGGTTCAAAGCATGGGCGGTACGCCAAAGTAAGTAGACCGAAATCCATCAATATCTACTACTAATCATCCACCTTGAGATATCTATCCAGAACATCTCGCTGGTATTAAGTTGCGAGCCCCACCCATAGTATAAACTCAAAGCAACAGACAACTGCATAAAAAGAACTTTGCGTAAAGTAAACAATCCTTGCACCCGCGGGCACAAGCACCGTTGTTTTCCCCCTTGTGGCAACAGCACATCCCCTAGACTCATGTTTCTGTCACGCAAACTAGTCATCGAGGGGCATGAACCCACAATCGAGCATAACGTTCCCTCTTGGAGTCACTACCTATTACTTGGCCAAAGCAATAAATAACAACGGAGAACATGCAAGAATTACTTATGAACATAAATATAAAAGAGGTAGATCAAATATATTACTCAATCACAATCTGAACATAATCTCATAATCCATCGGATCCCAGCAAACTCATCATAGCAACAGCATAAGGATTACATATGTGCCTCGATCATGTAAGGCAGCTCACGAGGACTAATTAGTGAAGCACAAGAACGGGAGGAGAACATCACATAGCTACTGGTCATGGACTCATGGTCCAAGGGAGACTACTCACAACTCATCCGGGAGGCGTCCATGGTGGTGGAGAGGCTCCCGATGGTGATCCTCCCCTCCGGCAGGGTGCCGGGAAGAGTTCTCCTGGTGCTCCCGATCTTGGAAGCGGCGGCGGCGGCGGAACAGAGATGAGATCGTGAAAAAGAGTTCCCGTCCCGAGGGTTTCGAAGGACGCTCTAAATATATGCCAAAGGGGGGCACCAGACGGGGCTCGGGGGGCCCAGGCGCCCCCCCTGGCGCGGCCCAGGGGGGGCGCGCCGCCAGGGCGCCTGGGGCCCTGGTGCCCCCCCGGCTGTACTTCGGGCGCAAGGTAGGTTCTGGAACGCTGATTTTTTATATAATTTTTCTGGATTTTTCCTGACAGTTCTCGTAATGTGAAAACCTGAAATACAAAAACAGCCGAAAACAGAAACTGGCACTCGGGTGCACTGGATTAGTAGGTTAGTCCAAATATGATCAAAAGTGTATGGAAGTGTATAAATATCATAGCAATATCACCCAAAAGTGGCATGGAGCAAGCAGAAATTATAGATACGTTTTGGACGTATCAGGGATCTATCGTAGTCATTTCGATAAGTAAGAGTGTCGAACACAACGAGGAGCAGAAGGAAATGATAGGCAGTTTTCAGTAAGGTATTTTCTGCAAGCACTGAAATTATCGGTAACAGATAGTTTTGTGATAAGGTAGTTGGTAACAAGTAACTAATAGTAAAAGTAAATAAGGTGCAGTAAGATGACCCAATTCTTTTTGTAGCAAAGGACGAGCCTGGACAAACTCTTATATGAAGGAAAGCGCTCCCGAGGACACATGGGAATTATCATCAAGCTAGTTTTCATCACGTTCATATGATTCGCGTTTGTTACTTTGATAATTTGGTATGTAGATGGATCGGTGCTTGGGTGTTGCCCTTACTTGGACAAGCATCCCACTTATGATTAACCTCTATTGCAAGCATCCGTAACTACAAAAGAAGTATTAAGATAAACCTAACAATAGCATGAAACATATGGATCCAAATCAGCCCCTTACGAAGCCACGCATAAACTAGGGTTTAAGCTTCTGTCACTCTAGCAACCCATCATCTACTTATTACTTTCCAATGCCTTACTCTAGGCCCAAACAATGGTGAAGTGTCATGTAGTCGACGTTCACATAACACCACTAGAGGAAAGACAACATACATCTCATCAAAATATCGAACGAATGCCAAATTCACATGACTACCTATAGCAAGACTTCTCCCATGTTCTCAGGAACAAACGTAACTACTCACAAAGCATATTCATGTTCATAATCAGAGGGCTATTAATATGCATAATGGATCTGAACATATGATCTTCCACCAAGTAAACCAACTAGCATCAACTACAAGGAGTAATCAACACTACTAGCAACCTACAGGTACCAATCTGAGGTCTTGGTACAAAGATTGGATACAAGAGATGAACTAGAGTTTGAGAGGAGATGATGCTGGTGAAGATGTTGATGAAGATAACCCTCCCTAAGATGGGAGAGTTGTTGGTGATGACAGCGGTGACGATTTCCCCCTCTCGAAGGGAAGTATCCCCGGCAGAACAGCTCCGCCAGAGCCCTAGATTGATTCCGCCTCGAGACGGCGGCGCTTTGTCCCGAAAGCCTCCTTATGATTTTTTCCAGGTCAAAACACCCCATATAGGAGAAGATGGGCATCGGGGGGTCATCGGGTGGCCCACGAGGCAGGGACGCGCCCCCACCCTCGTGGATAGTGGGTGGCCCCCCTCTCGTATCTCTTTCGCCGGATACTTTTTATATTTTCTGAAACGGAGTTTCGTGATTTCGGGCCTTTTTGAGTTGTGCAGAATAGGTCTCCAATGTTTGCTCCTTTTTCAGCCCAGAATTCCAGTTGCCGGCATTCTTCCTCTTCATGTGAACCTTGTAAAATAAGGGAGAAAAGATATAAGTATTGTGACATAATGTGTAATAACAGCCCATAATGCAATAAACATCAACATAAAAACATGATGCAAAATGGACGTATCAGAGACCGGCTCCTCTGCAGGATCCTCCGACACCTGTCGAGCACTAGCCGAACCACCACCGTGGCATCCGAGCCTACCTGGGTCTACGGAGCAGCATGCTGAGGCAACGCGTTGGGCATGCCCTGAGGAGGCCGCATGGCCTCCGTGTAGCCCCTCCACCTCCTGTCCTTGGGCCTCTTCCCATGCGAAACTTTTAACATGTTTTTTTGTTAGATTTTTTTGTCCCGCAAAAATCCTCTTTCTGCAAGTAAAAAACACTTAAAAACAATAAACATCACTTGGCACTAGATTCATATGTTAGTTCAACCAAAACATTAGAGAAAGTGCAAAAAAGGTCATATAAATGATGTGAATGCAGAGTGAATACCGTAAAAATTATAGATACATTAAAGATGTATCAAATATCTTGGACACATGATGAAAAATAATTGTGATGCCAAAAAAATGACGTTTGGAGCACTTTTAGGCCAACAGACCTAAATCCAACACATGATGTATCTCTACCGACGATGAGATCTTTTTTGTCGGCCTCAATTTTTGGACCCAAGTGCTGCAAATTTCAGCAACTCTAGTGGATGCCCAAAATCAAAACGTTGCAGTGAAAACCAAAACGTCATGCTGAAACTGTCATGTAGCCTGATTACAGACGATTCTCGCCGCCTATCGCCATTGCCGCCACTCTCGCGACCGCCCTCAATCCCATTGCTTGTTTCTGTCAGTCGAGACAATCATCGCAATCCCCATCACTACCGCAGAAGCTCGAATGCTGCCGCTGATTCCCACCATTCCCGCCACCTCCACCACTCGAGATGGTCGTCACTGGACCACCATCGACCGCCGAGGTCAATTATCGGTCGGCGACCTCCGCAGATCCGTCGGCCTTATTCGGTGCTCAAGTGGCACCGAAGTTGGCCACAACCCGCCTCTTGGTCCATCCCGACCGCTGTCCCAAGTGCCACGACGACCCTGCAAGACAAAATCGAGCTCGGCTCTCGACGACCATCGGATCTGTCTCCCGGCCTCTCTCACCGTTGGATCCCATGTTTCAATTGCTTTCAATCTTTTGACACAATGCTAAAAAAAAAACAATTCTCTTTTATCGTACAACCATTTTTACATCCGTTGGAGATGCTCTCGGCTCATTTCCCCTCTCTCCCCTAGATCTCCCGACGCAACAAACGCAAGGCAACCGGCGCCTCTGCGCATCCGAAGTCGCCGCCTCTGCGATCTTGCCCGCCGCCGCCGCCGCCGCCGCCGCCGCCGTGAGAGATGGCGAAGGCGTTTTACGCGGTGGGGTTCTGGATCCGGGAGACCGGTCAGGCCCTCGACCGCCTCGGCTGCCGCCTCCAGGGGAACTACTTCTTCCACGAGCAGAGTAAGCACAAACACCTTCCCTCGCCCCCAATAACCCCCTCCCCTTTTCCCCCCACTCGTCGATTTTTGCGGATACTCCGGGCGTCGCCTGGATTTGGTCTTCTCGGGCGGCCCCGAAAGAGTGAGCAAATCGGGGTTGCCGCCTAATGTTAGGGACGGTACAGGAAATATCACGGTTCTCTGTGCCCCATTAGGTTGGGATTGGCCTAGGGTTCTGCATTGTTAGGTCATCAAGGTCTTGCACAGATCCGAATCCAAATCGGCTGTCTTTCTACGATGAGTTGCTCAGCTCATTTTGTGAAATATAGTGTTATTTATTTGCTGACATGTTAATTATGTGAGTTGCCAATTATTTATACTAATTGTATATTAACTGAAAGTCCTGAATATGTCAAATTGCTATCTGCAACATTTGTTATCATTAGGTATTTGCCATGATATTGGGATGCTATCCGAATAGCTGTAGTTCTATTAACACTCTTGAGCTCCGTTCTGGCCCCCTTTATCGTTCATTTGCCAGGTGAGCTGAAAGTCGAGAAATTCCTGTCTAAGAAGGGGTTGTGGACGGGGTTTAATAATGTTTTTGATAATTTGTTTGTTCCAAATAGCTTATATTGCTATTGGTAAGATTTACCTTTATCTTTAAAGATAGTCGGCCATGCTTGAGTGGCTTTGAGGTTTCACATGATGTAAACTAAAACTGTTCAGTTATCTTGTGTCGTGATTGAGTATTGCCTCGACCAGGGATTGCCATTTACATCTGTTTTGATTCAAATAGAAATCAATACTGGTAGTTTGTTTTCAGAAGACCCTTCATCTCATGAATCTACAATACCCTAGTATGCAAGCAAATGTACCCTTAAATTATTAACTCTTCGAGTAAATTGCACAATAAACATATCATATCCTTCTGCATAACACAATACCTTTGGCAATATAGTATTGGATCTGGCTTGCTTACAGTCTCCCACTCACAGCCACGTCTCAAAATGCTGGCCAGTTGTGGTGGTATCTGATGTGGTTCGTGAAAGTAGTCTCTCTGTTGCATGGCAGACCCCAAGATACACTGTTTAATCTTAGCCTCTTAGGCTGTGCCAATCTCTTAACCTTGTCCACGAGCCATGTCAACCCTGTTGCCACCATATCAACCCAGAATTGTGCCTGTAGTTTTGTTCTACTTTAAGCTGGTCTATGCTGACAGTTTGTTTAGGTGGTAGAAAGCGGATTTAGATGGCACTATGGCAGAAGATTGGCTGCTTCGGATGTATTTCTTATAGGTTATATTTTATACAAATTAGTTCAGTATACATGGTGGCTTGTGCTATTTGCTCCAGTACTGTAGCCCGCTGCTCCTGAGAGTGACACAAATATAATTGGACACTTTTTGGTTCTGCACATTTCTTCCTAATCGATATCATTGTCCTTGGATGTGCATATGTTGTGTTCACCCCTTATTTGTGTATCTGATGATGTTATTTTGTCGTTTTTTGCTGGATTGTTTCTATATATTTGTAAGCTTAGTAATCATGTGTTAGCATTTTGATTGCGCATCTCCTGACTGATAGCTAAGTGTTGTCACATTTCAGTGACAAAAAAGAAGGCATTGGCATTTTAGTTACATTGACTCTATCTTCTTTGATCACTTAATCCCTGATCAAGCTCATGAATTTGTATTCCCTCTTCATGTCACACTCTGTAGATGGATAAACTGTGTATCCATCTGTAAGTTTTTCTTCATCTTCATATTAGCTTTCTGTGGCCGTGAATTTGTAGATGACACTTTCTGATCACCTGATCATTTGCAGGATGCTGCTTATGTTGTGCACTGCATCTAATTATTATTGCCATGTTTTATGTTGACATACGTGATAATTATTTGTGCTGTTGTGAGCAACTACACCTATCAAAGTGCTAACATCATTTTGTTTTGGACCTATCCAGTTTCAAGGCATCGCACACTTATGAACATCATTGACAAAGCCCCTCATGTTCACAAAGAGGCATTTGTCGCTCCAAGTGCATCCCTTATTGGTGATGTTGAAGTTGGACAAGGGTCTTCAATTTGGTACGGCTGCGTCTTAAGAGGTTTGTGCTCAATTTTCCAGTGAGCATCATTTTGGTCTTCTTTGCTAAATCAACATACTTGATTTCAGGTGATGCAAATAACGTTCAAGTTGGATCTGGGACGAATATACAGGACAATTCTGTTGTGCATGTGGCAAAATCTAATCTAAGCGGGAAAGTCTTTCCAACCATCATTGGAGACAATGTCACAGTAGGTAAATATAGATACACCTTCTGGTTCTTGTTTTAACAACTGCTTTATTCCACAGATCCGCGATGTTTAATTGTTCATTATCTGCTTAGACCAAAGTCTAGTATAGTAAAATTGTTACTTATCCTTATTGGGGTACTACTTCTCATTGGTATACACACATATTTTGTTGTTGGAGCCCTACTTCTATGGTTAAAGTATGCTATTTGGACTGTAAGCAAACATACCATACCAGATGGATATCAGTCCGCTACCATGTTTTCATTCCAACACGATAGTATCGATAATTTCGAAGACAGGTTTGAGCAATTGAGCTTTTGTGCAAAACCTTAGTAGAGTTAGCATGACATACATTTAGCAGAGGATATGCACTATAAATAAACATTTGTATTTGAAATTTGAACTCTGATATTGGTAATGGTACCCATTGCCTCTCATACTGTCCACTATATGATATGCCAGAACCAATCTGACACCAAACCTCTTTCCTTCTATGTAGGACCTTCATTCTCATGTAAAAAATTCACTGGTATTCTGATATAATATATATGTTCCAAACTTTGTTTCGCAGGACATAGTGCTGTATTGCAAGGATGCACTGTTGAGGATGAAGCTTTCATTGGTATGGGAGCGACCCTGTTAGATGGTGTTGTTGTGGAAAAGCATGGGATGGTTGCTGCTGGAGCCCTTGTAAGACAGAACACAAGGATCCCTTGTGGAGAGGTTGTGCTTTACTTCACCATTATTGTTTGGATTCATATTTAGGTCATGTCAGACACGTTTGCCCATCTTTTTTTAATTAACTAACTCTTGCTTGATTATCTTATCTCAGCAAGTGCTCTGTTGTTGACTATCCCTGTTCAATTTAGGTATGGGGCGGAAACCCTGCAAAATTTCTGAGGAAGCTCACAGATGAGGAGATTGCTTTTATTGCGGAATCGGCTGCCAACTATTCCAACTTAGCCAAGGCACACGCTGTTGAGAATGCCAAGCCCTTGGAAAAGATTGATTTTGAGAAAGTGTTGCGCAAGGAAGTTGCTCACCAGGACGAGGAACACGGTTCCATGCTTAGTGGCACTCGAGAGGTCCCTCCAGAGCTGGCACCACCCAGCCCTACCCCTGCTCAATAAGCTTTGGTTATCTGTTTCCCACCCTTTCTTTGGTGCCTTCACCGTCTCTATCTGAGCACTGTGTTTGGCGGTTTACGTTTATTTCAATAATTTTGGGTCAAGCAATGTTCTAAAGCTAACCATGTAGTTCAGTTTTTGTATTGCATAAGTTTTAAGATCTATGGAACAAGCCGAACCATTTCACACAAATTTACCAGTAGCGTGCACTGCGTGCGTACCTTACTCTGGCTGAAATTGTGAGATGCACTGGAGGAGATAAACCCTACGTGAGGGAAAAACAACATGCATCTTGAGCTCTTCAGTAGGCATGCGTGATCTTGAGGCCGTGATTTTGATTTATAGGTATTTTTGCTTTCTAAATTTTTGGATTTATTAGTCCCTTTTGTATTTTGTTTTTTGAGTGAAACTTTGATCGTAAATTTGACAAGTGAAATTTAAGTTATATGACAAAAATCATAATATTGGATTCATATTTGAATTCCTTTTTGGTACAATCATACTACTCCCTCCGTCTCAAAATAAGTGACTCAAAAATGACTCAACTTTGTACTAAGTTTAATACAAAGTTGAGTCACTTTTGAGTCACTTATTTTGGGACGGAGGGAGTATTTTATTAGTCAAAAGTTTAACCGAAGATACAAGAGGGGCTTATAAACCCGGTCGGAGAGGGTAGAAGCAATTGCATGTATATTGAGTTCAGTCTAGGCCACTTTACTTTCATGGTCCCTAGCTTTTCAGTATATTTTTGTTTGATTTACCAGTTTTATAGCTTAAAATACGTCGACCACTGCCATACATTTTACCGGAAATATATTATTACATCTCAGGTGGTGGGTTTATTGAATTTTCTTGCTCTGGGGCTGGGGGTAGAAGTGGAATTGTTTGTCCGGGTTTATTAGCCCTGTCAAATTATAATTGGATTCTATTTGAATGTACTCCCTCCGTCCAGAAATACTTGTCATCAAAATGAATAAAAGAGGATGTATCTAGATGTATTTTAATTCTAGATACATCCCTTTTTGTCCATTTTGATGACAAGTATATCCGGACGGAGGGAGTAATTCTTATTGATATACAGTAATTTTTAGACACATAATTTAAAAATTACTCCCTCCGTCTCATAATATAAGACGTTTTTTGACACTACACTAGTGTCAAAAAACATTTTACATTATGGGACGGAGGGAGTAGTATTCAAATGTTAGGTGAACTTTGACTCGAAATTTAAGAGGGGCCTTGTAAACCCAAACAGAGAAAGTACATTTGTAGGTAATTGTGATTCCATGTATTGTGTCATAGGTGATCACCTCACGCGTTCCTATCGCGGATGTTGATGATATTGATGATTAGCAGGTTGATTTTTTATTTTTTTGGCAATCGTACCACATCTTTTTTCATTAGATGCGGTAATTCTGATAATGAATTAGTTTTGTATGCAAACATCCCCCCCCCCCCAACGTAAATAAGTTCCTTTTGCCATTTAGAAATTAACCTCCAGCGGTTGTTTTTTCTTCCAAAACTCCCAGTGCTTCTTTGTCCTCGAGATTCTTTTCCCTCACAACCTTCCTCCGACCCCGCCACCCATGGCAGTTGACATTGCCACACACGCCGCCTCATTGTTCCGCATTGATCAATCGCCTCTGTCATGCCGTCTGTTCGCACACAAACACGTCACCGTGTACCCTCGATGCAGCAGTGATACACCACGGCTCACGTCGAAGGAGACCCAGCAGGAAGCGTGGTACGCAAGCAATCCGGCGGGCGCTTTTGTAGACTCAAAACCCCACACGCCCTGAAAGGACCCCGTCAGGGCGCACAGAGGCTATGGGCTGCCCTAGGTCGGCTTGATCGCCCCTAGGGCCGCGTGGATCGCCGCCCTGCAACGAAGAACAAACAAAAAACGAGAAGCAACGAAGAAATAGCGAAAAACGAGTAGTAGAAGAACTAGGGTTAAGAAGAAAAGGATAACGAGAAAGGGACGTTAGCGACATATCCGCATGACTCAGCGATCGCTCGATCTGCTTCTCCCGCGCTGTTTCCATTCTCGTGCGTGAAAAATAAAAACGAGGCGCTCCTAAGAATCAAACACAAGACCTGTTGGTTGCAGCCACGATAGGCTACCAGCTAAGCAAGACTCTAATATATTATTTCAACCAGATTAGACTACTTTTATACCTTATTAAATGAGTGAAATAATAATAATAGTACCTTATTAACTTGTCTCCTCTTCTATGTTTGCACAACAGTTAATGCAATGCCCAATCTTTTCCGCACTTAAGTAGACTATTTTACCAACTCATCTAGAGTTGATGACATCGTGGTAATTTTGCCGACCAGGGGGATACTTCCCGGTCACTTTTGTGTGAATATCAGGGTAACTCGCATATCACAGACTTAATAACTTATATAACTCAATCCTGACAGCCTGTTTGGTAAACACTCGGGCATGGGAATGGAAGTTTGCACAAAGGTGTTTATGGAGGGGTTAGGCATGGGAAGATGATTTTTACTCCCATTCCCTTGTTTGGTATATGATGGGAATTGGCGTGGGATAAAACTCTGCTCACGAATTAACAGGGTACCCCCTGGGAAGAAATCGGTGGGAATTGGATTCCTCAACTCCCATTCCCATTCCCACTTAAACTTCCATTCCATCTAATCAAACAATGGACTTTTAATCTCCTCCACCCTCAACTCCCATTCCCCATCTCTAATTACCCCGAACCAAACACGTTGTGATAACTTTGGCGTAGGGGTGGGTGTTGATGAAATATCCCCCGGTAACTTTTGGTGTGAATAGCATGGCAACTCATACATCAGAGACCTGATAACTTATGCAACCCGGCCCTGGTAACTTTGGCGAATAGAGGTGATGAAATATACCCCGATAACTTTTATGTGAATATCACGGTAACTCACACATTGATACGTCTCCAACGCATCTATAGTTTTTGATTGTTCCATGCTATTGTTTATGAAGTCTTGGATGTTTAATGAGCTTTATCATTCACTTTTATATCATTTTTGGAACTAACCTACTAACCCAAAGGCCAGGTCCAGATTGCTGTTTTTTGCCTGTTTCAGAGTTTTGCAGGAAAAGAATATCAAACGGAGTCCAAACGGAATGAAACCTTCGCAAGAGATATTTTTGGAGAAAATCACGCACGCGGAGCTTGAGAACCACGTCAGGGGATCAAGAGGTGGCTCACGAGGGTGGAGGGCGCGCCCCCCTTCCCAGGGCGCGCCCCCTGCCTCGTGGCCCCCTCGAGCGTCCCCCGGTGCCCTCCTTCTTCCTATATAAGTCTACGTACCCCAGAAACTCCGTGAACAGAGAGAAAACCCTAATTCCACCGTCGTACCTTCTGTTCCCGTGAAGATCCCATCTTGGAGCCTGTTCCGGAGCTCCACCGGAGGGGGATCCATCACGGAGTTCTTCATCATCATCATCATCGCCCTCACCATGAGTTGTGAGTAGTTTACCACAAACCTTCGGGTCCATAGCTAGTATCTAGATGGCTTCTTCTCTCTCTCTGGATCTCAATACAAAGTTCTCCTCGGTCCTCGAGGAGATCTATTTGATGTAATCTCTTTTTGCGGTGTGTTTGTCGAGATCCGATGAATTGTGAGTTTATGATCAAGGTTATCTATGAAAGATATTTGGTTCTTCTCTGAACTTTTTATGTGTGCTCATAATATCCTTGCAAGTCTCTTCGAATTATTGGTTTGGTTTGGCCTACTAGATCTATAGTTCTTGCAATGGGAGAAGTGCTTGGCTTTGGGTTCAATCTTGCGGTGTCCTTTCCCAGTGACAGTAGTGGCAACAAGGCACGTATTGTATTCTTGCCATCGAGGATAAAAAGATGGGGCTTATATCATATTGCTTGAGTTTATCCCTCTACATCATGTCATCTTGCTTAAGGCGTTACTCTGTTCTTATGAACTCAATACACTAGATGCATGCTGGACAGCGGTTGATGTGTGGAGTAATAGTAGTAGATGCAGAATCGTTTCGGTCTACTTGTCTCGGACGTGATGCCTATATACAATGATCATGCCTAGATAGTCTCATAATTATTCGCTTTTCTATCAATTGCTCAACAGTAATTTGTTTCCCCGCCGTAGAATATCGCTATCATGAGAGAAGCCACTAGAGAAAACTACGGCCCCCGGGTCTATTCTCAACATATCAATCTACATTTACTTACTTTTATTGCTTTTATTTGCTGTTCTTATAAACTAAAAATACCAAAAATATAAACTATCATCTCTATCAGATCTCACTTTCGTAAGTGACCGTAAAGGGATTGACAGCCCCTTATCGCGTTGGCTGCGAAGTTCTTATTTGTTTGTGCAGGTGCGAGGGACTCGCGCGTAGTCTCTTTTGGGGAACGTAGTATTTTAAAATTTTCCGACGATCACGCAAGATCTATCTACCAGATGCATAGAAACGAGAGGGGAGAGTGTGTCTACGTACCCTCGTAGACCGAAAGCGGAAGCGTCAAGTGACGCAGTTGATGTAGTCGAACTTCTTCGCGATTCAACCGATCAAGCACCGAACGTACGACTCCTTCGCGTTCAGCACACGTTCAGCTTGATGACGTCCCACGAGCTCTTGACCCAGTTGAGCTTCATGGGAGAGTTTCGTCAGCACGACGGCGTGGTGACGGATATGATGAAGCTACCGGCGCAGGGCTTCGCCTAAGCACTGCAACGGTATAACCGAGGTGTGTTTCTGTGGATGGGGGCACCGCACACGGCTGGAGAGATCAACTTCTGTCTTCTAGGGTGCCCCCTGCCCCCGTATATAAAGGAGCAAGGGGGAGGCCGGTCGGCCCTCCTATGGCGCGCCAAGAGGTTCAATCCTACTAGGAATAGGATTGCAATCCTATTCCTAGTAGGAATCACCAAGATAGAGAGAGGGGGAAGGAAAGAGAGGGAGAGAAGGAGGAAAGAGGGGCCGCGCCCCCCTCCCCTAGTCCAATTCGGACTACTCCTTGGGAGGGGGCGCGCCACCTCCTGGCTGCTGCCCTCTTTCTTCCCTAAAGCCCACCAGGGCCCAACTTTCCTCCGGGGGGTTCCGGTAACCCCCCCGGCAGTCCGGTTAATTCCGAAACTTTCGAGAACACTTCTGGTGTCCGAATACAGTCGTCCAATATATCAATCTTTATGTCTCGGACATTCCGAGACTCCTTGTCATGTCCGTGATCTTATCCGGGACTCCGAACTACCTTCGGTACATCAAAACTCATAAACTCATAATACCGATCGTCATCAAACGTTAAGCGTGCGGACCCTACGGGTTCGAGAACTATGTAGACATGACCGAGACTCATCTCCAGTCAATAACCAATAGCGGAACCTGGATGCTCATATTGGCTCCTACATATTCTACGAAGATCTTTATCGGTCAAACCGCATAACAACATACGTTGTTCCTTTTGTCATCGGTATGTTACTTGCCCGAGATTCGATGGTCGGTATCTCAATACCTAGGTCAATATCGTTACCGGCAAATCTCTTTACTCGTTCCGTAATACATCATCGCGTGACTAACTCATTAGTCATTTGCTTGCAAGGCTTATTATGATGTGTATTACCGAGAGGGCCCAGAGATACCTCTCCGACACTCGGAGTGACACATCCTGTTCTTGATCTATGCCAACACCACGAACACTTTCGGAGACACCTGTAGAGCATCTTTATAATCACCCAGTTACGTTTTGATGTTTGATAGCACACAAGGTGTTCCTCCGGTATTCAGGAGTTGCATAATCTCATAGTCATAGGAACATGTATAAGTCATGAAGAAAGCAATAGCAGTAAAACTAAACAATCATAGTGCTAAGCTAACGAATGGGTCTTGTCCATCACATCATTCTCCTAATGATATGATCCTATTGATGAAATGACAACTCATGTCTATGGCTAGGAAACATAACCATCTTTGATCAATGAGCTAGTCTAGTAGAGGCATACTAGGGACATACTGTTTTGTCTATGTATTCACACATGTACTAAGTTTCCGGTTAATACAATTCTAGCATGAATAAAAGATATTTATCATGATATAAGGAAATACAAATAACATCTTTATTATTGCCTCTAGGGCATATTTCCTTCAGTCTCCCACTTGAACTAGAGTCAATAATCTAGATTACAAAGTAATGACCCTAACACCCATGGAGTCTTGGTGCTGATCATGTTTTGTCCGTGGAAGAGGCTTAGTCAATGGGTGTGCAACATTCAGATCCGTATGTATCTTGCAAATCTCTATGTCTCCCTCCTTGACTAGATCACGGATGGAATTGAAGCGTCTTTTGATGTGCTTTGTTCTCTTGTGAAACCTGGATTCCTTCGCCAAGGCTATTGCTCCAGTGTTGTCACAATATATTTTCATTGGACCCGATGCACTAGGTATTACACCTAGATCGGATATGAACTCCTTCATCCAGACTCCTTCATTTGCTGCTTCCGAAGCAGCTATGTATTCCGCTTCACACGTAGATCCCGCCACGACACTCTGCTTGGAACTGCACCAACTGACAGCTCCACCGTTCAATAAAAATACATACCCTATTTGTGAGTTTGAGTCATCCGGATCAGTGTCAAAGCTTGAATCGACGTAACCGTTTACGACGAGCTCTTTGTCACCTCCATACACGAGAAACATATCCTTTGTCCTTTTTAGGTACTTCAGGATGTTCTTGACCGCTGTCCAGTGATCCACTCCTGGATTACTTTGGTACCTCCCTGCTAGACTTATAGCAAGGCACACATCAGGTCTGGTACACAACATTGCATACATGATAGATCCTATGGCTGAGGCATAGGGAATGACTTTCATTTTTTCTCTATCTTCTGTAGTGGTCGGGCATTGAGTCTTACTCAACTTCACACCTTGTAACACAGGCAAGAACCTTTTCTTTGACTGAGCCATTTTGAACTTCTTCAAAACTTTATCAAGGTATGCGCTTTGTGAAAGTCCAATTAAGCGTCTTGATCTATCTCTATAGATCTTGATGCCTAATATGTAAGCAGCTTCACCGAGGTCTTTCATTGAAAAACTCTTATTCAAGTATCCTTTTATGCTATCTAGAAATTCTATATTATTTCCAATCAACAATATGTCATCCACATATAATATCAGAAATGCTACAGAGCTCCCACTCACTTTCTTATAAATACAGGCTTCTCCAAAAGTCTGTATAAAACCATATCTTTGATCACCTCATCAAAGCATATATTCCAATTCCGAGATGCTTGCACCAGTCCATAGATGGATCGCTGGAGCTTGCACACTTTGTTAGCACCTTTAGGATCGACAAAACCTTCTGGTTGCATCATATACAACTCTTCTTTGAGATATGCATTCAGGAATGCAGTTTTGACATACATTTGCCAGATTTCATAATCATAAAATGCGGCAATTGCTAACATGATTCGGACAGACTTAAGCATCGCTGATGGCTTCTCGCCCCTCGTTGGTTACCCCAAGTGGAAGGTTTGAGATGTAGCGTAGCGGCAGTTTTCCCTTGGCAAAGATACCAAGGATCGAATCCCGTGAGACTCCGAGGGTCGACAAGAAGGTGTAAATAGCGCCAGAGACTTTTGCTTGACAGGACCTGCACACAGATACAAATAACTTTGCTCCCAACGAGTACAGAGAGGTTGTCAATCCCTCCGGCCTTGTCGTTTACAAAGGATCAAACGCAAGAGATAATAGTGATAGGTATGACTGCAACTAGTAAATAAGAACAGGAAGTAAATAGCGGGTGTGATCAGTGATGGTAATATGGACCGGGGTCCCATGATGTTCACTAGTGATGTCTCTCTCCCAAAAGACGATAAAACAGCTAAGCGAGGTAAACAAATTACAGCTGGGCAATTGACAGGATTATATGCGCAAACCAATGCTAACTATGCTGTAAGAAAGGTAGAGACTCAAAAGCATGGGCGGTACGCCAAGGCAAGTAGACCGAAATCCATCTGCATCTACTACTAATCATCCACCTTGAGATATCTATCCAGAACATCTCGCTGGTATTAAGTTGCGAGTCCCACCCATAGTGTAAACTCAAAGCAACAGACAACTGCATTAAAAGAACTTTGCGTAAAGTAAACAATCCTTGCACCCGCAAGTACAAGCACCGTTGTTTTCCCCCTTGTGGCAACAACACATCCCCTAGACTCATGTTTCTGTCACTCAAGCTAGTCATCGAGGGGCATGAACCCACAATTAAGCATAACGTTCCCTCTTGGAGTTACTACCTACTACTTGGCCAAAGCAATAAACAGCAACGGAGAACATGCAAGAATTACTCAAGAACATAAATATAAAAGAGGTGAATCAAATATATTACTCACACACAATCTGAACATAATCTCATAATCCATCGGATCCCAGCAAACTCAGCATAGCAACAGCATAAAGATTACATATGTGCCTCGATCATGTAGGGCAGCTCACGAGGTCTAATCGATGAAGAACAAAGAGGGGAGGAGAACATCACATAGCTACTGGTCATGGACCCATGGTCCAAGGGGGACTACTCACAACTCATCCGGGAAGCGTCCATGGTTGTGGAGAAGCTCCCGGTGGTGGTTCTCCCCTCCGGCAGGGTGCCGGGAAGAGTTCTCCTGGTGCTCCCGATCTTGGAAGCGCGGCGGCGGCGGAACATAGATGAGATCGCGAAAAAGGGTTTCGTCCTCGAGGGTTTCGGGACGCGATGTAAATATATGCCAAAGGGGGTCACCAGAGGAGGTAAGGGGGGCCCAGGCGCCCCCCCGGCGCGGCCAGGAGGGGGGCCGCGTGGGCAGGCCGCCTGGGCTGCCCCTGGCTCCCCTCTGGCCCCACTTCTGGCGCGTGGAAGCTTCTGGAGCGCTGATTTTTTATATATTTTTCCCGGAATTTTTCTGGCAATTTAAGTAATGGGAAAACCTGAAATACAAAAACAGCAAAAAACAGAAACTGGCACTGGGGTGCACTGAGTTAATAGGTTAGTCCAAATATGATCAAAAGTGTATGGAAGTGCACAAATATCATAGCAATATCACACAAAAGAGGCATGGAGCAAGCAGAAATTATAGATACGTTTTGGACGTATCAATCGCTACGGGTGAGAAAGTCTCATCGTAGTCAACTCCTTGAACTTGTCGAAACCCTTTCGCAACAAGTCGAGCTTTGTAAACAGTAACATTACCGTCTGTGTTGGTCTTCCTCTTGAAGATCCATTTATTTTCAATGGCTTGCCGATCCTCGGGCAAGTCAACCAAAGTCCACACTTTGTTCTCATACATGGATCCCATCTCAGATTTCATGGCCTTAAGCCATTTTTGAGGAATCTGGGCTTATCATCGCTTCCTCATAGTTCGTAGGTTCATCATGGTCTAGTAACATGACTTCCAGAACTGGGTTGCCGTACCACTCTGGTGCGGAACGAACTCTGGTTGATCTACGAAGTTCAACAGAAACTTGATCTGAAGTTTCATGATCATCATCATTAGCTTCCTCACTAATTGGTGTAGGAATCACTGGAACTAGTTTCTGTGATGTACTACTTTCCAATTCAGGAGAAGGTACAAATACCTCATCAAGTTCCACTTTCCTCCCACTCACTTCTTTCGAGAGATACTCCTAAGCATCGCAGCCCCAAACTTTAAGAAACGCCAACTTTGGTTTCTTGCCAAACCATAGTTCATAAGGCGTCGTCTCAACAGATTTAGATGATGCCCTATTTAACGTGAATGCAGTTGTCTCTAAAGCATAACCCCAAACGATAGACATCCCTCCGGTCATCTAAATGATCACGTGATCCAAATCAACTAAACCATGTCCGATCATCACGTGAGATGGAGTAGTTTCAATGGTGAACATCTTATGTTGATCATATCTACTATATGATTCACGCTCGACCTTTCGGTCTCCAGTGTTCCGAGGCCATATCTGCATATGCTAGGCTCGTCAAGTTTAACCCGAGTATTCTGCGTGTGCAAAACTGGCTTACACTCGTTGTATTTGAACGTAGAGCTTATCACACCCGAGCATCACGTGGTGTCTCGGCACGACGAACTTTCACAATGGTGCATACTCAGGAGAACACTTATACCTTGAAATTTTGTAAGGGATCATCTTATAATGCTACCATCTTACTAAGCAAAATAAAAGCATAATAAGATAAACATCACATGCAATCAAAAATATGTTACATGATATGGCCATCATCATCTTGTGCTTTTGATCTCCATCTCCAAAGCACCGTCATGATCACCTTCGTCACCGACGCGACACCTTGATCTCCATCGTAGCATCGTTGTCATCTCGCCAACTATTGCTTCTACGACTATCGCTACCGCTTAGTGATAAAGTAAAGCAATTACATGGAGATTGCATTTCATACAATAAAGCGACAACCATATGGCTCTTGCCAGTTGCCGATAACTTTACAAAACATGATCATCTCATACAAAACCGTATAACTCATCATGTCTTGACCATATCACATCACAACATGCCCTGCAAAAACAAGTTAGACGTCCTCTACTTTGTTGTTGCAAGTTTTACGTGGCTGCTACAGGCTTAGCAAGAACCGTTCTTACCTACGCATACAAAACCACAACGATGTTTCGTCAAGTATGTGCTGTTTTAACCTTCACAAGGACCGGGCGTAGTCACACTCGATTCAGCTAAAGTGAGAGAGACAGACACCCGCCAGTCACCTTTAAGCAACGAGTGCTCATAACGGTGAAACAAGTCTCGCGTAAGCGTACGCGTAATGTCAGTCCGGGCTGCTTCATCTCACAATACCGCTGAAGCCAAGTATGACATGCTGGTAAGTAGTATGACTAGTCTCGTCCACAACTCACTTGTGTTCTACTCGTGCATATCATCTACGCATAGACCTGGCTCATGATGCCACTGTTGGGGAACGTAGTATTTTAAAATTTTCCTACGATCACGCGAGATCTATCTACCAGATGCATAGCAACGAGAGTGGAGAGTGTGTCTACATACCCTCGTAGACCGAAAGCGGAAGCATCAAGTGACGCGGTTGATGTAGTCGAACTTCTTCGCGATTCAACCGATGAAGCACCGAACGTACGACACATTCGCGTTCAGCACACGTTCAGCTTGATGACGTCCCACGAGCTCTTGATCCAGTTGAGCTTCACAGGAGAGTGTCGTCAGCACGACGGCATGGTGACGGATCTAATGAAACTATCAGCACAGGGAGCACTGCAACGGTATAACCGAGGTGTGTTTCTGTGGAGGGGGGCACCGCACACGGCTGGAAAGATCAACTTGTGTGTTCTAGGGTGCCCCTGCCCCCGTATATAAAGGAGCAAGGGGGAGGCCGGCCGACCCTCCTATGGCGCGCTAAGAGGTGCAATCCTACTAGGAATAGGATTGCAATCCTATTCCTAGTAGGAATCACCAAGATAGAGAGAGGGGGAAGGAAAGAGAGGGAGAGAAGGAGAGGGAAATAGGGGTCGCGCCCCCCTCCCCTAGTACAATTCGGACTACTCCTTGCGAGGGGGCGCGCCACCTCCTGGCTGCTGCCCTCTTTCTTTCCTAAAGGCCACTAGGGCCCAACTTTCCCCCGGGGGGTTCCGGTAACCCCCCCGGCACTCCGGTTAATTCCGAAACTTTCCAGAACACTTCCGGTGTCCGAATATAGTCGTTCAATATATCAATCTTTATGTCTCGGACATTCCGAGACTCCTCGTCATGTCCGTGATCTTATCCGGGACTTCAAACCACCTTCGGTACATCAAAACTCATAAACTCATAATACCGATCGTCATCAAACGTTAAGCGTGCGGACCCTGCGGGTTCGAGAACTATGTAGACATGACCGAGACTCATCTCCGCTAAATAACCAATAGCGGAACCTGGATGCTCATATTGGCTCGTACATATTCTACGAACATCTTTATCAGTCAAACCGCATAACAACATACGTTGTTCCTTTTGTCATCGGTATGTTACTTGCCCGAGATTCGATCGTCGGTATCTCAATACCTAGGTCAATCTCGTTACCGGCAAGTCTCTTTAATCATTCCGTAATACATCATCTCGTTACTAACTCATTAGTCATTTGCTTGCAAGGCTTATTATGATGTGTATTACCGAGAGGGCCCAGAGATACCTCTCCGACACTCGGAGTGACAAATCCTATTCTTGATCTATGCCAACACCACGAACACTTTCGGGGACACCTGTAGAGCATCTTTGAAGAAAGCAATAGCAGTAAAACTAAACGATCATAGTGCTAAGCTAACGGATGGGTCTTGTCCATCACATCATTCTCCTAATTATGTGATCCCGTTGATCAAATGACAACTCATGTCTATGGCTAGGAAACATAACCATCTTTGATCAATGAGCTAGTCTAGTAGAGGCATACTAGGGACATACTGTTTTGTCTATGTATTCACACATGTACTAAGTTTCCGGTTAATACAATTCTAGCATGAATAAAAGACATTTATCATGATATAAGGAAATAAAAATAACATCTTTATTATTGCCTCTAGGGCATATTTCCTTCAGTCTCCTACTGGATTGATACCTTGGTTCTTAAAAACTGAGGGAAATACTTACGCTCCTGTGCTGCATCTCCCTTTTCTCTTCGAGGGAATACAACGCAAGCTCAAGAAGTAGCGCACATCACTGACCTGATAACTTATGTACCTAAGTCTTGGTAAATTTGGAAACCGGGTGGTGGGAGGCACGTTGATGAAATACCCTCGGTTATTTTTTATGCGAATAGCTTGATAACTCACACATCTCAGGCCTGATAATTTTTGGGAGAAAAAGATGTTGGAAACAAATCTTGATGCTAGTAGTTTCCATATTGTAGTTTTATGGCCTAAAAAATCATGCTAAGCTATGAACTAAACTCAAGAGTTCAATATTGAGATCTTAACACACTAGCCAACTCACCAACTACTTGGCTCCTGACAAGTTCAAATAACATACCACTTTTTTGATCATCCGAGGTGAAAAAGTTGTTAAAATATACTCCCTGTAACTTCTGTGTAAATAAGATGATAACTTATGTATAATTAACCTGATAACTTACATATAAACGCATTGATAACTTTTCACCTTAGGCGAAAAGTTCTAGAAATATGCCTTGATAACCTAGTGCAAATAGCATGGTGATTTACACACCAGACACCCGATAACTTACATACAACACATTTCATAACTTCATACCCATGTGAAAAACGTTACTGAAACATGTCCCGGTAATTTTTTTTTTGTCGAAACATACCCCAGGGTGAAGTTACCACTACCCCATGCTAAAGTTATCATGCTTCTCATGGGCTCATGGCATAGTCATTAACCTTCTCATATTATAGTTACCAGGCTTATCATAGTATAGTTATCATGTTGCTCAAGTCATAGTCATCACGCTGGTCATGCCAAAGTTACCAAGCAAAAAAAATATCATCGCTGATATGACAGAAAAAAGAAAGGTTCAAATAACCTTGTTTATATACAATAGACAACAACTAAAGGTGGCTTAGTTGGTTATTGGGCTCAAAGTCTAATGAATAGACCTGGCTTCAGGTCCCCTTTACTATTGGCGATTTACTATTGGCGTATACGGTTTTCGAGAGAAGAAAAAAATCGGTGGAATCAAGCATGCGGGTCACGAGAGGAAGGAGGGTTACGATGATGCGGATCTGTTGCTTAACGTCCAGTCGACTGGATGTTAGTAGATGTGTTTGTCAATTGTGTGTTGTTCAATCGGATGTCATCTCTTATCTATTTATAAGGCGGTTGGACTTTTGATACAAGAAAAGGACTAAAAATTCAGTCGAAAACATCAAAAGCCCTAACCTAACTCGGACACGAATCTTTGACAATTTTCAGATCCATTCTGAGTCTCCGAGCGGTTTGGTTCGGTCTCACCGAGTGAACATGGCCAACCTTCTGTACTCTTCTGTATTCGTTCGGTCTCATCGAGCGAACTGGGTGCCTTATAAAAAATTTCTCTGACATCCATTCAATCTCACAGAGTCAAATCAACTCGGTTTGTCTGAAGTGACTCTGCAACTTCTATCGCTAATCTTATTTTGGCTCTACAAGTTGCATACAACCTCGGATAAAGACGTTTTTATATCAAAACTTACCTCTTCGGCAAGATGAAAGATTTATCATGTAGAAATTGTTTCCATTTGAGACCATCTTAATTGTTTTTTTGGCCATGTCAAAATCTGATGTCAGCATACGCTTTGCTGGATTTCTCGTAACTTTTGAGTCCAAACTCCGTGTTGGACCATCTTCATATCCATCTTGATCTTCTCGAAAGGGCCATCCAGTGGTGACTTCCAATCATAAATTTGAAATCATCTTGGCATAGCTTAAGTTACTTTTATAATTGTGCTACTTTAGAGTGTCAACACCGCCACCGCCCCTACCATCCATCTAAGCCCCATTTGTATCCGCCATCAATGGCCACACAGTTTCCCTGCACCCGGCTGATGGCTTCTCGCCCCTCGTTGGTTACCCCAAGTGGAAGGTTTGAGATGTAGCGTAGCGGTAGTTTTCCCTTGGCAAAGATACCAAGGATCGAATCCCGTGAGACTCCGAGGGTCGACAAGAAGGAGTCAATAGCGCCAGAGACTTTTGCTTGACAGGACCTGCACACAGATACAAATAACTTTGCTCCCAACGAGTACAGAGAGGTTGTCAATCTCTTCGGCCTTGTCGTTTACACAGGATCAAACGCAAGAGATAATAGTGATAGGTATGACTGCGACTAGTAAATAAGAACAGGAAGTAAATAACGGGTGTGATCGGTGATGGTAATATGGACCGGGGTCCCATGATGTTCACTAGTGATGTCTCTCTCCCAAAAGACGATAAAACAGCTAAGCGAGGTAAACAAATTACAGCTGGGCAATTGACAGGATTATGTGCGCAAACCAATGCTAACTATGCTGCAAGAAAGGTAGAGGCTCAAAAGCATGGGCGGTACACCAAGGCAAGTAGACCGAAATCCATCTGCATCTACTACTAATCATCCACCTTGAGATATCTATCCAGAACATCTCGCTGGTATTAAGTTGTGAGTCCCACCCATAGTGTAAACTCAAAGCAACAGACAACTGCATTAAAAGAACTTTGCGTAAAGTAAACAATCCTTGCACCCGCAAGTACAAGCACCGTTGTTTTCCCCCTTGTGGCAACAGCACATCCCCTAGACTCATGTTTCTGTCACTCAAGCTAGTCATCGAGGGGCATGAACCCACAATCAAGCATAACGTTCCCTCTTGGAGTTACTACCTACTACTTGGCCAAAGCAATAAACAACAACAGAGAACATGCAAGAATTACTCAAGAACATAAATATAAAAGAGGTGAATCAAATATATTACTCACACATAATCTGAACATAATCTCATAATCCATCGGATCCCAGCAAACTCATCATAGCAACAGCATAAAGATTACATATGTGCCTCGATCATGTAGGGCAGCTCACGAGGTCTAATCGATGAAGAACAAAGAGGGGAGGAGAACATCACATAGTGATACGTCCAAAACGTATCTATAATTTCTGCTTGCTCCATGCCACTTTTGGGTGATATTGCTATGATATTTATACACTTCCATACACTTTTGATCATATTTGGACTAACTTACTAATCCAGTGCACCCCAGTGCCAGTTTCTGTTTTCGGCTGTTTTTATATTTCAGGTTTTCACGTTTCGAGAACTGCCCAGAAAAATCCAGAAAAAATATATAAAAAATCAGCATATCGGGAACGACACTGCTTCCGAAGGGGAGCCGGGGGGGGCACAGGGGCCCCAGGCGCCCTGTGGGCGCCCCCCTGGGCCGCGCCTCGGCACCCCGAGAGCCCCCCGGTGCCCTACTTTGGCAGATATTTAAAGGGTCCCCCGTAACCGTTGAAACAGGACTTCTTTTCGCGATCCCATCTCTGTTCCGCCGCCGCCGCCGCTTCTAAGATCGGGAGCACCAGGAGAACTCTTCTCGGCACCCTGCCGGAGGGGAGGATCACCACCGGGAGCTTCTCCACCACCATGGACGCCTCCCGGATGACTCGTGAGTAGTCTCCCTTGGACCATGAGTCCATGACCAGTAGCTATGTGATGTTCTCCTCCCGTTCTTGTGCTTCACTAATTAGTCCTCGTGAGCTGCCCTACATGATCGAGGCACCTAAGTAATCCTTGTGTTGTTGCTATGTTGAGTTTGCTGGGATCCGATGGGGCATATTTCCTTCAGGATTATGAGATTATGTTCAGATTGATCTTGAGTAATATATTTGATTCACCTCTTTTATATTTTAGTTCATAAGTAATTCTTGCATGTTCTCCGTTGTTATTTATTGCTTTGGCCAAGTAGTAAGTAGTGACTCCAAGAGGGAACGTAGTATTTTAAAATTTTCCTACGATCACGCAAGATCTATCTACCAGATGCATAGCAACGAGAGGGGAGAGTGAGTCTACGTACCCTCGTAGACCGAAAGCGGAAGCGTTAGAACAACGCGGTTGATGTAGTCGTATGTCTTCACGGCCCGACCGATCAAGCACCGAAACTACGGCACCTCCGAGTTCTAGCACACGTTCAGCTCGATGACGTCCCTCGAACTCTGATCCAGCCGAGTGTCGAGGGAGAGTTCCGTCAGCACGACGGCGTGGTGACGATCTTGATGTTCTATCGTCGCAGGGCTTCGCCTAAGCACCGCTACAATATTTATCGAGGAGAACTATGGTGGAGGGGGGTACCGCACACGGCTAAGAGATCAAGAGATCAATTGTTGTGTCTAGAGGTGCCCCCCTGCCCCCGTATATAAAGGAGGGAGGGAGAGGCCGGCCCTAGAGGGGGCGCACCAAGTGTGGGGAGTCCTACTAGGACTCCCAAGTCCTAGTAGGATTCCCCTTTCCTTTCCGGAGTAGGAGAGAAGGAAAGAGGGGGAGAGGGAGAAGGAAAAGGGGGCTGCACCCCTTGTCCAATTCGGACCAGAAGGGGGGTGCACGCCTCCTTCCTTTTGGCCTCTCTCCTCTATTCCCGTAACTCCCCGGTACTCCGAAAATACCCGAATCACTCGGAACCTTTCCGATGTCCGAATATAGTCGTCCAATATATCGATTTTTACGTCTCGACCATTTTGAGACTCCTCGTCATGTCCCCGATCTCATCCGGGACTCTGAACTCCTTCGGTACATCAAAACTCATAAACTCATAATAAAACTATCATCGAAACCTTAAGCGTGCGGACCCTACGGGTTCGAGAACTATGTAGACATGACCGAGACACGTCTCCGGTCAATAACCAATAGCGGAACCTGGATGCTCATATTGGCTCCCACATATTCTACGAAGATCTTTATCTGTCAAACCGCATAACAACATACATTGTTCCCTTTGTCATCGGTATGTTACATGCCCGAGATTCGATCGTCGGTATCTCAATACCTAGTTCAATCTCGTTACCAACAAGTCTCTTTACTCGTTCCGTAATACATCATCCCGCAACTAACTCATTAGCTGCAATGCTTGCAAGGCTTATAGTGATGTGCATTACCGAGTGGGCCCAGAGATACCTCTCCGACAATCGGAGTGACAAATCCTAATCTGGAAATACGCCAACCCAACAAGTACCTTCGGAGACACCTGTAGAGTACCTTTATAATCACCCAGTTACGTTGTGACGTTTGGTAGCACACAAAGTGTTCCTCCGGTATTCGGGAGTTGCATAATCTCATAGTCATAGGAACATGTATAAGTCATGAAGAAAGCAATAGCAGTAAAACTTAAACGATCATAGTGCTAAGCTAACGGATGGGTCCTGTCCATCAGATCATTCTCCTAATGATGTGATCCCGTTGATCAAATGACAACTCATGTCTATGGCTAGGAAACATAACCATCTTTGATCAATGAGCTAGTCTAGTAGAGGCATACTAGGGACACTATGTTTTGTCTATGTATTCACACATGTATTAAGTTTCCGGTTAATACAATTCTAGCATGAATAATAAACATTTATCATGATATAAGGAAATAAATAATAACTTTATTATTGCCTCTAGGGCATATTTCCTTCAGTCTCCCACTTGCACTAGAGTCAATAATCTAGTTCACATCGCCATGTGATTTAACACCGATAGTTCACATCGTCATGTGATTAACACCCAAAGGGTTTACTAGAGTCAATAATCTAGTTCACATCGCTATGTGATTAACACCCAAAGAGTACTAAGGTGTGATAATGTTTTGCTTCGTGAGAGAAGTTTAGTCAACGGGTCTGTCACATTCAGATCCGTATGTATTTCGCAAATGTCTATGTGTCTACAATGCTCTACATGGAGCTACTCTAGCTAATTGCTCCCACTTTCAATACGCATCCAGATTGATACTTAGAGTCAGCTGGATTTAGTGTCAAAGCTTGTATCGGCGTAACCCTTTACGACGAACTCTTTATCACCTCCATAATCGAGAAACATTTCCTTAGTCATCCAGTTACTAAGGATAATTTTGACCGCTGTACAGTGATCTACTCCTGGATCACTATTGTACCCTCTTGACAAACTCATGGCAAGGTACACAACATGTTTGGTACACAGCATGGCATACTTTATAGAACCTATGGCTGAGGCATAGGGAATGACTTTCATTCTCTCTATATTTTTCTGCCGTGGTCTGGCTTTGAGTCTTACTCAACTTCACACCTTACAAGTCAGGTAAGAACTCCTTCATTGACTGATCCATTTTGAACTACTTCAAAATCATATCAAGGTATGTACTCATCGAAAGTCTTATCAAGCGTCTTGATCTATCTCTATAGATCTTGATGCCCAATATGTAAGCAGCTTCACCAAGGTCTTTCTTTGAAAAACTCCTTTTCAAACACTCCTTTATGCTTTCCAGAAAATTCTACATCATTTCCGATCGACAATATGTCATTCACATATACTTATCAGAAAGGTTGTAGTGCTCCCACTCACTTCTTGTAAATACAGGCTTCACCGCAAGTCTGTATAAATCTATATGCTTTGATCAACTTATCAAAGCGTATATTCCAGCTCCGAGATGCTTGCACCAGTCCATAGATGGATCGCTGGAGTTTGCACATTTTGTTAGCACCTTTAGGATTGGCAAAACCTTCTTGTTGCATCATATACAAGTCTTCTTTAATAAATCCATTAAAGAATGCAGTTTTTGTTATCCATTTGCCAGATTTCATAAAATGCGGCAATTGCTAACATGATTCGGACAGACTTAAGCATCGCTACAGGTGAGAAAGTCTCATCGTAGTCAACTCCTTGAACTTGTTGAAACCCTTTCGCAACAAGTCGAGCTTTGTAAACAGTAACATTACCGTCTGCGTCGGTCTTCCTCTTGAAGATCCATTTATTTTCGATGGCCTGCCTATCATCGGGCAAGTCAACCAAAGTTCATACTTTGTTCTCATACATGGATCCCATCTCAGATTTCATGGCCTCAAGCCATTTTGCGGAATCTGAGCTCATCATAGCTTCCTCATAGTTCGTAGGTTCATCATGGTCTAGTAACATGATTTCTAGAACTGGGTTGTCGTACCACTCTGGTGCGGAACGTACTCTGGTTGATCTACGATGTTCAGCAGAAACTTGATCTGAAGTTTCAAGATCATCATCATTAACTTCCTCACTGATTGGTGTAGGAATCACCAGAACAATTTTCTGTGATGTACTACTTTCCAATTCGGGAGAAGATACAATTACCTCATCAAGTTATACTTTCCTCCCACTCACTTCTTTCGAGAGAAACTCCTTCTCTAGAAAGGATCCACTCTTAGCAACAAAGACCTTGCCTTCGGATCTGTGATAGAAGGTGTACCCAACAGTTTCTTTTGGGTATCCTATGAAGATTTACTTCTCCGATTTGGGTTCGAGCTTATCATGTTGAAACTTTTTCACATAAGCATCGCAGTCCCAAACTTAAAGAAATGACAGCTTAGGTTTCTCGTCAAACCACAGTTCATACGGTGTCATCTCCACTGATTTAGATGGTGCCCTATTTAACGTGAATATATCTGTCTCTAATGCATAACCCCAAAAGCGATAGTGGTAGATCGGTAAGAGACATCATCGATCGCACCATATCTAATAAAGTACGGTTATGACGTTCGGACACACCATTACACTATGGTGTTCCAGGTGGCGTGAGTAGTGAAACTATTTCACATTGTTTTTACTGAAGGCCAAACTCGCTAACTCAAATATTTTACCTCTACGATCATATCGTAGAAACTCTTATTTTCTTGTTACGATGATTCTCCACTTCACTCTGAAATTCTTTGAACTTTTCAAATGTTTTAGACTTGTGCTTCATTAAGTAGATATACCCATATCTGCTCAAATCATCAGTGAAGGTCAGAAAATAACGATACCCGCCGCGAGCTTCAACACTCATTGGTCCACATACATCTGTATGTATGATCTCCAACAAATCTTTTGCTCGCTCCATTGTTCCGGAGAACGGAGTTTTAGTCATCTTGCCCATGAGGCATGGTTCGCAAGCACCAAGTGATTCATAATCAAGTGATTCCAAAAGTCCATCACTATGGAGTTTCTTCATGCGCTTTACACCATTATGACCTAAACAGCAGTGCCACAAATAAGTTGCACTATCATTATTAACCTTGCATCTTTTGGCTTCAATATTATGAATATGTGTATCACCACGATCGAGATCCAACAAACTATTTTCATTGGGTGTATGACCATCGAAGGTTTTATTCATGTAAACAGAATAACAATTATTCTATGACTTTAAATAAATAACCGTATTGCAACAAATATGATCAAATCATATTCATGCTCAACGCAAATGCCAAATAACATTTATTTAGGTTTTACACTAATCCCGAAAGTATAGGGAGTGTGCGATGATGATCATATCAATCTTGGAACCACTTCCAACACACATTGTCACTTCACCTTTAACTAGTCTCTGTTCATTCTGCAATTCTCGTTTCGAGTTACTAATTTTAGCAACTGAACCGGTATCAAATACCCAGGGGTTGCTATGAACACTAGTAAAGTACACATCAATAATCTGTATATCAAAATATACCTTTGTTCACTTTGCCATCCTTCTTATCCGCCAAGTATCTAGGGTAGTTTCACTTCCAGTGACCATTTCCTTTGCAGTAGAAGCACTTAGTTTCAGGCTTGAGTTTTAGCTTTGGGTTTCTTCACGGGAGTGACAACTTGCTTGTCATTCTTCTTGAAGTTCCCCTTCTATCCCTTTGCCCTTTACTTGGAACAAGTGGTCTTGTTAACCATCAACACTTGATGCTTTTTCATGATTTCTACCTTCGCCGACTTCAGCATTGCGAAGAGCTCGGGAATTCCTTTCGTCATCCCTTGCATATTATAGTTCATCACGAAGTTCTACTAACTTGGTGATAGTGACTAGAGAACTGTGTCAATTACTATCTTATCTGGAAGATTAACTCCCACTTGATTCAAGTAATTGTAGTACCCAGACAATCTGAGCACATGCTCACTGGTTGAGCTATTCTCCTCCATCTTGTAGGCAAAGTACTGTCAGAAGTCTTATACCTCTCGACACGGGCATGAGTATGAAATACTAATTTCAACTCTTGGAACATCTTATATGCTCCGTGGCGTTCAAAACGTTTTTGAAGTCCCGGTTCTAAGCCATAAAGCATGGTGCACTTAAACTATCAAGTAGTCATCATACCGAGCTTTTGTCAAAACGTTCATAACGTCTACATCTGCTCCTGCAATAGGTATGTCACCTAGCGGTGCATCAAGGACATAATTCTCTGTGCAGCAATGAGGATAATCCTCAGATCACGGAACAATTCCGCATCATTGCTACTAACATCTTTCAACTTAGTTTTCTCTAGGAACATATAAAAAATAAACGGGGAGCAACATCGCCAGCTATTGATCTACAACATAGATATGCTAATACTACGAGGACTAAGTTCATGATAAATTAAAGTTCAATTTAATCATATTACTTAAGAACTCCCACTTAGATAGACATCCCTCTAGTCATCTAAATGATCACGTGATCCAAATCAACTAAACCATGTCCGATCATCACGTGAGATGGAGTAGTTTCAATGGTGAACATCTTATGTTGATCATATCTACTATATGATTCACGCTCGACCTTTCGGTCTCCAGTGTTCCGAGGCCATATCTGCATATGCTAGGCTCGTCAAGTTTAACCCGAGTATTCTGCGTGTGCAAAACTAGCTTACACCCGTTGTATTTGAACGTAGAGCTTATCACACCCGATCATCACGTGGTGTCTCGGCACGATGAACTTTCGCAACGGTGCATACTCAGGGAGAACACTTATACCTTGAAATTTAGTAAGGGATCATCTTATAATGCTACCGTCGAACTAAGCAAAATAAGAAGCATAATAAGATAAACATCACATGCAATCAAAATATGTGACATGATATGGCCATCATCATCTTGTGCTTTTGATCTCCATCTCCAAAGCACCGTCATGATCACCTTCGTCACCGGCGCGACACCTTGATCTCCATCGTAGCATCATTGTCCTCTCGCCAACTATTGCTTCTACGACTATCGCCACCGCTTAGTGATAAAGTAAAGCAATTACATGGCGATTGCATTTCATACAATAAAGCGACAACCATATGGCTCCTGCCAGTTGCCGATAACTTTACAAAACATGATCATTTCATACAAAACCGTATAACTCATCATGTCTTGACCATATCACATCACAACATGCCCTGCAAAAACAAGTTAGACGTCCTCTACTTTGTTGTTGCAAGTTTTACATGGTTGCTACGGGCTTAGCAAGAACCGTTCTTACCTACGCATACAAAACCACAACGATATTTCGTCAAGTATGTGCTGTTTTAACCTTCACAAGGACCGGGCGTAGCCACACTTGATTCAACTAAAGTTGGAGAAACTGACACCCGCCAGCCACCTGTGTGCGAAGCACGTCGGTAGAACCAGTCTCGCGTAAGCGTACGCGTAATGTCGGTCCGGGCCGCTTCATCCAACAATACCGCCGAATCAAAGTATGACATGCTGGTAAGCAGTATGACTAGTATCGTCCACAACTCACTTGTGTTCTACTCGTGCATATCATCTACGCATAGACCTGGCTCATGATGCCACTGTTGGGGAACGTAGTATTTTAAAATTTTCCTACGATCACGCAAGATCTATCTACCAGATGCATAGCAACGAGAGGGGAGAGTGAGTCTACGTACCCTCGTAGACCGAAAGCGGAAGCGTTAGAACAACGCGGTTGATGTAGTCGTACGTCTTCACGGCCCGACCGATCAAGCACCGAAACTACGGCACCTCCGAGTTCTAGCACACGTTCAGCTCGATGACGTCCCTCGAACTCCGATCCAGCCGAGTCTCGAGGGAGAGTTCCGTCAGCACGACGGCATGGTGACGATCTTGATGTTCTACCGTCGCAGGGCTTCGCCTAAGCACCGCTACAATATTTATCGAGGAGAACTATGGTGGAGGGGGGTACCGCACACGGCTAAGAGATCAAGAGATCAATTGTTGTGTCTAGAGGTGCCCCCCTGCCCCCGTATATAAAGGAGGGAGGGAGAGGCCGGCCCTAGAGGGGGCGCACCAAGTGTGGGGAGTCCTACTAGGACTCCCAAGTCCTAGTAGGATTCCCCTTTCCTTTCCGGAGTAGGAGAGAAGGAAAGAGGGGGAGAGGGAGAAGGAAAAGGGGGCTGCACCCCTTGTCCAATTCGGACCAGAAGGGGGGTGCACGCCTCCTTCCTTTTGGCCTCTCTCCTCTATTCCCGTAACTCCCCGGTACTCCGAAAATACCCGAATCACTCGGAACCTTTCCGATGTCCGAATATAGTCGTCCAATATATCGATTTTTACGTCTCGACCATTTTGAGACTCCTCGTCATGTCCCCGATCTCATCCGGGACTCTGAACTCCTTCGGTACATCAAAACTCATAAACTCATAATAAAACTATCATCGAAACCTTAAGCGTGCGGACCCTACGGGTTCGAGAACTATGTAGACATGACCGAGACACGTCTCCGGTCAATAACCAATAGCGGAACCTGGATGCTCATATTGGCTCCCACATATTCTACGAAGATCTTTATCTGTCAAACCGCATAACAACATACATTGTTCCCTTTGTCATCGGTATGTTACATGCCCGAGATTCGATCGTCGGTATCTCAATACCTAGTTCAATCTCGTTACCAACAAGTCTCTTTACTCGTTCCGTAATACATCATCCCGCAACTAACTCATTAGCTGCAATGCTTGCAAGGCTTATAGTGATGTGCATTACCGAGTGGGCCCAGAGATACCTCTCCGACAATCGGAGTGACAAATCCTAATCTCTAAATACGCCAACCCAACAAGTACCTTCGGAGACACCTGTAGAGTACCTTTATAATCACCCAGTTACGTTGTGACGTTTGGTAGCACACAAAGTGTTCCTCCGGTATTCGGGAGTTGCATAATCTCATAGTCATAGGAACATGTATAAGTCATGAAGAAAGCAATAGCAGTAAAACTTAAACGATCATAGTGCTAAGCTAACGGATGGGTCTTGTCCATCAGATCATTCTCCTAATGATGTGATCCCGTTGATCAAATGACAACTCATGTCTATGGCTAGGAAACATAACCATCTTTGATCAATGAGCTAGTCTAGTAGAGGCATACTTGGGACACTCTGTTTTGTCTATGTATTCACACATGTATTAAGTTTCCGGTTAATACAATTCTAGCATGAATAATAAACATTTATCATGATATAAGGAAATAAATAATAACTTTATTATTGCCTCTAGGGCATATTTCCTTCAGGATTATGAGATTATGTTCAGATTGATCTTGAGTAATATATTTGATTCACCTCTTTTATATTTTAGTTCATAAGTAATTCTTGCATGTTCTTCGTTGTTATTTATTGCTTTGGCCAAGTAGTAAGTAGTGACTCCAAGAGGGAACGTTATGCTCGATTGTGGGTTCATGCCCCTCGATGACTAGCTTGAGTGACAGAAACATGAGTCTAGGGGATGTGCTGTTGCCACAAGGGGGAAAACAACGGTGCTTGTGCCCGCGGGTGCAAGGATTGTTTACTTTACGCAAAGTTCTTTTAATGCAGTTGTCTGTTGCATTGAGTTTACACTATGGGTGGGACTCGCAACTTAATACCAGCGAGATGTTCTGGATAGATATCTCAAGGTGGATGATTAGTAGTAGATGCAGATGGATTTCGGTCTACTTACTTTGGCGTACCGCCCATGCTTTGAACCTCAACCTTTCTTGCAATGTAGTCAGCATTGGTTTGCGTTCGTGGTCCTGTCAATTGCCCAGCTGTAATTTGTTACCTCGCATAGATGTTTTATCGTCTTTTGGGAGAGAGACATCACTAGTGAACATCATGAGACTCCGGTCCATATTACTATCATTGATCACATACACTATTTTACTTTTCGCTATTTTACTTACTATTGCAAAACACTATCTATCACTACTATCATATTGCTTTTAACCCTTTGTGAACTACAAGGCCGGAGAGATTGACAACCTCTCTGTACTCGTTGGGAGCAAAGTTATTTGTATATGTGTGCAGGTCCACGTTGATTGCTAATTGCGCCGTTAGCAGTTGACACCTACCTGTTGAACCTAGGAGTCTCTAGGGATTCGATCCTTGTCATCTTTGCTAGGGGAAAACACTTCTACTTACTGCATCTTACACCTTCCACTTGGGGTAATCCAATGAGGGGTTCGAGGCCCATCACATAGCTACTGGTCATGGACCCATGGTCCAAGGGGGACTACTCGCAACTCATCCGGGAGGCGTCCATGGTGGTGGAGAAGCTCCCGGTGGTGGTTCTCCCCTCCGGCAGGGTGCCGGGAAGAGTTCTCCTGGTGCTCCCGATCTTGGAAGCGCGTCGGCGGCGGAACAGAGATGAGATCGCGAAAAAGGGTTCCGTCCTCGAGGGTTTCGGGACGCGATGTAAATATATGCCAAAGGGGGTCGCCAGAGGAGGTAAGGGGGGCCCAGGCGCCCCCCCGGCGCGGCCAGGAGGGGGGCCGCGTGGGCAGGCCGCCTGGGCTACCCCTGGCTTCCCTCTGGCCCCACTTCTGGCGCGTGGAAGCTTCTGGAGCGCTGATTTTTTATATATTTTTCCCGGAATTTTTCTGGCAATTTAAGTAATGGGAAAACCTGAAATACAAAAACAGCAGAAAACAGAAACTGGCACTGGGGTGCACTGAGTTAATAGGTTAGTCCAAATATGATCAAAAGTGTATGGAAGTGCATAAATATCATAGCAATATCACACAAAAGAGGCATGGAGCAAGCAGAAATTATAGATACGTTTTGGACGTATCAACATCCCCAAGCTTAATTCCTGCTCGTCCTCGAGTAGGTAAATGATAACAAGCATAATTTCTGTGGTGACATGCTACCAACCATATAAGAACTTTTCGCAGTCACATGACAAATGCTTACTGAGATAATGAATCTTTAGTAATTAAGTTGCCTCATGAGAATATCACAAAGAACTGAAAGTTTTACAATATGATACTGAAACACCCAATAGATTTTTAGTGAGCATGGTGTGCAAACATGACAAAGTGATACCTCGCTTGCCCCCTTTAGTGAAGCAAAACATAAACGCAGGAGCACCTCCGAAGTTTAAGTGACGACTAGACACAATGATTTCAGAATAAGCGATATCATAATCATGCAGAAGACAATGGTACTTTGGGACAATGTACATTACACTCAGAAGGACAATCATGCTCTCAATAGTTGGCGCTTTGAACAAAGAAGGTGGAGACTCTCGAACCGTGGATTTTGATGGCAAGGTTGAAAACCCGTGGTTGGAAGCAAAGACTAAACATGTACCAGAGCTCTTGGTTTTTAAAAAGAGAGGTAAAAATGATTTTTGGGAGATGCATATTTCGTCAACGAATGCTAGTAGATAACTCAATTACTTCTCGAGCTGGACAAGTTTCGAGGAACGGCTCCCGCACGAGGACGATCACATCCCCTTAATCTCCTTTGTTTATCACTGCCAAAAGTTTTTTGATTTCTCATGAACAAAGCGTGAAGGAGGGTTTGTTTGTTGTATTTTTTATGAGCCGGGCGCACTCATGCCAGTTCCTTCTCGTATTAGGGGTTTGCAGATTAGACATGCAATCCCGGGGTAAAACTTGTCCAACTTAAAAAGATCATGAATTAACTACTACTTCCTCATGAGCTAAAACAGAGGCACAAAAGAGAAATGCTTTTGAATAATTTTGAGATGGTACAAGAAAGTCTTCGTTAGGAATGGCAAGTAAATACCATATATAGGAAGGTATGGTGGACTCATATGGCATAACTGGTTTCAAGGATTTTGGATGCACAAGCAGTCAGTCCGCTTAGTACAGGTGAAGGCTAGCAAAAGACTGGGAGCGACCAACTAAGAGAGCAATGACGGTCATAATCATGCAGAGCGACAAAGCAACATTGAATCGGGCATTGAAGTTATATCGCTACTCAGAAATTAAAGATCATCAAGGCTTGATAGACTTTCTTTACAGTCTTAAATATGCGTGAGCATATGCCAAGTCAATCAAAATAAATTCTTGGAGGAAGATATCACTAAACCATACCACATCATAGGCAAACAAATCATGCTGGTACTTCAATAACACATTAAGAACCCCCAGCTATTTGAGACTAACCATAAGAAAACATGAACTACTAAGCACCATTATGCACATAGCATTTTTATCATAGACATATCAACCAGTGCCACAGAAGCCAACTCTCTTAACAAGATAAGCATGATAACTCAAGAGAGTTCCAGAAGCAACCAACTAAACAAAAGCTCTTTAAAAAGAAAAGCATGAAAACTAAGAGCTAAACATGACAGTAGCTATTGAAAGACAAAGAACATACACAACAAAGATAAACATAAAAATCCTATGTTGTGTTCTAGGTTGAAGTGGAGCGTGTTTCTCTCCCACACAAAGAAAGCTGGGTTCTAACTCGTTATGAACAGCAAGCAAAGCTAAAGAAAACTAAAAAGGAAACTAAAAGCAAGACGCTCCAAGCATAGCACATAACGCATGAAGTGATTAAAATATAGTGGAACGAAAGACGAACTGATAATTATTGATGGAGAAGGGGATGCACGGGGGCATCCCCAAGCTTAGACGCTTGAGTCTTCTTGAATATTTCTTGGGGGTGCACGGGGGCATCCCCAAGCTTGAGCGTTTGACCCTCCTGAATCTTTTTATCATCTTCCCTCGCACACTTGAAAACTCCCTTCATACATAACTCATCATAATCTGATTAGCGAGGTACATTACCCATAATAAAATAATTTTTCCTTGCTGGAAATAAGGATAATCTTGAAGATCTACTGTTTCTCAAGATTGCCAAAAGGTTTTTGCAAAGAAAAAGCAAGCTCAAGGTTTGCAAAACGAAGAAAAGGCAAAACAGGACAGAATCTGTGAAAAACAGACCAGCAGGTAGTAAATAATTTTTTCGGGGCACTTATGCAACTCAAATCAAAAAACTCAGAACATACGCCCGAAAGCCAATTGTATAGATCACGCTGTTGAAAAAATTCAGACCAAAAAGATGATCTGGTGATTTTATACGAATTTTTCTGTCCAAGGACAAAATCTGTTTCCTGGACAGCACGTCACAACTTTTGAACTTTCTTGCAATCGGTGGCTTAACTTGGCACAAAGCTGAAAAGTAAAGATAAAATGATGATGATACTGTAGTAACAAACATCAAGACACAACAAAAGCAAAATAAAACTTTATTCATTGTGGGCTGCCTCCCAAAAGCGCTTTCTTTTATGCCTTTAAGCTAGGCATAATGCAAAAAGAGAGGATCAAGTTTTATCAAGAGTAAAAGAATAGCTAGCCCGTATAACGGACTCAAAAGGTAACTTAATCTTCTTTCTAGGGAAGTGTTACATCCCTTTCTTGAGAGAAAATTGGAATTTTATATTCCCCTCTTTCATGTCAATGATAGCACCAACGGTGCGAAGAAAAGGACGTCCCAAAATAATTGGACAAGAAGGTTCACATTCAATATCCATAATAGTAAAATCAACGGGAACATAATTGTCATTGACAATGATAAGAACATCGTCGATCCTCCCCAAAGGTTTCTTTATGGAAGAATCAACAAGACGAACACCAAAAGAACAAGGATCAAAAGGTTTCAATTTAAGCATATCATAAATTCTTTTGGGCATAACGGAGGTACTAGCTCCAACATCACATAAAGCATAGCAAGAGAAGTTATTCAACTTAATTTTAATCGTAGGATCCCAACCATCTTCTAGCTTTCTAGGTATGAAGGCTTCTACCCTAAGCTTCTCCTCCCTAGCTTTGGTGAGAGCATTAGTGATATGCTCTGTGAAGGCAAGGTTGAGTGTGCTAGTGTGGGGATCTTTAGCCATTCTGTGAAGGAAATCAATAACTTCAGAAAGGGTGCAATTATCAAAATCAAGGTCACTACTATCAAGTAAAGTGGTAGTGGTGTCCTTTAGGCTCACTTGTTTGGTAGCTTCTATGGTCATAGGAGTTTCTACGGTTGAGGTCATAGCATCACCATTAATAGGTCCAATGGGACCAGGAGTGCATTGGGTGCTAAGAGTTTAGATATCCTCAACAACTTGGATAGTAGCAACAGTGTGGTGGGTAGGAAGGCTCTTAATTCTATCTTCTTCCTCCTTTTCTCTAGCCCATCTCTCTTTAAGTTTAGCCAACATCCTAATGTTTTCATTAATTTGCACTTGAATAGCATTCATAGGAGTGGTCTTCCTCTCCACAAGAGGAGAAGTTCTAATTTTAAGCAACTCTACCTCATGGGCTAAATTGTCTACCTTCGAAGAGAGATTATCTAGTTTGTTTAGTTTTTTTTCTACATTCTTATTGAAGGCTTTTTGGGTAGTGATGAAGTCTTTAAGCATAATCTCTAGTTCAGAAGTGGAGTTCTTGGTGTTAGGATAAGCATTGTTGTTCCCATAGGAATTAGAGGGGAACGGTCTAGGGTTGCTACCAAAATTACTCCTATAAGCATTGTTATTGAAATTGTTTCTAGAGATAAAGTTCACATCTACTTGATCTTGAGCAATCAAAGAATTTAAAGGAACATCACGAGGATCAATAGAAGATTGCTTGGAAAGTAGAGACATGATCAAGTCAACTTTTTCATTTAGGGAGGAAATCTCCTCGACAGAGTTTACCTTCCTACCTGTTGGAGCGCGTTCGGTGTGCCATTGGGAATAATTGGTCATCATCTCATCGAGAAGCTTCGTGGCAGCACCAAGTGTAGTTGACATAAAGGTTCCTCCCGCGGCCGAATCTAACAAGTTCCGCGAGGTAAAGTTCAAGCCTGCATAAAAAGTTTGGATAACCATCCAAGTAGTCAAACCATGAGTAGGGCAGTTCTTGACAAGAGATTTCATGCGTTCCCAAGCTTGGGCAACGTGTTCATTATCTAATTGTTTGAAATTCATTATGTTACTCCTTAGTTGGATAATTTTAGCAGGTGGATAGTACTTCCCAATAAAGGCATCCTTGCACTTGTCCCAAGAATCTATGCTATTCCTAGGCAAAGATTGAAACCAAATTTTAGCTCCTCCTCTCAAGGAGAAAGGAAAAAGCTTAAGCTTAACAATATTACCATCTATTTCTTGGTACTTTTGCATATCACAGAGTTCAACAAAATTATTTAAGTGCAAAGCAGCATCATCTCCAGCACCGGAGTATTGATCTTTCATAACTAGGTTCAGTAAAGCAGGTTTAATTTCATAAGAAGGTGCTGAAGTGGCAGGTGTAGTAATAGGCGTGCAGATAAAGTCATCGTTGTTATGACTAGTGAAGTCACACAACTTGGTGTTCTCGGTGGAACCCATAGCAGCAGGAAGCAAGATAACTATTTTTGTGATTTTTGATATAAGACACTAAAGCAAAAACTGAAAGGTAAACTAACAAGACTAAAAAGCAAAGATAAAATATAGCGTGCAACTCCCCTATCTTGAAGAGTGGAGTCCCCGGCAACGGCGCCAGAAAACTTTGCTTGATGGCTTCTCGCCCCTCGTTGGTTACCCCAAGTGGAAGGTTTGAGATGTAGCGTTGCAGTAGTTTTCCCTTGGCAAAGATACCAAGGATCGAATCCCGTGAGACTCCGAGGGTCGACAAGAAGGTGTCAATAGCGCCAGAGACTTTTGCTTGACAGGACCTGCACACAGATACAAATAACTTTGCTCCCAACGAGTACAGAGAGGTTGTCAATCCCTCCGGCCTTGTCGTTTACAAAGGATCAAACGCAAGAGATAATAGTGATAGGTATGACTGCAACTAGTAAATAAGAACAGGAAGTAAATAACGGGTGTGATCGGTGATGGTAATATGGACCGGGGTCCCATGATGTTCACTAGTGATGTCTCTCTCCCAAAAGACGATAAAACAGCTAAGCGACGTAAACAAATTACAGTTGGGCAATTGACAGGATTATGTGCGCAAACCAATGCTAACTATGCTGCAAGAAAGGTAGAGGCTCAAAAGCATGGGCGGTACGCCAAGGCAAGTAAACCGAAATCCATCTGCATCTACTACTAATCATCCACCTTGAGATATCTATCCAGAACATCTCGCTGATATTAAGTTGCGAGTCCCACCCAAAGTGTAAACTCAAAGCAATAGACAACTGCATTAAAAGAACTTTGCGTAAAGTAAACAATCCTTGCACCCGCAAGTACAAGCACCGTTGTTTTCCCCCTGGTGGCAACAGCACATTCCCTAGACTCATGTTTCTGTCACTCAAGCTAGTCATCGAGGGGCATGAACCCACAATAAAGTATAACGTTCCCTCTTGGAGTTACTATCTACTACTTGGCCAAAGCAATAAACAGCAACGGAGAACATGCAAGAATTACTCAAGAACATAAATATAAAAGAGGTGAATCAAATATATTACTCACACACAATCTGAACATAATCTCATAATCCATCGGATCCCAGCAAACTCATCGTAGCAACAGCATAAAGATTACATATGTGCCTCGATCATGTAGGGCAGCTCACGAGGTCTAATCGATGAAGAACAAAGAGGGGAGGAGAACATCACATAGCTACTGGTCATGGACCCATGGTCCAAGGGGGACTACTCACAACTCATCCGGGAGGCGTCCATGGTGGTGGAGAAGCTCCCGGTGGTGGTTCTCCCCTCCGGCAGGGTGCCGGGAAGAGTTCTCCTGGTGCTCCCGATCTTGGAAGCGCGGCGGCAGCGGAACAGAGATGAGATCGCGAAAAAGGGTTCCGTCCTCGAGGGTTTCGGGACGCGATGTAAATATATGCCAAAGGGGGTCGCCAGAGGAGGTAAGGGGGGCCCAGGCGCCCCCCGGCGCGGCCAGGAGGGGGGCCGCGTGGGCAGGCCGCTTGGGCTGCCCCTAGCTCCCCTCTGGCCCCACTTCTGGCGCGTGGAAGCTTCTGGAGCGCTGATTTTTTATATATTTTCCCGGAATTTTTCTGGCAATTTAAGTAATGGGAAAACCTGAAATACAAAAACAGCAGAAAACAGAAACTGGCACTGGGGTGCACTGAGTTAATAGGTTAGTCCAAATATGATCAAAAGTGTATGGAAGTGCATAAATATCATAGCAATATCACACAAAAGAGGCATGGAGCGAGCAGAAATTATAGATACGTTTTGGACGTATCACCGGCCCACACCATCAAACCTTTTCCTACCATTTCAAAATGACACTATCGTGTGTCGTGTTGATCCCGCCTCTGATGAGGTGCTAATGATACCTTGGTAAGAGTAATGCGGCTTTCGTTCTTGGGGCTACGCACCTTCTACCAAATCGACCGACTCATAGAAAGTTTCCCGGGGACTCAAATTTAGGAAATGCATAAAAAAATAGAAAAAAACACACTAAGGTTGCACAACAATAATGGACCAAAGCTAGGCAACATTTACAAGGCTCCTTGGATTTCATGTAATTTGTGGAGGGTTGGGATACTTAGGAATTTTTCTATGTTTATTATTCGATTCATAGGGTTCAATTCTACAAGAATTTTTCTTGAAGAATCATGTGTACTTTATTTCATAAGAAATCTAACATCCATTTCAATCTCTTTTTACAATTCTTTTGTTTCTCTAGTGGCATCAAACACTCTATGCTAATTTTGTAATATTCAAATGTGCATGCAACTTTAATTCTACTTTTTTTATTCCTGCTTTTTCAACCTGCGAGTAAAGAAAATGCTTTAAGGCCTTCTACAATGCAAGATGCTTGGCAAGGTGCTTAGGGAAGGTGCTTAGAAAAATAAATCAAGTTTTCTTAAGTATCGATGCTTATTTGTAGAGGATAGACACTTAATTAAGCTACCCTCTTTTAGAGATAAGCACCCATGCTTGAGAAAAACTCAATTTAATTTACCAATCAACTCCCAATACACCTTGCATTGTACAAAGCCTAGTGAACCAAAACTAAGCATCATTTTTGTTACGGGCCAGCGGCAAAACAGGTTAAATACCGAGGCAGGTACACAGCACGTCGCGTGCCGGCCGGACGGCAGGTTTAGCTCGCTAGCCTACATAGATTCAACCTATTGGGCTGTTTTGCGGTAGCAATTAGTTGGCGAGCGCTTCTTCGAGAGCCTCTCAACGATCATTAGGGGTGGGCTGAGAGCGCGACACGCCGCCACGTGTCATGTTTTTGGCGCTCCCTTCATTTTTTATTTTTCGCGAGAGGTGCGGTCATGCCTCTCGGAAATAAATAAAAATGCGCTTTTTTTTTGCAAGAGACACGGTTGTGCCTCTTGAAAACAAAAAAAGATATTTTGTTTTTTCTCTCCTTTCATCAGGGGCACGGTTTTGCTTCCACGATAGCCACGGTTGTGCTTTCGCGAGAGGCACGATAGCGCTTCTTTCGGAAAGAAAAAAATGTGCTCCTGATTCAGTTTTTTCATTCAATTTTTGTGAAAAGAAAGTTTGTCAAAACCTATCAACATGAGATCTAATTTTTAAGATCGCAACGCGAGGAATCCAACGGTGAAAGCGGTTTGAGATTTGAACGCATGATTTAAAAGATATAACGTTTTGAATAAACAGATGTATGAAAAAAATGAAAACTCTCATGTTGCGACAAGTGACGCCCATCCATTATGCCACATGTCACAACCTGAGGAGGTGAGAGTGATTTTTGAAAGGAGTACTCCTTAATTAATGATTTCGTTGTTTTGTCCCTATATCAGCATATTGGGTTGTATATAAAAAAATTAAATGGGTCATTGTCGTGCCAGACACTCATGCCCAGTCTCATGCTCTATCGGACCGCCACACCAGGACCGGCCCATTTGGCCCGGTTTGGTTCAACCCAAAATTTTCTCACATCAGAAAAAACAAATCGAGGCAGAAAAGATGGCATATACCCCTTAGGGTTTTCTCTCTCCTAGGCGACGGCGGAGGCGACTACGGAAACACGACGAGGGTCGATCGGATCTCGATCGGGCCTCTAGTCCGACGGGGTTCTCCCGATCTAGAAGGACAGTCATGGCGTCAGCGGACTCATCAACGTCAAGGGTCCGCGAGAGGCGACCGATGGAACAGGAGGGAGAGAAGGGCAGGGCGAAGGGAGACACGGGATCGGAAGGCTCGAGGGATGGCGGCAGGGTGTCGCAGGAAGACTCGTTGAATGAGAAGCTGAAGTATATGAACCTTAGGGAAGAGGAAGAGGAAGATGTGGTGCTGGAGGAAGATCTGGAGGAGCTAGAGAAAGATGCGAAGTTCATGGCGCTGGCTAGGGTTCATACCAACAAAAAATTCAGCCATGGGGCGTTCTATGGCAATATGCGATCGGCTTGGAACCTGGAGCATGAGGTGGAGTTTAGGGCAATTGAGGATAACCTGTTCTCGGTACAGATGACCTGTCTGGGAGACTGGGAACGGGTGATGAATGAAGGACCGTGGATTTTCAGGAACTACCCTGTTATGCTGGCTCCGTATGATGGGTGGTCGGAGGTTAAGGAGGTTGAGCTCAATACCTACCAGGTGTGGATGAGGGTGATGGGGCTGAAAGAGAAGATGAGAACTGCAAACATTGCTAGACAATTGGCGAGAAAGGTAGGGGAGGTGGTGCGGGTAGATGAACGTTCTGTTAAAGGCCAAGGGGGAGGGATCCGAGTTAGGGTAACGTTGGACGTACGGAAGCCATTGATGAGAGGTGCCAGTCTAACCCTCAGGCAGAAGAAGGTGTTCTTCGAGTTTGAGTATGAGAAAATGCCAGTATATTGTGGGGTCTGTGGCCTGGTCAGTCATGTCGCCAAGGAGCACGGCAACGGCGTCCACGAGGAGAGTGCTATAGTTTATCCTGTTTCTTTGATTGCTCCAGAATTTAGAAGAGATGAACACTGGGCGCAGTTAGGGCAAGAAGAAAGGGAATCCCGGAATACTAGGGGAGGAAGAGGAGGTAGAGGAGGGGGGAACTGGAGGAGTCATACAGCAGGGGAGAGGAGAGAAGAAGAGGAGCTTCGAAGCACGGCTAGCAGTCCGGCAAAACACCCGACTGCTGGGCAATCCATGGGTTCATCTAAGAGAAGACTTGAGTTTGAAGAGAGGGTACATGGGAAAGGAGCGCATCTCCTGTTAACTGATGGTACAGGTGATGATCTGTTGGAGCAGAAGGAAGTAAGCTTGAACGGAGTGGAGGAGGGGGAGGACGACACAAGCTCGCAGGGGAGTAAGAGACACAAGGCGGATGATGCGGTTACAATGGACTTGGCAACATTGACGGCCCCTGCCCCAGGGGACCGCCAGGCCCAATGATTCTCTTAGGATGGAACTGCCGCAGGATGCGTCAGTCCCGGGCAGTTCGAGCACTTCGGGATGTCCAGAAGTGCTATAAACCAGATGTGTTGTTTCTCTCAGAAGCACACCTGTCTGACGCGGAGGCGGAGAAGCTCATGACCAAGTTAGGGTTCCAGGAGAGGCTGGTTGACCCGAGTGATGGAAGGGCGGGGGGATTGGTGATGTTTTGGCGGAGGGAGTTGAAAATCACAAAAATAGATGTTACGAGCAACTTTATTGATGTCATTGTTGATGATGGAAAGGAGTGGAGATGTACTGGGTTCTATGGAGAACCGGCAAGGGAGAACAAACATAAATCTTGGGAGTATCTTAGATCACTACATCAAGGGATGGACGTCCCCTGGATGGTCTTCGGAGATTTTAATGAGATCCTGTTTGCGCACGAGAAGGAGGGGGGAGTAGCTCGGGAGCAGAGGCAAATGCAAGGGTTTCGGGATGCTCTGGAAGAGTGTAACCTAGAAGACATGGGGGCTACAGGAGATAGTTTCACATGGAGTAGAGGGCGGATTAAGGAGAGATTAGACAGAGCAGTGTGCAACCAGAGGTGGGACACCTTGTATCCGCATGCCGGGGTGCTGAATGGGGAGATGACAAAGTCAGATCATCGCCCTATAGTGGTGAACACGGAGTTCTTTGTACAACAGAACAAACCAAGGATGGGGGGGAAACGGAGGTTTGAAGGAAGATAGCTGAAAGAAGAAACGGTGGAGGAGGTGGTTCGCACGGCTTGGCAACGAGCGGAGCAGCTTGGCATTGGGCCTTTCAAGGAGAAAGTGGATGGTATCCATACGGAGTTGCATAGATGGGACAGGGAGGTTTTGAAGAAACCGCAAAAACGGATGGAGGCCCTAAAGAGGGAGCTAGAGGACCTGAGAAGGGGGCCGGCGACGGATGCATCAATAGACAGACAAAAGGAGATACTTCTCGTTATCGAGAACCTATTGGAACAAGAGGAGATTGAGTGGGTGCAAAGAGGCCGTGCAAACTGGCTGAAACATGGCGACAGGAACACCAATTTCTTTCATATGTATGCATCGGCCAGGAGAAAGAAGAACACTATTAAAAGTCTACAAGATGAGAATGGAGTGCAGCAGGAAGGGCAGTCGGCAATGGAGGAGATTGTCCAACAGTATTTTACTAACTTGTTTACATCGCAGGTGCAAAACCCTAATGAGGAGGTAATCCAGCAAGTGGTACCCAAAGTGTCGGCTCAGATGAATGAAATCCTGCTAGCTCCATTCAATGAAGAAGATGTTCGGCGAGCTTTGTTCAGTATTGGAGATTTCAAGGCACCAGGGCCGGATGGATTGCATGCGGCTTTCTACAAACGGTTTTGGCATATGCTGAAGGACGACCTGGTGAAAGAGGTGCTCGGCGCAATCAATACAGGATCGATCCCAGAAGGGTGGAACAATACGTCTATAGTGCTCATTCCTAAGGTGGCAAACCCGACGAGCATTACACAGTTCAGGCCGATCAGCCTTTGTAACGTGGCCTATAAGATCATCTCCAAGATGTTAGCAAACCGGTTGAAAGGACTCCTACCGGAGATCATTAGCCCGACGCAAAGCGCGTTCGTCCCTGGAAGATTGATCACAGACAACATATTGATTGCGTATGAATGTATGAACACAATTAAAAGGAAGCAAGGCAAGTCGGGACTCTGCGCTGTTAAGTTGGATATGCACAAGGCATACGACAGGGTGGAATGGTGCTTTTTGAAGAGGATGATGGAGAGGTTGGGTTTTGAGGATCGGTGGATTAGGATGATTATGTCGTGTGTGTCCTCGGTCTCATACAATATATGCTTCAATGGCACTTGCACGGAAGTGTTCTCCCCATCTAGAGGTTTGAGGCAGGGAGACCCCTTGTCCCCTTACTTGTTTCTGCTATGTGCTGAAGCCCTGTCCAGCCTACTACAAAGGGAAGAGAATAATGGATCTCTTGTGGGTGTGAGAGTATGTAGAGATGCTCCACAAATTTCACACTTACTATTCGCTGATGATTCCCTTATACTGATGAAAGCAGATGAGAATAATGCGGACTGCCTGCGGGATATTCTGGACAGGTACTGTGAGAGCTCGGGGCAACTTGTTAGCGATGCTAAGTGCAGTATATACTTTAGCCCGAACATGCCAGCTGAAGAGAGAGCAGTTATATGCCAGAAACTACGTATCTTCACGGAAGCACTGAACGATAGATACCTGGGTCTACCGGCGATGGTTGGGGCGGATAGGAGTGAATCATTTGAGTATTTGATCGACCGAATTAACCAGGTACTGACTGGATGGAAGGAGAAGATGCTGTCCATAGGAGGGAAGGATGTGCTTATCAAGGCTGTTGCTCAAGCCATGCCAGTGTTTGCGATGTCGGTGTTTAATATCCCAAAAAAAGTTTGCAAAGGGATGACGGATGCCATATCTAAATACTGGTGGGGTGATGACGACAATCATAAGAGGATCCACTGGGCCGCATGGTGGAAACTTTGCATTCCGAAGAACAAAGGGGGGATGGGCTTTAGGGATTTCCACACCTTCAATCTAGCTCTGTTGGCCAAGCAAGTTTGGAGATTGCTGGAAAACCCAGACTCATTGTGTGCGCAGGTCCTACGATCTAAATACTACCCGGATGGAAAACTGCTGGAAGCAAAGGTAAGAAGTGGATGTTCCTTCACATGGCAGAGCATATGCGCTGGCATTACTACTTTCAAGCGAGGGGTTATTTGGAGGATTGGAGATGGTACCCAAGTTAATATATGGGAAGATCCCTGGATAGCAGCAAGCGCTGATGGCCGTGTAGTCACCCCAAGAGGTGCCAATCTGTTGTCGAGGGTCTCTGACCTGATAAACCCGACGACAGGTCTCTGGGATGTTGAGCTGATCATGGACACGTTCTGGCAGGTGGATGCGGAGAGGATCTTGGCTATCCCATTGGCTCCGGCAGGGATGATGGAGGACTTTGTGGCATGGAGATTCACGAAGAACAAACTGTTTTCGGTCAGATCTGCATATCATGTGGAGTGGGATCATCAGTTCGGGCACTGGTTTGAACGTACAGAGGGACAACCTTCACAACAGTACCCAGTTTGGACAAAGCTATGGGAATCCTCACTGCCGGGGAAGATTAAGATTCACGCATGGAAGGTGCTGCACGGCTACCTGCCTTGCGCTGGAGTCCTTGCCAATCGTCATATAGCAATGGATACAAACTGCCCAATGTGCACAGGAGGATGTGAGGATATAAAGCACATCTTGTTTACTTGCCCTAGAGCATCAGAAATTTGGAGATGCTTGAGGATGGACGATTTTGTGGAGGAGGCGTGCGAGACAGATAGAGCGGGCTCTTCGGTCCTGGACTATATTTTATGTGCACCACGGAGAGGGAGTTTACTCCCGGAGGTTAGTGCGCAAACCCTAATCCTAGTAGGAGTGTGGTATGTTTGGTGGGAACGAAGGCAGAAGACACATGGAGAGGAAGTCCAAGAACCAGTACGATCAGCGCTGTCTATCTCTGCTCTAGCTATGAACTATTCGAATGCAAGAAAGAAGGATAGTGGAGTTCAAAAGGAAGGATGGTCCAAGCCAAGGGAGGGCTTTGTCAAGCTTAATGTTGATGCATCATTTTATGTGCAGACCCTAGATGGAGCTGTTGGAGCGGTGCTTAGAGATGATAAAGGGGGCTTCATAGCGGCCTCCAACGACAAACTTGAGCATGTCAGCGATGCAGCAACAGCAGAAGCTTATGCACTACGGTATGGTCTCCTCCTTGCACAGCAATTTGGCGTTAACAGGCTAGTGGTGGAGGCTGACTGCTTGGAGGTCATAGCTACGATGAACTCGGGTGGCTTCACGGCAACAGGAGCAGCGGCGATTTACGCAGATTGTATGGCTCTATCAGTAGGTTACACTTCGGTTTCTTTCATCCATTGCCAGAGGGAGGCGAATCGAGTCTCTCATGAATTAGCTAAACTGGCGGTACTCAGTCCACCAGGGTTTTGGGCTGAGGAACCACCGGCAACGATTGTAAGATGGTTGGTGGATGATGTAACAATTATTTAAATTAATAAAGAGGCCGAAGTTTAAAAAAAAACAAATCGAGGCAGAAAAAGGCAGAAAAAACAAATCGAGGCAAAAAAATTTCCACCCCAACGCTGGCAGTTCAGCTCTCGAAGTCTCGAACACCGGAGAAGGCCAGCTCGTTGGAAGACCTTCGACCTCCGCCGCGATCTCGACGGGCAATCAATCCGGCCGTCGTTCGCACGGCCGCCGAACGCCGATTCGCCATGGCCGCGGCGGAATCGTCCGGCCTGCGGCGCGGGGCGGGGGCGGGGGCGCGGAGGAAGGCGAAGGAGGCGGCGGTGGGCGCGGCCGCGAGGGCGCTCTTCTACCCGACGCTGCTCTACAACGTGGTGAGGAGCAAGGTCCAGGCCGAGTTCCGGTGGTGGGACGAGGTCGATCAGGTGCGTGCGCTGCCGCCACCATAGACCGCCTTTCCAGCAGACTTGATCCCCAGCGAGACAAGACCGAGACTACCTAGCGATTTGTCAGATGAACAAGTAATTTCCTCCGTCGCGGTGAACTTTTAGATGCAGACGTGTTATCATTTTGTCTTAGTTTATACTCCCTCAGTCCGGAAATACTTGTCATCAAAATAAATAAAAGGGAATGTATCTAGACGTATTTTAGTTTTAGATACATCTTTTTTTGTTCATTTTGATGACAAGTATTTTGGGACGGAGGGAGTATATAGTAACCTCTGTCCTGAATTAGAATGCATTATTTGGAGTGAGAAGAAACATTCATCTGAAATGTGTTAATCTATTCCGTGGGGCTTTCAGAGTTAGCAACTATGCTTCTTTGTTGGTAGCAACTACTCCCTCCGTCGCACAATGTAAGATGTTTTCACAAGCTATGTTAGCTTGCAAAAACGTCTTGTATTATACTCCCTCCGTTTCAAAATAAGTGTCTCAACTTTGTACTAGCTCTAGTACAAAGTTGTACTAAAGTTAAGACACTTATTTTGGGACGGAGGGAGTAGGATGGAGGGAGTAGTATCAAGTATTACCTCCGTCCCAAATTAGTTGTCTTAGATTTGTCTAGATACAGAAGTATCTAATACAAATCTGAGTCAACTAATTCGGGATGGAGGGAGTAATATTTTGTATACTACCTTGAGCAGATTGGTATCCGTAATTTTAAGGCAAACCCAGAATTGAATATACCATGTTTGGGTGCTGTCCAAATGATGTTGGTTCCGTTTTCAGTCATTGTCAGAAATTAAAGAGTTACACTACTCATGGGTCTGGTTTGATGTTTTTCAACAACTTCATAGTCTAATGTTGTGTTCGACTTTATCACTGCTGATAGCTACTCCCTCCGTTTGGATATAAGTGATGCTTTGAACTAAAACAATGTCACTTATTTCTGAACGGAGGTAATACATCACAGATGTTTGTTTATAGCTGCACTGACCAGACGTTTAGGCCTGTCTGATGCATTTTTCTCTCTTAAAGCAAGAATGAACAGAAACTAAAATTCAGAAGCAAAACCAGAAATAGTCCTATTCGTTGTTAATGGCCGTTGTGCAATGGTGAAGTGAGAAACAAGCGTTCTCACTTCCAGTCTTGACTGGCTTAAGTTAATGTATATGGTACTTTTACATTTTCTCATTTGATTGCTGTTTATTATCAGTCTTAGTCATGGTTCTACATTGTGTCAGTTTCCTCATTCACACACTGATTGTTGTGATCATGACCATGGTATTTATTGCAGATTAGTTGCTGGTTCTGTGTACTTCTCTCCATTGATGTGGAGATCAAGATTTGGATGCACTCACATTTGCCTTTGGTTTTGCATTATGTGATAGTGAATTATAATGCAGTCTTTCGGTTTGAGTATTTATTTCATTTAATGAGATTGAAACCTATTACTAGTTTCTATGCTCTTATTTTAACTGATAAAGATAAGATGAATAAGTCTCATTGATGTAAACATTTTCTCTTTACCAGTTCATTTTGCTTGGAGCTGTTCCATTCCGTAGGGATGTTACACGCTTGCAGAAGCTTGGAGTACATGGCATTGTAACCCTGAATGAACCATTTGAGACTTTAGTGCCATCATCAGTATATAAGGCAAGTAACACACAAATAATTTTATATGTAAAAGATGAACAGCATTGTACAGAGCCTTTAACCCTTTATAATTGCACGGAATTTTATGTCCACACTCTAATCATAATTGTTGCAATTGGAGTCATGGGCAACTGGCATTCCTTATGACATAAGTGCTCATCTGTTAAAAATTTACAGTCGCGTGGGATTGATCACCTTGTTATTCCTACAAGAGATTATATGTTTGCTCCATCACTTGTGGATATTAGTCAAGCTGTTGATTTCATTCATAGTAAGTGCATCAGAGTTTGTCCAAATTGATTCTTATTAACTAAGCAAATATTTAGTTCATTATGCAGAATCGATGATGACATTACTGCCCATTCACAACATCACTTTCTTTCGGATATTAAGATTTTGAATGTTAACTTTTCATGCTTAATCAGGAAACGCATCTCGTGGGAGGATGACATATATTCACTGCAAAGCTGGAAGGGGACGGAGTACAACGATTGTCTTGTGCTATCTGGTAAGTTACATATTCTTCTTTTAGAGAAACTAACATGTCAAACATTCAGCTAAAAACTTGAGATCCATAGTAGGCAAGGTTCCAAATTTGTGGTTTTCGCACCTTCAATGCTATAATCTAAAAAAGCTACAGCGGAGATATTCACTAAAATCACACTTTCGGGGCGAAGGACCCAAACTATTGCTAGCTATTTAGAACCTTTATAGTGATAACAAAATTATCGCATACCATTTATTTGGAATTAATTGTGCATTGTGCTTCAGTGGAATTTTTTATGCTTGATTTTTATCAGGTGAAGTACAAGAATATGACACCTACCACAGCATTTGAGCATGTGAGATCTAAAAGGGCTAGAGTGCTGCTGACCCGTTCCCAGAGGAAGGTACTGGACCAAACTCATTTCTGAACTTACCAACTCATTGAACTAGCAATGTTTGGTTTTGTTGCTCTCCATTTGTGTTGTTTCTTGGATGTGGCAAGTTCCATATATTAAGTGACAGAGGGAGTACATTATACAGATCGACATAAGTTACCTGTGAGAGGTAGTTAGCAGTCACCATATAGCTGGTGATAGCTGATAACTAACTGAAACAGAAAATATGTTGCACTTTAGCGCCCTCTCCCATCATTTGGCACTTATCTTTGTTAAGGGGGGTTAGTTAAACTGGCTTCCATCAAGCACAAAGGGAACATCGCTGCCAGAAAATATGTTTGTTCTAGCTCTTTGCACCTGGACCAATCACCTGTAGCCTATATGCCATATGTAAAAAAAATGATTCTTTTCTGGTTTGATCATTTAAAGATGATTAAACATGGAACTCATATCTTATCTGTAAATCAATGCTGCTACCTGTAAACTGCTTGGATCGTGACATGTTAGCCACTTTTATCATATAGCTGCACTAAATTTATATAATGTGGACTGTGGACCAAACTCACTTCCAGTGGACCTAATCCAGCACACTAATTACAGAATGAATTAAAAGATGAATTATCCACTTTCCAGCGGCGCAATCACTGTAGAACTCCGAATTTCGGAGGTGGTCTTGAAAGATAGGCAGATCCTCATGTATCCATGTTGGTCCCTTGGTAGAAGATGGTTTAACTTACATTAAATTAAATCAATACCCGTCGAAAATACTTAAATATATTCCCGTCTGGTGGCCCTGATAATGGCAGGTGGTTCAAGAATTCAGTACGAAGGTCGCTGGAACAGCAGCAGCAACATCATCATCTCCATCAGGGGACGCGGTACCGCAAACTGAAGATGGCTCTGGTTTGCCAGGCGTTATCAGGGACAGGGAGGATGCCAGCTCGCCTTCTCACAAGGCCACCCCATCAGGGCCAATGATGAAGAAGGTGCTGGCATGCCTGCTTCCTTCCCCGATGCGATCTGGCGGCGACTCGCCGTCGCATGCCGACCTGCGGGCACCCTAGCGCCGTACCGTACCGGTCCCGACCTCAAGTGGTTCGTCGATGTGGAGCCGATGCGATCGATCGCGCTGCCAGAAGATCTTCCTAACCGTGCTGCTCATCCCGTTTCTCATGTGTTCTCACGTTGTTGTGTCGGATCAAAGTTCGTTGGGACCTTGCTCCGTGCATACTACATCGTTGTTGGGGGCTGGCTCTGCATCTCGTGCTTGCCTGACCGCCCTTGTGTAAGTTTCTACATAAGTACAGAACCAGGACCTCTGTTTTCTTTTTTCTTTTTTGTAAATAAAGTAGCAACTGTTTGAACTTGCAAGGCCAACATCTACAACTTCTGCTCAAGACTAGCTGCGGAGTTTCGAGATTGGCGAGATCAGATAAGTTGCGGAGTTTTGAGATTGGCGAAATCGACAGTTTCCACCGGATAGACGCTTAAGCGTCTCTTCTGTAGAAATAGGCACCGGTGCTTCCAAAAACTCGGGTTATTTTTCTAAACACCTGCCTAAGCATCTCCCATTGTACAAGGTCTTATAATTTTCCTGTGGATGGCCCGGAATAACTTTTTTGCTCGAGTTGGGCACCGAATCTGTTGGGGGGGAAAGTGAACCCCAGGTGGGATGGCAAAACCGGTGCCCCGGCTCCTCCTGTCGCCGTCGGAATGCGGATCGGCTGATCGGATCTTGAATTATACGATCTGGGTCGGCGGTGAGTGGGGTCACCGACAAATCCCCAAAGCGAATGGTTCGGGCTTGCTTTTCTTCTCTTCTTCCCTGATGATAGCCGCCTCTTGCGACACCCTGTTGCCACTTGTCATTGGAGGTTCTTTGATGATGTACTACTAGCTTTCTTTTTCGACCTAAATTAATATTCCCGATTGTACAAACAGTTTTTGGTCCGTCGCCTGTTGGCACGGAACCAAACCTAAAAACTATTATTATTGTCTTCAACTTGCCAGTGAGAACTATTCGGAAAAGTTGCACTCGTCCCCCACACGTTGCCACTGTCGTGTCAAATTGCTGGGTGGCCCTTCGATTGCTCTTGTTTTATTTTCTGGTGATAAGGTGTGTAGATGCATCAACTTATTTTCTATCCAGCTAACTATCGGCAAATTCTGTTCAGTGGCACATTTTGTTTGTTAAAAATTATGCCGATGTTCCCTTTTGGATAATATTTAGCGGGCAACACCTGGCGTGTTCCCAAATTATTGGTGATGGATAGTCATTCATCATCTTTGACCAAAACTACCATTATTGACTTTGTCAACTCTGTCCAGGGCTATGATTCGTAGCGGAACTGCGTGTCTACAACTAACATCCCATAAGAACATACGAATACATTATGAAACGCATGGCTCCGTTGTGGACAATCACATCTTAAATCTTCTGTTTAGATAGTGTCTGTTAAATAATACCCAAAAATACGATAGTCGATCTCCTCGGACGCCACATTGCCCATCTTCGCATCGCGAGCCATCTTTGACCATGACTATAACCAAGTGAACACCGGTTTAACTCTACATCATTTGGTAATAAACATACCCAAATGAAGCACTCCGGCTCTAACATTTTTTACATATAAAGTTGTCAGCCAAAAATAAAAAACAAACCCGAAAGAAAAACTGTAACTTGTCATCCGAAAAGAAAGTTGACATGCTTGACAACTCAAGTTACCATCCTCATGTCACTAAACTTGTCATAAAAAACGTTCGAAGTTGCCATGTGCTCGTGCCACACATGTGTCACTTATCAGGGTCCTAAACATATATAAGGCTACTAAAAATAATAAAATAAGAAAAAATGAATGATTAAATTACTACTCCTGAATATTCAACTAACAGATTAATTTTCAGTAATCCATTTCTGAGCCCAGGCTCAGCTGCACCCACCCTGACAAAAAAAATCAAAAAATACATTTTTTTTGCGTGGTAGATAATTTTTTTTAGGGCAAAGCAAAGCTTTATAAATTAACGGTGCTCAGGCATGTCCCCCAAGACACAGGCAGCCACAACGGGCGGTACACAAGAGTTCCACTCCATACACTCATTCGGTAAACACATGCGTCCGATCTGGGCTAATTCATGCGCTACAGAATTCGCTGTGCGTCTACAGTAGATTGATGGGCCTCTAACCCCTCGTTGGTTACCCCAAGTGGAAGGTGTGAGATGCAGTGTTGTGGAAGTTTTTCCCTTAGCAAAGATGCCAATGATCGAATCCCCATAGACTCCTAGGTTCAACAAGTAGGTGTCAACTGCTAACGGCGCCAGATATTAGCAATCAACGTGGACCTGCACACAGATACAAATAACTTTGCTCCCAACGAGTACAGAGAGGTTGTCAATCCCTCCGGCCTTGTAGTTCACAAAGGATTAAACGCAAATGATAGTAGTGATAGATAATGTTTGCAATAGTAAATAATAGCGAAAAGTAAATAGCGGATGTGATCAATGATGGTAATATGGACCGGAGTCTCATGATGTTCACTAGTGATGTCTCTCTCCCAAAAGACGATAAAACAGCTATGTGAGGTAAACGAATTACAGCTGGGCAATTGACAGGACCACGAACGCAAACCAATGCTGACTACATTGCAAGAAAGGTTGAGTTTCAAAGCATGGGCGGTACGCCAAAGTAAGTAGACCGAAATCCATCAATATCTACTACTAATCATCCACCTTGAGATATCTATCCAGAACATCTCGCTGGTATTAAGTTGCGAGCCCCACCCATAGTGTAAACTCAATGCAACAGACAACTTCATTAAAAGAACTTTGCGTAAAGTAAACAATCCTTGCACCCGCGGGCACAAGCACCGTTGTTTTCCCCCTTGTGGCAACAGCACATCCCCTAGACTCATGTTTCTGTCACTCAAGCTAGTCATCGAGGGGCATGAACCCACAATCGAGCATAACGTTCCCTCTTGGAGTCACTACCCATTACTTGGCCAAAGCAATAAATAACAACGGAGAACATGCAAGAATTACTTACGAACATAAATATAAAAGAGGTAGATCAAATATATTACTCAATCACAATTTGAACATAATCTCATAATCCATCGGATCCCAGCAAACTCATCATATCAACAGTATAAGGATTACATATGTGCCTCGATCATGTAGGGCAACTCACGAGGACTAATTAGTGAAGCACAAGAACGGGAGGAGAACATCACATAGCTACTGGTCATGAACTCATGGTCCAAGGGACACTACTCACAACTCATCTGGTAGGCGTCCATGGTGGTGGAGAGGCTCCCGATGGTGATCCTCCCCTCCGGCAGGGTGCCGGGAAGAGTTCTCCTGATGCTCCCGATCTTGGAAGCGGCGGCGGCGACGGAACAGAGATGAGATCGCGAAAAAGAGTTCTCGTCCCGAGGGTTTCGAAGGACGCTCTAAATATATGCCAAAGGGGGACACCAGACGGGGCTCGGGGGGCCTGATGGGCCTCTAACCCCTCGTTGGTTACCCCAAGTGGAAGGTGAAAGATGCAGTGTTGTGGAAGTGTTTTCCCTTAGCAAAGATGCCAAGGATCGAATCCCCAGAGACTCTTAGGTTCAACAAGTAGGTGTCAACTGCTAACGGCGCGGATTAGCAATCAACGTGGAACTGCACACAGATACAAATAACTTTGCTCCCAACGAGTACAGAGAGGTTGTCAATCCCTCCGGCCTTGTAGTTCACAAAGGATTAAACGCAAATGATAGTAGTGATAGATAATGTTTGCAATAGTAAATAAAAGCGAAAAGTAAATAGCGGATGTGATCAATGATGGTAATATGGACCGGAGTCTCATGATGTTCACTAGTGATGTCTCTCTCCCAAAAGACAATAAAACAGATATGTGAGGTAAACAAATTACAGCTGGGCAATTGACAGGACCACGAACGCAAACCAATGCTGATTACATTGCAAGAAAGGTTGAGGTTCAAAGCATGGGCGGTACGCCAAAGTAAGTAGACCGAAATCCATCAATATCTACTACTAATCATCCACCTTGAGATATCTATCCAGAACATCTCGCTGGTATTAAGTTGCGAGTCCCACCCATAGTGTAAACTCAATGCAACAGACAACTGCATTAAAAGAACTTTGCGTAAAGTAAACAATCCTTGCACCCGCTGGCACAAGCACCGTTGTTTTCCCCCTTGTGGCAACAGCACATCCCCTAGACTCATGTTTCTGTCACTCAAGCTAGTCATCGAGGGGCATGAACCCACAATCGAGCATAACGTTCCCTCTTGGAGTCACTACGTATTACTTGGCCAAAGCAATAAATAACAACGGAGAACATGCAAGAATTACTTATGAACATAAATATAAAAGAGGTAGATCAAATATATTACTCAAGATCAATCTGAACATAATCTCATAATCCATTGGATCCCAGCAAACTCAACATAGCAACAGCATAAGGATTACATATGTGCCTCGATCATGTAGGGCAGCTCACGAGGACTAATTAGTGAAGCACAAGAACGGGAGGAGAACATCACATAGCTACTGGTCATGGACTCATGGTCCAATGGAGACTACTCACAACTCATCCGGGAGGCGTCCATGGTGGTGGAGAGGCTCCCGATGGTGATCCTCCCCTCCGGCAGGGTGCCGGGAAGAGTTCTCCTGGTGCTCCCGATCTTGGAAGCGGCGGCGGCGGCGGAACAGAGATGATATCGCGAAAAAGGGTTCCCGTTCCGAGGGTTTCGAGGGACGCTCTAAATATATGCCAAAGGGGGGCACCAGACGGGCTTCGGGGGGCCCAGGCGCCCCCCCGGCGCGGCCCAGGGGGGGCGCAGCCAGGGCGCCTGGAGCCCTGGTGCCCCCCCCCCCCGGCTGCCCTTCGGGCGCAAGGTAGGTTCTGGAACGCTGATTTTTTATATGATTTTTCTGGATTTTTCCTGGCAGTTCTCGTAACGTGAAAACCTGAAATACAAAAACAGCCAAAAACAGAAACTGGCACCGGGGTGCACTGGATTAGTAGGTTAGTCCAAATATGATCAAAAGTGTATGGAAGTGTATGAATATCATAGCAATATCACCCAAAAGTGGCATGGAGCAAGCAGAAATTATAGATACATTTTGGACGTATCAACATCCTCAAGCTTAATTCCTGCTCGTCCTCGAGTAGGTAAATGATAACAAGAATAATTTCTATGGTGACATGCTATTAACCATATAGGACTTATTCATAGTCATATGACAAAAGCTTACTGAGACAATGATTCTATAGTAATTAAGTTGCCTCATGAGAAAATCACAAATGACTGAAAGTTTTACAACATGACATTGAAGCATCAAATAGATTTGCAATGAACATGATGTGAAAATATGATAAAGTGATATCTAGCTTGCCCCCTTTAGTGATGCAAAACATAAATGCAGGGGCACCTTCAAGGTTTAAGTGATGACTAGATACAATGATTTCAAAATAAACGATATCACAATAATGCAAAAGACAATGCTACTTTGGGACGATGCACATTACACTCAGAATGACAATCATGCTCTCAGTAGTTGGTGCTTTTAAGAAGAAGGTAGAGACTCAAAAAGTAAAAGAATGGTTATGTGCTAGAGCTTTTTACTTTGAAAACATAGAAGCAATTTTGTCAACGGTAGTAGTACTTCATATGTGTCATGCATAAGACATCCTATAAGTTGCAAGCCTCATGCATCGAATACCAATAGTGCTTGCACCTTGTCCTAATTAGCTCGGATTTCCATGGGTTATCATTGCATTACATATGTTTTAACCAAGTGTCACAAATGGGTACCTCTATGCCACCTGTACAAAGGTCCAAGGAGATAAATCGCATTTGATTTCTCGTTTTTGATAGATCTCAACTTGAGGACATCTATACCGGGACAACATAGAAAATAGATGATGGACTCCTCTTTAATGCATAAGCATGTTCTCATAAGAGATTGAGGATTAATGTCCAAGCTAAAACTTCCACCATGATACATGGCTTTGGTTGGCGGCCCAATGTTCTTCTCTAACAATATGCATACTCATTCAACCCATGGCAAATCACCCTTACTTCAGACAAGACGAACATGCATAGCAACTCACATGATATTCAACAGAAGTGTGACAGTTGATGGCGTCTGCAGAAACATGGTTACCGCTCAGCAAGCAACTTATAAGAAATAAGATACATAGGCAACATATTCTTTACCACAATAGTTTTTAAGCTACTTTCCCATGAGCTATGTATTGCAAAGTTAGTCTGCTTAGTACAGGTGGAGGTTAGCAAAAGACTGGGAGCGACCAACTAAGAGAGCAATGACGGTCATAATCATGCAGAGCGACAAAGCAATATTGAATCAGGCATGGTAGTTATATCGCTACTCAGAAATAAAAGATCATCAAGGCTTGACAGACTTTCTTTACAGTCTTAAATATGCGTGAGCATATGCCAAGTCAATCAAAATAAATTCTTAAAGGAAAATATTACTAAACCATACCACATCATCGGCAAACAAATCAAGTTGGTATTCCAATTACACATTGGGAATCCCCCAGCTATTTGAGACTAACCATAAGAAACCTGAACTACTAAGCACCATTATGCACGTAGCATCTTTATCATAGACATAGTAACCAATGCAATGGAAGCAAACTCTCTTAACAAGATAAGCATGATAATTAAATAGAGTTCAAGCAACCAACTAAACAAAAGCTCTTTGAAAAGATAAGCATGAATACTAAGAGCAGAGCATGATAGTAGCTATTAAAAGACAAAGAACACACACAACAAAGATAGACATGAAAATTCTATGTTATGTTCTAAGTAGAAGTGGAGCGTGTTTCTCTCCCACATAAAGAAAGCTGAGTTCCGACTCGTTATGAAAAACTAAAAAGAAAACTAAAAGCAAGAGGCTCCAAGCATATCACTTAACACATGAAGTGATAAAAATATAGCGAAACGAAAGACGAACTGATAATGTTGATGGAGAAGGGGATGCACGGGGGCATCCCCAAGCTTAGAAGCTTGAGTCTCCTTGAATATTTCTTGGGGGTGCACGGGGGCATCCCCAAGCTTGAGCGCTTGACACTCCTGAATCTTTTTATCATCTTCCCTCGCACACTTGAAAACTCCCTTCATACATAACTCATCATAATCTGATTAGCGAGGTTAGTACCCTTAATAAAATAATTGCACCTTTCTGGAAATAAAGATATTCTTGAAGTTCTATTGTTTCTCAAGATTGCCAAAAGGTTTTTGCAAAGAAAAAGCAAGCTCTTGATTTGCAAAATAAAGGAAAGGCAAAACATGACAGAATCTGTGAAAAACAGAACAGCAGGTAGTAATTGATTTGTTCGGGGCACTTCTGCAACTCAAATCAAAAAACTCAGAACATACGCACGAAAGACAATTATATAGAGAATGCTGTCGAAAAAATTCAGACCAAAAAGATGATCTGGTGATTTTATACGAATTTTTCTATCCAAGGACAGAATCTGTTTCCTGGACAGCACCTCACAACTTTTGAACTATTCTAGCAATCAGAGGCTATACTTGGCACAAATATGAAAAGCAAAGATACAATGATGATGCTACAGCAGTAAACAACATCAAGACGCAACAAAAGCAAAAAATTTAAAAATTTATTCATGTGGGCTGCCTCCCAAAAGCGCTTTCTTTTATGCCTTTAAGCTAGGCATAATGCATAGAGATCAAGTTTTATCAAGAGTAAAAGAATAGCTAGCCCGTACAACGGACTCAAAAGGTAACTTGATCTTCTTTCGAGGGAAGTGTTCCATCCCTTTCTTGAGAGTAAACTGAAATTTTATATTACCCTCTTTCATGTCAATGATAGCACCAACGGTGCGTAAAAATGGACGTCCCAAAATAATTGGACATGAAGGATCACATTCAATATCCATAATAGTAAAATCAACGGGAACATAATTGTCATTGACAATGATAAGAACATCGTCGATCCTCCCCAAAGGTTTCTTTATGGAAGAATCAACGAGACGAGCACCAAAAGAACAAGAATCATAAGGTTTCAATTTAAGCATATCATATATTCTTTTGGGCATAACAGAGGTACTAGCTCCAACATCACATAATGCATAGCAAGAGAAGTCATTCAATTTAATTTTTATCATAGGATCCCAACCATCTTCTAGCTTTCTAGGTATGGAGGCTTCTACTCTAAGTTTCTCCTCCCTAGCTTTGATGAGAGCATTAGTGATATGCTCCGTGAAGGCAAGGTTAAGCGTGCTAGTGCGGGGGGTCTCTAGACATCTTGTGAAGGAAATCAATAACTTCGGTAAGAGTGCAATTATCAAAATCAAGGTCACGAGCATCAAGTAAAGTGGTAGTAGTGTCCTTTAGGTTCACTTGTTTGGTAGTTTCTATAGTCATAGCATCACCATTAATAAGTCCATTGGGACCAGGAGTACATTGGGTGCTAAGGGTTTGGACATCTTTAACAACTTGGATAGTAGCAACAGTGTGGTGGGTAGGAAGGCTCTTAATTCTATCTTCTTCCTCCCTTTCTCTAGCCCATCTTTCTTTAAGTTTAGCCATCATTCTAATGTTTTCATTAATTTGCACTTGAATGGCATTTATAGGAGTGACTTCCCTCTCCTTAAGAGGAGAAGTTTCAATTTTTAGCAATTTTACCTCATTGGCTAAATGGTCTACCTTAAAAGAAAGATCATCTAGTTTATGTAGTTTTTCTTCTACACTCTTATTAAAGGCTTTTTGGGTAGTGATGAAATCTTTAAGCATAATCTCTAGTTCAGTAGTGGAGTTCTTGGTGATAGGATAAGCATTGTTGTTCCTATAAGAATTAGAGGGGAACGGTCTAGGATTGTTACCAAAGTTACTCCTATAAGCATTGTTGTTAAAATTGTTTCTAGAGATAAAGTTCACATCTACTTGTTCTTGAGCAATCAAAGAATTTAAAGGAACATCACGAGGATCAACAGAGGATTGCTTCGAAAGTAGAGACATGATTAAGTCAACTTTTTCATTTAAGGAGGAAATCTCCTCGACAGAGTTTACCTTCCTACCTGTTGGAGCGCGTTCGGTGTGCCATTGGAAATAGTTGGTCATCGTCTCATCGAGAAGCTTTGTGGCAGCACCAAGTGTAGTTGACATAAAAGTTCCTCCCGCGGCCGAATCTAACAAGTTCCGCGAGGTAAAGTTCAAGCCTGCATAAAAAGTTTGGATAACCATCCAAGTAGTCAAACCATGAGTAGGGCAGTTCTTGATAAGAGATTTTATACGTCCCCAAGCTTGGGCAACGTGTTCATTATCCAATTGTTTAAAATTCATTATGTTACTTCTCAGTTGGATAATTTTAGCAGGTGGATAGTATTTTCCGATAAAAGCATCTTTGCACTTGTCCCATGAATATATGCTATTTCTAGGCAAAGACTGAAACTAAATTTTAGCTCCTCCTCTCAAGGAGAAAGGAAAAAGCTTAAGCTTAACAATATTACCATCTATTTCTTGGTACTTTTGCATATCATAAAGTTCAACAAAGTTGTTTAAGTGTAAAGCAGCATCATCTCCAGCACCGAAGAATTGATCTTTCATGACTAAGTTCAGTAAAGCAGGTTTAATTTCATATGAAGGTGCTGAAGTGGCAGGTGTAGTGATAGGTGTGCTGATAAAGTCATCGTTGTTGTGACTAGTGAAGTCACACAACTTGGTGTTCTCGGTGGAACCCATAGTAGCAAGCAAGCAAGATAACTATTTTTGTGATTTTCGATAAAAATGTACTAAAGCAAAAACTGAAAGGTAAACTAACAAGACTAAAAAGCAAAGGTAAAAGATAGCGAGCAACTCCCCTATCCTGAAGAGTGGAGTCCCCGGCAACGGCGCCAGAAAATACTCCTTGATGGGCCTCTAACCCCTCGTTGGTTACCCCAAGTGGAAGGTGAAAGATGCAGTGTTGTGGAAGTGTTTTCCCTTAGCAAAGATGCCAAGGATCGAATCCCCAGAGACTCCTAGGTTCAACAAGTAGGTGTCAACTGCTAACGGCGTGGATTAGCAATCAACGTGGACCTGCACACAGATACAAATAACTTTGCTCCCAACGAGTACAGAGAGGTTGTCAATCCCTCCGGCCTTGTAGTTCACAAAGGATTAAACGCAAATGATAGTAGTGATAGATAATGTTTGCAATAGTAAATAAAAGCGAAAAGTAAATAGCGGATGTGATCAATGATGGTAATATGGACCGGAGTCTCATGATGTTCACTAGTGATGTCTCTCTCCCAAAAGACGATAAAACAGCCATGTGAGGTAAACAAATTATAGCTGGGCAATTGACAGGACCACGAACGCAAACCAATGCTGATTACATTGCAAGAAAGGTTGAGGTTCAAAGCATGGGCGGTACGCCAAAGTAAGTAGACCGAAATCCATCAATATCTACTACTAATCATCCACCTTGAGATATCTATCCAGAACATCTCGCTGGTATTAAGTTGCGAGTCCCACCCATAGTGTAAACTCAATGCAACAGACAACTGCATTAAAAGAACTTTGCGTAAAGTAAACAATCCTTGCACCCGCGGGCACAAGCACCGTTGTTTTCCCCCTTGTGGCAACATCACATCCCCTAGACTCATGTTTCTGTCACTCAAGCTAGTCATCGAGGGGCATGAACCCACAATCGAGCATAACGTTCCCTCTTGGAGTCACTACGTATTACTTGGCCAAAGCAATAAATAACAACGGAGAACATGCAAGAATTACTTATGAAAATAAATATAAAAGAGGTAGATCAAATATATTACTCAAGATCAATCTGAACATAATCTCATAATCCATCGGATCCCAGCAAACTCAACATAGCAACAGCATAAGGATTACATATGTGCCTCGATCATGTAGGGCAGCTCACGAGGACTAATTAGTGAAGCACAAGAACGGGAGGAGAACATCACATAGCTACTAGTCATGGACTCATGGTCCAAGGGAGACTACTCACAACTCATCCGGGAGGCGTCCATGGTGGTGGAGAGGCTCCCGATGGTGATCCTCCCCTCCGGCAGGGTGCCAGGAAGAGTTCTCCTGGTGCTCCCGATCTTGGAAGCGGCGGCGGCGGCGGAACAGAGATGAGATCGCGAAAAAGAGTTCCCGTTCCGAGGGTTTCTAGGGACGCTCTAAATATATGCCAAAGGAGGGCACCAGACGGGCTTCGGGGGGCCCAGACGCCCCCCCGGCGTGGCCCAGGGGGGGCACGCCGCCAGGGCGCCTGGAGCCCTGGTGCCCCCCCCCCCGGCTGCCCTTCGGGCGCAAGGTAGGTTCTGGAACGCTGATTTTTTATATGATTTTTCTGGATTTTTCCTGGCAGTTCTCGTAACGTGAAAACCTGAAATACAAAAACAACCAAAAACAGAAACTGGCACTGGGGTGCACTGGATTAGTAGGTTAGTCCAAATATGATCAAAAGTGTATGGAAGTGTATGAATATCATAGCAATATCACCCAAAAGTGGCATGGAGCAAGCAGAAATTATAGATACATTTTGGACGTACCAGGGCCCAGGCGCCCCCCCGGCCCGGCCCAGGGGGGGGGCGCCGCCAGGGCGCCTGGGGCCCTGGTGCCCCCCCCCCCCGGTTGTACTTCGGGCGCAAGGTAGGTTCTGGAACGCTGATTTTTTATATAATTTTTCTGGATTTTTCCTGACAATTCTCGTAATGTGAAAACCTGAAATACAAAAACAGCCGAAAACAGAAACTGGCACTGGGGTGCACTGGATTAGTAGGTTAGTCCAAATATGATCAAAAGTGTATGGAAGTGTATAAATATCATAGCAATATCACCCAAAAGTGGCATGGAGCAAGCAGAAATTATAGATACGTTTTGGACGTATCATAGATCACGCTACATTTGGCAAACCACATTTTGGTCTGGAGTTTAAGGTCTTCGATGATCGCCGCATACTGCAAGGAGTCAGCTATCCGGACATTCATGGCTTCGACAAGGAGCTGCGAGTCAGTCTCAAAAGCAACACGTGTGGCACCTAGCTCCGTCGCCGTCGTTATAGCCGCTGATAGCGCATTAATCTCCGCCCCAAAAGCATCCAGTACCTGGCTATGGCGCCCGGCGCGAGCAATCACCACTTGCCCCTCGGCGTCGCGTGCCACTACACCCCATCCATGCATGGACATTCCAGGATTGAAAGCCCCATCCAGGTTGAATTTGAGAATATCAGCTTCAGGTGGATTCCACTTCGTCAGCGGCTTGTTTCGCTTATCCGGGCAAAACACTTGTTCATATTCCAATGCAGTGCTTCTAATTCGCCTTACAAGCTCCGAAGTCTGTAGTGGTAGCTGTCCTTCCCGAATTTTGTTACGCTGATTCCACCATTGCCACCAGAAGGTGATGATGAGGACCCTCTGTTGCTCTTTCAACTCCCAGAGTTGGTTTAACATCGCATGTACGCATGTAGTACTTTCCAGCTTCATGCGTACTTCCTCCAGACCTAGAGCACGCCACACATCCTTGGCCCATTTGCACTTGATAAAGAGATGTCCGCCGTCTTCTTTAGCGCGACCGCAGAAAAAGCAGCAGGTTTTCTCAAGCTTTACCCCCCTTCGCTCAAGGTTTTGGCAGAGAGCTAGGGCCTCATGCTTCATGCGCCAGACAAACATCTACAGTTTTGGTGGACATGGTAGTTTCCAGATGCGTTTCCAGGACTGATCCTTCGTATGCTCCAGCTGCCCAGTTCCGCTATTACTCGATCCTCGCGATCCATTCCCCACCTTCTTACTCAGTTCAACTTGCAGTATGTATGCGCTTTTCACAGAGTGATTTCCTTTGCTGTCATAGTGCCACGCTATGAAATCGTCCACACCATCCCGTAGTGGAATTTGCAGTATCCGCTGGGCATCTTCAGCATAAAAGGTGTCATTCACTAACTGCTCATCCCAACCTCCTGATATCGGGCAGATAAGGTCAGACACATGCGATAGCAGGCTGGTCCCTCTTGGGGTGATAACCCGCCGTGACCAGGACCTTGGTATCTAGGGGTCAGTCCAGATGTTCACATGTGATCCATCACCAATTCTCCAAATGTACCCTTCCCTGATGAGCTGCAATCCTTGGAGTATGCTCCTCCACGAGTAGGAAATGCCATCATGGGCTTGGGCCTCCAGAGCGCTGCAGTTCGGGAAGTAACGCGCCTTCAGCACCCTAGCGCATAGGCTGGACTGGGTTTGGAGAATTCTCCATCCTTGTCGGGATAGCATGGCAATGTTGAACATATGCATATCCCTAAACCCTAGTCCGCCCATAGCTTTGGGTAGTGTAAGTTTGTCCCAGCTTATCCAATGAAGCGAATTTTTCTTATCCTGCTGACTCCACCAGAAAGATCCCATAAGAGAGCTTAGTTCACCACAAAAGGTTTTTGTTAGATCGAAGCAGGACATAGCATAGGTTGGAATTGCCTGTCCCACGGCCTTTACCAAAACCTCCTTACTCTCTTTCGCTAGTAGTCTTTCCTGCCATCCATTCATCCGACCACAAATGCTTTGCTTGATGTAACCAAATGCTTTCCTCCTAGAGCGTCCCACGTGTACGGGTAGGCCCAGATACTTTTCATTCCAGTTTTCACTGTGTATGCCTAGCTGATTTTTGACCGCTTGCTTGTCTGTATCACATGTATTGTGACTGAACATGACAACAGATTTCTCTACATTTATGCATTGGCCCGAGCAATCCTCGTATAGCTGGAGCACATCATGAAGCGCAGCTGCCTCCTCTTGCGTTGCTCTCATCAGGAGCATGGAATCATCGGCGAAGAGGAGATGTGATACGCACGGTGCCTGCTGACAGATCTTGACACTATGCATAGTGCCCTTCTCTCCCGCATCATGGAGGAGCGCAGACAAGCCCTCTGCACAGATGACAAACAGATAGGGAGATATAGGATCCCCTTGCCTCAATCCTCTTGACGGACTAAAAAAACTCGTGACCTCGCCATTGACCTTAATCTGGTATTTTACTGTCCTCACGCATTTCATGACTAGATCCGTCCATGGTCTGCTGAATCCCAGTTTGCATAGCATGGCTTCCAAGAAACACCACTCCACATGATCATAGGCTTTACTCATATCAGCTTTGACTGCTGCCACCCCACATTTGCCACTCCTCTTGTTCATGAGGTAGTGTGAAATCTCATATGCAATGAGGACATTGTCGGTGATGAGTCTACCTGGCACGAATGCACTTTGATTGTCTGATATGACATCCGGCAACACTAGTTTTAATCTGTTAGCTATGACTTTAGAGACCAGTTTATAGATGACGTTGCATAGGCTAATTGGTCTGAGGTCCTTGATCCTCTTCGGGTTCTTGACCTTGGGTATTAGTACCACCATAGTGTCATTCCACCCCTCTGGCATTTCTCCTCCATTTAACACTGCTAGTACCTCTTTAACCACCTGATCTCCCATGAAATGCCAGTGTCGTTTAAAAACAACAGAAGGCATACCGTCTGGTCCTGGGGCCTTGAGGTCACCAATGTGGTCTAGGGCTGCTTTCACTTCTTCCCGAGTATACTCAGCTTCAAGAGTTGCATTCATCATATTTGTCACCCGTGGCTGGACCTTATCAAGTAGTTCTTGGATGCGGTGTGGGTTAGCCGTTGTAAAGAGATCCTGAAAAAAGGAACGCACATAGTTAGTTAAGACCTCCCCTTCCTCCACCACCGTACCATCCTCCCTTCTAATCTCCTTGAGCCTATTTGCCTTTTTTCTCCCAGTAGCTACCGATTGCAGGTACTTGATGTTTTTATTTCCTCCACGGAGCCACCACATATGCGCTCTTTGCTTCAGTTGCGTGGTAGATAATTTGATCCGTGAGGTTCGCTCCAATTTTCATATCATTTCGACATCTGACCAACTCTCGACAAAAAATACAAATTCAGGGTCTGTAAAAATGTTTACTATTCACGCACTATCCTGACCCGATTTGTATTTTTTATGAGAGCCGCTAAGATGCCCAAATGGTCAAAAATTTGGAGCGAACCTCAAGCATCAAATTATTTACCACACATTTTTTTTGAATTTTCTAGTATTTATTTTGATTTTTGTTCTGACCGGGTGCAAATGAGCATGGGCACCGAAACACCGCACTCATTAATTTCTTATGACATACTCTCAGCGTCAACGTTTTCCCAAAAGTCTTTGTGTACCTTTTTCGACAAAAAATCTCGCAACAAGATAATTTATGTATTACTCATAAAAAACAAATTCAAAATAGGGAAGAGAAAAGTGAAGAAGCCTATAATGACCAACATAAGGGAAAGGAAGAAAGACAAATGCTCCACGAAAAATGCACACTATTCCCTCTTTTCTATCGAATCGGTCATAACCACTACCCACATTGTACAAAATACAACACAAGTAGGAACTAATGAATAGGCCTGCGATTCCATAGAAAGACATCATGACCCGCTATGGAAAACGAATAAAGGAAATTGATATGCGATTTTCAAAATAGGGGAATCCAAATGAAACCCTTTTTTCTCAGTCCATCTGGAATGCTTTGTATAATAGGAATTAATTAGTATTATGACTCCTTTTTTGGAGTGAACGATCGAATATCTCCTATTCCTTCTTACTTTAACTGATTGTATTCCAGATGGAATAAGATGAGTGCTGAATCCATGAGCACCCAAGAGACAACCTGACGAACCGAAACCATCTTAATAGCCAAAGAAAAAGAAAGCAAAAGTTATTTTCATAGTAGCGGCGAGCGTAATGAGAGCAACCTAAGCTGTAAAAATGTGGTTGTGGGAGAGCAATACAAGCGTTGTGCTGCTAGGCAAAGCGGTCAAGTGCCGCACCTTAGATGGCTAAAAGCAGAACTACCCAAATCTAAAAAGTAAATAATAATAACTCTAAGTATAGAAAAGATAAAGAATCCCACCTTTCTAGTTCTTATGATGCACTGGGAGATTATAGATAAAAACTAATCAATTTAGATAGTCTTTTGTGGGCAGGGTGAAACCTGGATCAATGCTCAAATAGATCAGAAAAGGTATAAGTTCAAGACATATGGGAGCTATGTCTCTTTTCTCACTTGAAAACTGATCATCTCAAGCCATGCGTTGAGGACGGAAGTTTAATACGAAATAAGTTTTAAGCACAATGGGTTATAAAAAAACAAGCTAAAGTTATTTTAACCCACCAAAATAAAACTATTGTGTAAGTCAAAATGATTGTTCTGGGAGACGACCTTCCCTATGTTTGTGTGCGACTCTTTCACTCTTCTTCTTCCCAGCGTGCTCTTCCGCACATACTTTTCTCATTTCTTCTCCCATCACATCCTAAACTTCTTCCCCTTCCGCCTTCACGGGAATCCACCGAATTTCGCCTACCCCGGCTGTCGGCCACCTCAATCCTCTGCCTCTTCACCTTAACGTTCTCCTTCTGCTGTAATCGAGGTCCGATCACCACCACTCGCGGAGCTTAGGCAAGGCCGAATGGGCCATGGCCCGCCCAGCTCTGCAGCTTCACCTTCTATTATAGCCAGCTTATGGGGTCACAAAACACTACGTAGTAGCAATCCTTTTGGCCTGGCTCGCCCAATTTCTTGGTGCAAGGTCCGCCACTGATTACCACCACAACCCACAATCATCTTCTCCCATGGCGTCAAACCAAGAGTAAACCAGAATCCGAATATCCGTACATTTTTTAAAAAGATTGATGAAAAATAAGAAGGAAAATCACACCCCTCTAATTCTCTCACCACCACAAAAACCAATAATAATGCTTTCCCATTTCTAGAAACGTAAAAGGCAAAACGAAAAAGTAGGGTTTTCCACCCGGACCTGCCTCCCACACACACGCGCACGCAACCGATATATTCCCCCACCCCACCCCATCCCAGCCAGCCGTCAAAGCACGACACATCCAGGTCCAAGCAAAGCATCCCGAGCCGAGACCGCGTGCGCTCCACGCAGCATCCGCCGCAGCAGCCGCCGAGAGAAGTCGCCGCCGGAGAAGGAGGAGGAGACCGAGGATGTCGTGGCAGACGTACGTCGACGACCACCTGTGCTGCGAGATCGACGGCCAGCACCTCACCTCCGCCGCCATCCTCGGCCACGACGGCAGCGTCTGGGCGCAGTCCCCCAACTTTCCCCAGGTACAGCCCCCCGCCCCCCCCGCTGCTCCGCTCCGTTTCGTTCCTCCCCTGATTTGACCCATCCCGCTAGATCCGCGCGCGATCTGCCCCCCGCGCCCGGATCGGGTCCGACGCGGGGGAGATCCGGATCTCGGCCGACCCGAGCCGCGGATCTCGTGGCCTCCGTGGCGGCGGTGCCTGCCGCCGTTCCCGTGGTTGCCGCTGCTGGTGATTCGTGTGCAGGGAGGGGGTATTGATGTGAATTATACGAGTCGTCTTGTGAGTTGAACGGTGTGTACATGGCGGAATCGCCGGCGGGATCGGATTCGTTGCCGGCCGTGTGACCCTACTAAACTCACGATCGAGTAGCTCATCGAAGTATCAGAAGTATAGTAGGTTATTGTTCGGTTACATAGAAATCTCATAGTCGGAGTAGCTGCTAAAGGATAACCGGAGCCTTTGCTGGACGAGAAACGCTCTCATGTCATCGATTTATGGAGTCGTGTGTCCTTTCCGGCCATGAATCTGTGTCGCCTAGGTGTGCCTCATATTGTTTGACTGTCCTCTTTAATTGCTTGACTGGGAAGATTATTGTCGAAGAATGATGTAGCATTGCCTTAGTTCACTTTGACTGGTGGTTAAATCACGCCGTATCATATCATTGTATTGTATGGTGCTGGTGATAACTATACTGTTGTTTCAGAAGGTACACAATCCACCATGAATGCTTATTGTACCGTGTCGTGGGAGCACATGTTTGTTATGACTGTTTTTATACTTTATTTTGCCTGCTCCATCTGAGCTTTCCCTTGTTTTCTGCTCTGGATGCTGCAGTTCAAGCCCGAGGAGATTGCTGGCATCATTAAGGACTTTGACGAACCTGGACACCTTGCACCAACTGGTCTTTTCCTTGGAGGCACAAAATACATGGTCATCCAAGGTGAACCTGGGGTTGTCATCCGAGGAAAGAAGGTACTTTTCTTATGAAAGAAACTGCCCGCAATGCTATGTGACATCTCTGTAACACTCATGTTAGCTTTGCCAAGCAAACTGAATTAATTTATTCTGTTGGTACCAGTTGTTTTATGAATAATATGTTATTAATCCTCATTGTAGTAGCTACTATACCGCTGTACCCCCCAATTAATGCAAGCGCGTTCATCAGATGAATGCTCTCACGCATTATCCATTATAAACAGGATAACTCATGCTGCTTGATAATATCATGACACCAAATGACTTGTATCCGTTATAAGCCTTGTGTCCGTTAGCTCATACATGCACATTTCCTTTCCCTGTATTGTGTAGACTAAATGACTTATTAGTGTGTTTCCAGTCGACCGTATGGTGATACTTATTTGCTGATATTCCATAATGCATTTTAGTTAATTTACACAAATCCATATGAAGTTACTTCTATTACAGGGACTAGACTGTAGAGAAGCAGATGATTTGATTTTTTCACTGAAGAGAAAGAGCTGGTTCTTACATGTTTCCCATGATGTTTCTTATAGGGCACCGGTGGCATTACTATCAAGAAGACGGGCATGGCCTTGATCCTCGGTATCTACGATGAGCCCATGACTCCTGGCCAGTGCAATTTGGTCGTGGAGAGGCTTGGCGACTACCTGGTCGAGCAGGGGTTCTAAGCCCTGATATGCTGTTATTTTGGTCTGTCATCTGGGACTAAGTTTGCTCCTGTGGGCTTTGCATCCATCTGCTTGGCGTACCGCATGATAATATGCAGTGAATAATTTAGCTTGGGGTTTGTCGGTTGGTGACATGTCGAAGGGGAAAAAGGATTTACTATGTTTTCTTTTTAATGTTTGGCATCGCGTCGTATCAAACTCAGCCGCGCTTTCGCTGAGTAATGTACATTTGCCTGGTCATGGTAACTTGTGGGTTCTGCTGCTGCTTTATTGAAGATGATTGCATTTTTACTGACGTGTGCCTGGTCGTTGCATTGCTGTTGTCTGCGAGCCAGCGTTAGATGGTTGATGCTAATAATCGGTGCAAAAACAATCCGGAGCTACTCCATCCGTTCACACATAGTATAAGATCTTTTGCAGTTGATTTTAATATAAACCAGCTAAAGACTGAAATGATGAACAAACACATTAGCCCTTGTTCGGAGGGTAGTTGTTGGCATGATGTGGACCAAATCACACAAGTGATGTTTGTCGCACAACCACAATTATCACACAAGCGATGTTTGTTGCAATAAACTAGTTGCAAACTGAACGCACATGACAAGTTTTTGCACTGTTGTATGGTAGTTACGTAAAAAGATTGATGGCATTGCCAATTTTGCATACACAACCTTTTGTGTTTTGCAAGGTTCACAATTGGCCACGCTTTTGTTTTTAAATTCTCATATCATACTAAACTTCGTAAACAACAGCCAAATCCTTAGGAGAAAAATATCAACTCAAATATCAAATTACTATCATTAAATTTATTATAAAATATATTTCCAAATAGAAAATATTCAGTATTTAAATATTCATTTTTTATAAACTTGGTCAAAATTTACAATGTTTGACTTGGGACAAATTTGAATGCACTATATTTTGACATGGACGGCGCATTGTATACTTTTTTCAAGAGTATGCTTAAGCCTATCATATTTTGATAGAAGAGGAGAATAATGTTTACAAGAGGCACCCGTACAATCAGTCTTATTGTTAGGGCCACACCACACCAGAAATACATGGGCTACTCTGTATCAATTATCATTTTTTTCTAAAAAGCTCACAAGATGTATCGGACACCCAATAGTGTTGTCCCTATTATATCTCAAATATATGTAATTATCCTCCGGATTTCCCCGCCAAAAAAGAATCCTCTAGATTTAACCACTCTTGGAGACGTCCAATGGGTAACGATGGATGCAGCTGGCCCAGGGTCCATCCATACGTGAAGATGGTTGTATACACACCCACCCAACGGTGTTGCACTCATACCCTGCACCGAATCCGATCATCCAGACCCTGTTGCCTTTCTTCATCCGACCTTTGGCCTCGATGTATGCCAACTCATACCACACTGATGAGGCGGACTGGTTTCCAAATCGATGTAGCGTCATCTTCGATGGCTCGACATGCTTGTCTGATAGATTAAGACCACATTGTATTGAGGTGATAACCGCCGGTCCACCAACATGGATGCAGAAATGCTCAAATGCAACACCGAAGTTGGGGATGTATGGTCTGATCTTCCTCCAACGAAACACCTTTTTCGCTACTTGGAAGAAGAAAAACTTGAGAAGCTCTGATGCCGGTAGGACAAGAGGCCCGGTTTTCATGATATTGACCTTGAGAGCATCCTTAGCAACATCCATAAGGTTCTTACATAGAGTAAACCCTTGGTTGCCCTTGTCATCTTCCTCTTGATAAACACACCGGTAAGCAACATTGTTTGCCGCAGTGATCGTCCGCGTGAAATGCCCAAGCCGAAACCGAGCCTTGGACCTAGAAGTCGACAACAACTTGGCAGCACCGCCTATGCGGAACAAGATGTTAACCAACTGCATGGATCGCTTATTTCCCACATAGTAAGATGGCCCAATGGTCTCCGTCGACACCACCAACACATGCGACCCCCAAGGCATGACCTGCAACATGTTGCTTGCGAGCCCCATTGAGGTCACTGCCGCAGAGCATGCCATCCCGGAGAGGTTGATGACATGAAGATCACCTCGCAACTTTGTATCTGTTCACAATCATGTCAGCCATGGATGGTACCGGGCTAAATGCACTGCAGTTGGTGATAAGAGCACCAATCACGTTGCGGTTGATGCACGTCTTGGCGAAAAGGTCATCGATCACGGAGAAGACAACCAACTCTACTTCAGCACGTGCTTCATCAAGCCGACAATAATATGGCTGTATATAGTGAATTGCAGGCGGGGCATATGTCTGATCGCTCATGCCCGATCGCTCAAGAACAGTAGCAATGAAGTTGATGGTAGAATCATCAAACAAAGGCGAGAGACGTGCATGCTCGAGGAAGGTTGCCTTTGTGAGTCTTAAGTTGGAGCTTGGTCGGAAGCAAGCATAGTCAACGAGGTATACAGCTCTACGACGGATTGCAAGGTAGACGGTAGGCGTGATGATCAATAGAATGACGGCAAGGAGTAGGTGGATGGGACATATGGCCCTATGTTGGGGCACGGTCTCAAGTGAAGCAGCTAGCCATGGTGCAACTTTCTTGAGGACGCCAGCTGCAAGTGTCATCGTGGTGACAATTCGCAGGAGGAAGGTGTTCGCAGCGCGGTGGTATAGAAATCTGAGGCTCTTGAGATGAGAGAGCAAACTCATGGTGTTCGGTGGTTTGGTGTACGTGCATGTAGAGGTGGCCGAGGAGGATATATATATACAGGAGGGAACGGGCAAGGGTGGGATATTTTCCTACAAGGGCATATGCTATACTTTGTACTCCCTTCGATCCATATTACTGGTACATCCATTTGAGCGACACGTGATATGGATCGGAGGAAGTAATGTTGAAGTACTTCAGAAGCCTTGCAAAACTAAAGCCTCTAACTGTGCAAGTGTCAACTGCTCATGTCCTGGCATCTTATCTCGACGAACATTTCTTTGCACTCAAAATATTTCTTAATGTAATAAAATCGTAGGAGAAATACTTAATGTCATAGGCAATGATAGTACGATGCAGTATTATTGAGTAGATTACTGCCCAATAGTGCACGGGCAATGATAGTACGATGTAGTATTGTTCCTTAACTGCATGTCAAGCTAACTATTTCACAAATTATTATCATGTGCACATCTGTGTAGCCCATGTTTTTCACATCGCGCTGCAGGAGCACTCGTTTCAGATTTGCTACGCGGACGTACGAAAATAAATATTGAGGATGACATAAAGTTTTGAATGAACCGGCCAATTATGAGGGCTATGTTGAGTATACCAGCAATTTTTTGATTGAATAAATCCATAAATAAATTATGAGCATGGCATTGTGTAATGCCCAGGATGAGACTATATCTCCTACGTGTCGAGACACGACTTAGAGACATAACCCCATGCTGGAATGATCGCAAGTTTGGTATCTTTGCACCGGCCTCCGCCCGATCCGCTTCCCCGCGGGTCCGATCCGGCCGATCCGTCAGCCCGCCGCCCGTGTTGACTTTTGTTGACCCGGAGGTAGCCTCTTTTTCTGCTAAGTCTGTAGATGTTTGTCTTGTTTGATGCTATATTCAAATGCTGATATCTTTTTGTGTGATGCTCCGTTTTGCGCAAATGACATGTCTAGTTTATGTTCATGCTCTTTGCCATGGTGTTTGAGTGCTGTAGCTTATTTTTCTAGTGCTCCGAAGTTGCTATGTTGCTGTAATTTTCGGTTTTCGCCTATTTCTTGTTTCGGGCATAACTTTTAGCCCGTAGCTCCGATTTCAGCGAGTCTTATATGATACTTGATTGATTTTCCGTGTAGATTCATAAGATCTTATTGCTATCTTGTTTTGAAGCCTTTTGCTTGAGTGCTATTTTTCCGTGCTCCGTGTGCTCTCATAGTGCATCCATCATTTTGGTGTGCGCATTGCATTTTGTTGATTCGTGCCTTGTGTGGTTGTATTGTTTTAGAGCCGGAAGCTGAGACCGAGTACGAGTACGAGCACGAGGTTACCAACGAGGTTGTGAACGAGGACCCTTCTTACGATCCGAACGACTTCACTTCAGGCAAGATGACCGAACCCGGATACCATTACTATTTTTTGCCTATTGCTAGTAGTCTCGATCTATAGTTTTGCCTCGATGCCCATGTCTTTCCTGTCAGCCTCCTACTTGTAACCATGAACCTGTTTAACCACCCTACCTATGCAAACCGTTGAATGGCTAAGTGCGCTTTGCTCAGCCCCTCTTATAGCATTGCTAGTTGCAGGTGAAGATTGAAGATGCTTGCTTCTTGTTGAAGTTTTGTTGGGTTATATAACACTATATAAAATGCTTAAATGAAATCATCTATATATTGGCAAGGGTGGAAGGCTAAGCCTTTTGCTTGGTGTTTTGTTCCACTCATGCCGTTAGGAACCGAATAAACCGGTGTTATGTTCCTTGATTATGCGTTCCTAACACGGTTGGGGTGTATGGGACCCCCTCGATAAACCGCTAAGTGCTAAGTCTTTTCCAGCAAGTCCCAACATTGGTACTATTCGCCTAAACAACTAAAACTTTCCGAGGGAGTAATTAACCCGAGGCTTAATTAATTCAACCCCCCCTGGGCCAGTGCTCGATTTGAGTGTTGGTCCAAACTAGAGCCACTTGCGGATACCACCCAGTTCGCTGGGATCTTCGGTATCTGTACGTACTGCTCATCCGGACGTGGCCTGAGACTAGATACGCGCGGCTACTATCAGGGTGTCGGCACGCCGGGAGGATTTGCTGGATTAGCCTTACCTTAGTTCGGAATATCTTGAGCACGGGATTCCGAGAATACTCGGGTCTTCCCACCTTGGAGTTGCGACTCCGCGGATCGTGGGCTTGTAATGGGCCAAGTTGGAACACCCCTGCAGGGTTATGAACTTTCGAAAGCCGTGCCCGCGGTTATGTGGCAGATGGGAGCTTGTTAATATCCGGTTGTAGATAACTTGACACATTGTTCTAATACACTACCAGCGTGTGTACCGTGACTGTCAATTTCCGAATAGGGATTCGGGAGTTGAACACGGTGGGGTTATGTTTGTTGAGCTTTAGCTAGGATCACTTCGTGATCATCTCTCGTCCGAGGCACTTCTCTTCTCGCACTCTTTCACGTAAGCTAGTGCTAGTTGCTGCTGCAGACACTTATTCTTTTCTTCAGCCTTATCCTCTCCCAAGGCTTAAATAGTCTTGTTACCCGGGAACGGGATTGCTGAGTCCTCTATGGCTCACAGTTACTTCACCACACCAGATGCAGGTCCAGTTGTGAGCTATCCAGGTGATGGCACCGAGCTTGACTGGGAGTACGACGAGGAGCGTAGCCGTTACTATGTTCGTTATCCTGATGATCAGTAGTGGAGACTTCTACTAGGATTCGATCCGACCTGTGGATTTAAATTATGTTTGGTATCTTGTCATTTGGATTTTACCCTTAGAGGGATGTGATGTTTTATTGATGATGATTGAGACATGTATTGTATTTGTGTGACGTGGCGAGTGTAAGCCAACTATTTTATGTTTTCCATCCCCATCTTTTACATGAGTTGTGCAAAGATACCAAACTTGCGATCATTCCAGCATGGGGTTATGTCTCTAAGTCGTGCCTCGACACGTAGGAGATATAGTCCCATCCTGGGCATTACACATTGACAGTATTAAACATATACTGATATCCTACCCGTAAGCACATACTACGCAAATAACAGACACATCTACGATATAAGGCTAGTACGGCTAACACAAAAATAAATAGGAGCAGGATAAGCGTGTCATACCCTCCAGTCGGCTAGGATGAAGCCGCCGCGGCGGCAGCGGTGTCCACGACGCCCTTCTTGTGAGCCGCGAGCTTCTCGGCAACGAGTCTCTTAGTGTCGGTGGACATGGTGCTGACTAAGGCGACACATACGACAATGAAATAGCCGATGTAGACGAACGGTGGCGAGCAGTCACATAGGAGACGCTCCTGAAAACTAAATCTCCCATCACCCGTAGATGATCTCAAGGGGCGGAGTTCCACATGCCCGCTCTTCAGTACAACCGTGCATGCGGGGGACGAGATTGCATCGCCGGAGGCAGCAACGGCGAGAGAAACGAAAGTGGGCAGTGCGCGTGCAGGCAGAGCATATGTTATCTGTTCTTCGTGGCGGCTAGGGTTGGCCGCCGCCTCAAATATATATGCGTGGTCGTGTGGAGAGACTTGGGTTGGACCCATGTCCAAGTCGGCAACAGACCACGATTTGACGTCTTAGATCATGGGTCATCTGTTAAGGACTCCCCGTTCTTTTTTTTAAGCACAAGCGCATGAGTGACATAGGTCTCAGCTCGGCTCGGCTCGTTCATGAAACACGATGCGCGCATGTGCACGCCGTCGCACACAGCCGGCGGAGGAGGAGCGCGCGGGAACCACTTCTCTTCTCAAGTTTCAATTGCATGCGAAGGAGAAATTTTTATAAGAAAGGTCCAACTCTTCCTCAACTACCGGGTAACACAAAACTTTCCACCACCTAGTCAAATTGTACACATAGGCCCTTAGAGATTTTCTAAAAATTGATGGCCTAAATCCCGATTTTTTGTCAAAAAAGAGCACCCACATTTTCATATTGATAAAAAGGACCACTCACACATCGTATTGTCAAAAAAGACCACGTAAACCGTGATGACCGGCAGGTGGCACCTGCCGCCACTGCCGACGGCGGCATGTCCTGCCGCCATGAGCGCAGGCGGCAGCTTGGGCTGCACAGGATTTTTCGTCCGCGCGTAGATGTAACGGAACGGAGCGGGCCAGCTGGGCCCTGCCGCCACTGCCCGAGGCGGCAGGGGGCGCTGTTTGCAGCTGCGCGGCGGGACAGCACTCCGGAAAACATCCTCGAGCGTGGATACAACTGCATGCATGCTCGTCCTAGTGAATAGAGTATTATTACATGTCTCATCTAACTAGTGCTCCACGTAAAAGAATACGACTGCATGCATGCTCGGAATAGTGTATTGTACAGAATGCTTTACTTCATAGAAAACGATGGGCTCAGCTTAATTGCAGGTCGGCTAAGAAGTCTTGGTACTACGTTATACATAATCATGTACCGATGTCCCTTTTGGACCTCACGACCCGGGCCATGCATGTGGGCTCGTGGTGTCCCATCGAGCAGCAGCACTAGGCGCCTCAGGGCGCGGCGGCAGTCAATACGTGGCCCGCTAAAGGTAGATGGTGAGAGTTGTTAGTCCTTGTAACTTCATTCTTACACACTTGAACATATTGTGTGACACTAGTTAGGTTCTCACACATTTCTTTCCTGTCTCTTTTGGTGGCTAAAAGCACTATCTCTCTCTTATCGCTTATCTTGGAGGCACTCGAATTTATCTTGTGGCGCTCACTCTCTCACTACTCTGTCCACGATGGGTGGATGCTTGCTTGTCGGCGATCACTTGGCTTGGTCACATAGGCAAAGCACGTACTCCTTGCCCTTCATCTTGAAGCTACATTGATTGATTCGTCCATTGTGTAGGACGCCTCGGTCGTATTGCTATGATCTTCCTAGGAGAAGGTGGTACACGAACATAGGAACTACATCACACTCCAAGGTATCTTCATATGCGCCAATCTTGAAGCTAACTTGAACCGTGTGCTCCACTCGAATGGTGCTGGAGTCACTAAGCCATTGGACATTGTAGGGACGTGGATGCTTCTTCTTGATGAGTTGGAGCTTAATGCATAATTCTTCACTTGTGAGGTTGTGGCAATTTCCTCCATCGATGAAGACCTTGATGTAATGACCTTGAATGCCCACTTTGGTGTGGAAGACATGGCATCTTTGATCTTCGTCGTGTTGTTGTTGAAGTGTCAAGACCTTGGAGATGACGAGATCAGGACTTGAGTCGTTGTCGCAAAAGACTTGATTGTCTTCATCACCATTCACTTGATGGTGCATGGCCACATGCTCAATTGCGTCCATTTCATCTTCACTCATGGAGTCGTATGGGCCATCATCGTTGACAATCATGGTTCGCTTATTGGTGCATTGGTATGACTTGTGTCCTCGGCCGCCACAAGTGAAGCATTTCATTGAACTTGTGTTGACAGGGTCGTCCAGTGGCGCCATTGTAGAAGCTGTCTTGGACTTGTAGGATCTTGCCGGTGTACGTGTGGTAGAGGGTATAGCTTGCCTCGAACTTGACTTGTCGCCGGTACTTGTTGGTGCTCTTGTGTTGGTAGAAGGTGCCGAAGTTGTGGGTGCTTGAGTGTATGAGCCGTAGGTCTTGGACGAGTACTTGGTGTATTTGAAGTCATCTTGTACTTGTCGCTCCGCCTTGGTCGCTTGGTGAACAAGCTCAAGAAGGTTGGTGTATGGTTGGAAATCCGCAATCTTCTTGATAGGATGGTTGAGCCCATACAAGAAACGATCCATCGTTTGTTCATCATCTTCCTTGACATTTGCCCGAATCATGGCGATCTCCATTTCTTGATAGTATTCTTCCACCGTCTTTGAGCCTTCCTTGAGGAGTTGCAAATTCTTGAAGAGATCCCGACTATAGTGTATAGGCACGAAGTGAGCACACATGACATCCTTCATTTGTGTCCAAGTTGTGATAGGTGTGTCGCCTTTCTCCCTTCGGCGGGCAATCACTTGTTCCCGCCAAATGAGGACATAGTCTTGAAACTCGAGCGATGCCATGGCGATCTTCTTTTCCTCTTCATAGTCGTGGAGACGAAATATCTTGTCGACCTTCAATGCCCATGAGAGATATTCCTCGGGATCGGTGCTTCCAAAGAACTTGGGCATGGTGAACTTGAGCTTGCTGAAGCGTTGTTCCTCATCATGGTGACGGTGGTCGTGTCGCTCGTGACGTGGTGGACGATCCTTCAATCCTTGCTCCGCACAATGGTCTTGATGGTTTGGGTGAGGCATGTATGTCCGGTTCCGTCGCTCTTGTTGCCCGTCCCTTCGAGCGGCATCGTCTTGGCGTTCTTGACGAAGTGCGTATTCTTCTTCTCGGGCACGCCGGTTGCGTTCTTGGACGATGCAACTTGCATCTTAGAGATCATGTTGTGCTGCAAGTTCTTCGTCGCGGCGTTGTTGCGCTTGGCGTATGCATGGTACCATCCAGAGGTTGTGGATGGTGTAGATGCCGCGGTGATGCTTGCTCCGGGGATCTTGGTCTTGTCGATGTAGTCGTTCGCATCCTCGAACACGGTCTTGCAACCCATTGCCATGGAATGGATTGCAATTTTCATCGCGACGAGGGGAACGAGCTTGTGGAGGACTTGCATCGGTGGACGAGTCCATGGAGTAATGATTTGAGTGATGCAGTCTTGAGGAAGTTGTCGAAGAAGCGCGACCGATGATCATGTGGCGTAATTCCTCGGGACTTAAGCTTGTTGTCGAGGTAGTCCTGTTGGCGTTGTTCCAATGTACGTAGGTCGAAGGCGAGTTGTTTGATGCGGCCTCCCAAAGCTTCACTTTCTTGATGGAGAGCTCGTTGGACGCCGAAGAGGTGGTTCTTGGTGACATAGTTTGGCGCTTCGTCTTAATTCTTGAATAGTGGGTTTGTTGAAGAACTTGGCCTATCCATCATGTAAAAGTGGGGTGTCGGGGTACACAAACGGGGGTGTATGTTTTCCCCTGACTTGTGCCCGGACGACAAGCCAACAGGCGCAAGGACAAGTTTACAATAGAAAGACCAGATCAAGACATGGAAGGATCGGCTCTTTGAGGAATAAGAGAGCTGGCCCAGGAGATCAAGACAACCAGGACTAGCCAAAGGAGCAAGATATCACCAAGGAAAAAGCCTCCCTTGCCAGGCAGGCGAGCCCGGCAAGGTCGGGATCGCCCGGAAGCAAGCCTCTGAGATCGCCCGGACAGTCCTGCCGGGGCTCACGGAGGCAAACCACCACCTCACAATGACGCCCGTCGTCAATCAATGCGGTGACAAACTCCTAAGTGGTTTAGTGGCAGCCCATTGCCACATTGCAGCCACTTCCTACAGAAAGAACCTCCAAGTGAGACAGGTCCTGAGACATGTCAAGCAAGCAGGCGCGAAGCTGGCGAAGCAGCCCGGTAGAGCCTGCCGGGCGAGCCGTGATGTGACACTAAGTGTTGCATTTAATGCGCTCTATCAGCCTACAGAGTTAGGTATGATAGCACTGTTTGCTATCTAATCAGTATGGAAAGACTGATTTGCCACTGTGGTGACCCCTTAATCTATAAAAGGAGGCCCATGGCAAACGTAGAAAGGATTCGACCATTTCGAACCCACACAATCATACGCACATAGTGACTCTCGCCCTGAGGCAACCCTACCGGGCAAGAGCGCCGTGCATTATTCCACATTTCACCATCAATCCACCAAAGCAAGAGTAGGGTCTTACGCCTCGCGGCGGCCCGAAGCTGGGTAAAAACTGCTCGTGTGACCTCTGTTGTGCTGCGCTATGCCCCTCCGCTCTTTGTGCAACGTGCCCATCCCCCTGCCGAACCAAAAGGAACTCCTGTCCCATAGGTGGTTGTGGTTTCCCGTGACATCTTTGGCATGCCAGGTAGGAGGATCACTTGCGCGAACCCGAGAGCATAAGCAGCACGTCGTATTCACCAATGGTGTCACCCCTCGAGGCGGCCAAGAGGATGGTTGAGACGGGACGGGAGAGTGATACGTCCAAAACGTATCTATAATATCTGCTTGCTCCATGCCACTTTTGGGTGATATTGCTATGATATTCATACACTTCCATACACTTTTTTATCATATTTGGACTAACTTACTAATCCAGTGCACCCCAGTGCCAGTTTCTGTTTTCGGCTGTTTTTGTATTTCAGGTTTTCACGTTACGAGAACTGCCAGAAAAATTATATAAAAAATCAGCGTTCCGGAAAATACCGTGCGTCCGAAGGGCAGCCCGGGGGGGGGGGGGCACCAGGGCTCCAGGCGCCCTGGCGGCGCGCCCCCCTGGGCCGCGCCAGGGGGGGCGCCTGGGCCCCCCGAAGCTTCCCCGATGCTCCCCTTTGGCATATATTTAAAGCGTCCTCCGAAACCCTCAGAACAGGAACTCTTTTCGCGATCCCATCTCTGTTCCGCCGCCGCCGCCGCTTCCAAGATCGGGAGCACCAGGAGAACTCTTCCTGGCACCCTGCCGGAGGGGAGGATCACCACCGGGAGCTTCTCCACCACCATGGACGCCTCTCGGATGACTCGTGAGTAGTCTCCCTTGGACCATGAGTCCATGACCAGTAGCTATGTGATGTTCTCCTCCCGTTCTTGTGCTTCACTAATTAGTCCTCGTGAGCTGCCCTACATGATCGAGGCACATATGTAATCCTTATGCTGTTGCTATGTTGAGTTTGCTGGGATCCGATGGATTATGAGATTATGTTCAGATTGATCTTGAGTAATATATTTGATCTACCTCTTTTATATTTATGTTCATAAGTAATTCTTGCATGTTCTCCGTTGTTATTTATTGCTTTGGCCGAGTAATAGGTAGTGACTCCAAGAGGGAACGTTATGCTTGATTGTGGGTTCATGCCCCTCGATGACTAGCTTGAGTGACAGAAACATGAGTCTAGGGGATGTGCTGTTGCCACAAGGGGGAAAACATCGGTGCTTGTGCCCGCGGGTGCAAGGATTGTTTACTTTACGCAAAGTTCTTTTAATGCAGTTGTCTGTTGCATTGAGTTTACACTATGGGTGGGACTCGCAACTTAATACCAGCGAGATGTTCTGGATAGATATCTCAAGGTGGATGATTAGTAGTAGATATTGATGGATTTCGGTCTACTTACTTTGGCGTACTGCCCATGCTTAGAACCTTAACCTTTCTTGCAATGTAATCAACATTGGTTTGCGTTCGTGGTCCTGTCAATTGCCCAGCTGTAATTTGTTTACCTCACATAGCTGTTTTATCGTCTTTTGGGAGAGAGACATCACTAGTGAACATCATGTGACTCCGGTCCATATTACCATCATTGATCACATCCGCTACTTACTTTTTCGTTATTATTTACTATTGCAAAACACTATCTATCACTACTATCATTTGCTTTTAACCCTTTGTGAACTACAAGGCCGGAGGGATTGACAACCTCTCTGTACTCGTTGGGAGCAAAGTTATTTGTATCTGTGTGCAGGTCCACGTTGATTGCTAATTGCGTCGTTAGCAGTTGACACCTACTTGTTGAACCTAGGAGTCTCTGGGGATTCGATCCTTGGCATCTTTGCTAAGGGAAAACACTTCTACATACTGCATCTTACACCTTCCACTTGGGGTAACCAACGAGGGGTTCGAGGCCCATCAAGGAGTATTTTCTGGCGCCGTTGCCGGGGACTCCACTCTTCAGGATAGGGGAGTTGCATTCTATCTTTTACCTTTGCTTTTTAGTCTTGTTAGTTTACCTTTCAGTTTTTGCTTTAGTACCTTTTTATCGAAAATCACAAAAATAGTTATCTCGTTCTTTAGTTGTCATTATGTCGGGTCCTTTTGTCTTCGACGAGGCAGAAGTTCTCACCTTTAAACAAAGAGGTGGGGAAAGTTTGAAAGATGCTTGGTATAAAATTAATGATTCACAAAAAAGAGCCACCAAGAAGCAACCTACTACTATCTTGCTTAGAAATTTTTATGTTGGAATTACTTCTTGGAATAGGTTTATTCTAGATACTGCTATCAATGGGAATTTCCTAGAGGCCCCAGTTTGGGAGTCTCTTAGTATTATTGAAAATCTTGTTGGGAATCTCCCTGTTGTTAGCATTCGAGAGGACATCACCCTAGCTCACATTATGAAAAAACTTGAAAAAATAGAGCTAGAGATGCCAAGCATTCATAAAATAAATGAGTTGGATCGTAAGATCCAAGGGAATTTGAATAGACTTGATAGCTCCATGCATAAATTCTTATAAGTTGCTTGCTGAGCGGTAACCATGTTTCTGGGGACGCTATCAACTGTCACACTTTTGTTGAATATCATGTGAGTTGCTATGCATGTTCGTCTTGTCTGAAGTAAGGGTGATTTTCCGTGGGTTGAATGATATGCATATTGTTAGAGAAGAACATTGGGCCGCCAACCAAAGCCATGTATCATGGTGGAAGTTTTAGCTTGGACTTAATCCTCAATCTCTTATGAGAATATGCTTATGCATTAAAGAGGAGTCCATCATCTATTTTCTATGTTGTCCCGGTATGGATGTCCTCAAGTTGAGATCTATCAAAAACGAGAAATCAAATGCGATTTATCTCCTTGGACCTTTGTACAGGTGGCATAGAGGTACCCCATTGTGAAACTTGGTTGAAACATATGTAATGCAATGATAACCCATGGAAACCCGAGCTAATTAGGACAAGGTGCGAGCACTATTGGTATTCGATGCATGAGGCTTGCAACTTATAAGATGTCTTATGCATGACACATATGAAGTACTACTACCGTTGACAAAATTGCTTCCATGTTTTCAAAATAAAAAGCTCTAGCACATAACCATCCTTTTACTTTTATGTTGAGTCTCCATCTTCTTTTAAAAGCACCAACTACTGAGAGCATGATTGTCATTCTGAGTGTAATGTGCATTGTCCCAAAGCAGCATTGTCTTTTGCATGATTGTGGTATCGTTTATTTTGAAATCATTGTATCTAGTCATCATTTAAACCTTGAAGGTGCCCCTGCATTTATGTTTTGCATCACTAAAGGGGGCAAGCTAGATATCACTTTATCATATTTGCACATCATGTTCATTGCAAATCTTTTTTATGTTTCAGTTTCATATTGTAAAACTTTCAGTCATTTGTGATTTTCTCATGAGACAACTTAATTACTATAGAATCATTGTCTCAGTAAGCTTTTGTCAGATGACTATGAAAAGTCCTATATGGTTAATAGCATGTCACCTCAGAAATTATTCTTGTTATCATTTACCTACTCGAGGACGAGCAGGAATTAAGCTTGGGGATGTTGATACGTCCAAAATGTATCTATAATTTCTGCTTGCTCCATGCCACTTTTGGGTGATATTGCTATGATATTCATACACTTCCATACACTTTTGATCATATTTGGACTAACTTACTAATCCAGTGCACCCCAGTGCCAGTTTCTGTTTTCGGCTGTTTTTGTATTTCAGGTTTTCACGTTACGAGAACTGGCAGGAAAAATCCAGAAAAATTATATAAAAAATCAGCGTTCCGGAAACTACCGTGCGTCCGAAGGGCAGCCGGGGGGGGGG
>LR738712.1:720890457-720948257 GCA_902687465.1 Secale cereale | reverse complement strand
CCGCCGCCGCTTCCAAGATCGGGAGCACCAGGAGAACTCTTCCCGGCACCCTGCCGGAGGGGAGGATCACCACCGGGAGCTTCTCCACCACCATGGACGCCTCCCGGATGACTCGTGAGTAGTCTCCCTTGGACCATGAGTCCATGACCAGTAGCTATGTGATGTTCTCCTCCCGTTCTTGTGCTTCACTAATTAGTCCTCGTGAGCTGCCCTACATGATCGAGGCACATATGTAATCCTTATGCTGTTGCTATGTTGAGTTTGCTGGGATCCGATGGATTATGAGATTATGTTCAGATTGATCTTGAGTAATATATTTGATCTACCTCTTTTATATTTATGTTCATAAGTAATTCTTGCATGTTCTCCGTTGTTATTTATTGCTTTGGCCGAGTAATAGGTAGTGACTCCAAGAGGGAACATTATGCTTGATTGTGGGTTCATGCCCCTCGATGACTAGCTTGAGTGACAGAAACATGAGTCTAGGGGATGTGCTGTTGCCACAAGGGGGAAAACAACGATGCTTGTGCCCGCGGGTGCAAGGATTGTTTACTTTACGCAAAGTTCTTTTAATGCAGTTGTCTGTTGCATTGAGTTTACACTATGGGTGGGACTCGCAACTTAATACCAGCGAGATGTTCTGGATAGATATCTCAAGGTGGATGATTAGTAGTAGATATTGATGGATTTCGGTCTACTTACTTTGGCGTACCGCCCATGCTTAGAACCTCAACCTTTCTTGCAATGTAATCAGCATTGGTTTGCGTTCGTGGTCCTGTCAATTGACCAGCTGTAATTTGTTTACCTCACATAGCTGTTTTATCGTCTTTTGGGAGAGAGACATCACTAGGGAACATCATGTGACTCCGGTCCATATTACCATCATTGATCACATCCGCTATTTACTTTTTCGTTATTAAAATCAAGTCCTTTGATTGACGCCCGGAGAAGTATGCAACGGCAAGGCCGCCCGCGCTTGCGTGGCTCTCTGTGCCCTCTGCCATTGGATTGGTCAAGATGTGCGTAGAGGAAGAGAGAGAAACCAACCATACCTAACATCACGTCTTGCCGCCCCAAGATGCATCTACTTCTAGCAGACTCGTGCATGGGGCTAGAGGTTGATGTACAAGCAATGCCGTCCTTCCCGTAACATACGAGCCATGCGAGCAAGCGCTGCCGGGGGAGGAATAGATGAAGACGCAAATAAGAGCTAAGTTCATGCTACCCTTACATCTCTATGAATATTTGAATTTGCATATTCGTTTATCCCTCGAGTATCTTAGTGTTCGTATAGAGGAATCTTGTACGTAATGGTGCCTCTCACTACTAGGAAAAGGGCTATAGATGATATGGCCTCTAATGGCGCACCAGACACATGGTGCGCCACTACTATATAGTAATGGCGCACCAAGTGTTGGTGCACCATTAGAGTGGTAGACACTAATGGCGCACCAGACCCTCGGTGCGCCATTAGGAACAAATGTTAGTTTTTTTCCAAAAATACTAATGGCGCACCGTGGCACAGTGCGCCATTACTAGTTTAACTAGTAATGGCTAATGGCGCACCTCAAGCTGGTGGGTTACTAATGGCGTATTTGTGAGTGGTGCGCCATTAGTAACCTGGGACCAGCTAGATATTTTGGACAGCCACACCTACACACTCACTTTCCCCATTTCATTCTCTCCATCTCCTCCTCCAAGCTTGTGTCGGCTGCCTCCTCCTCATTACCTCATTTGCACCATAGATTCATCAAAATTAAGTGGTTAAATTACCTTTTTTGATAGGTAAGTAAGGGGGGAAAGCTATCTTTATGTTGTAGATCTACATTTTTTCTCCCTCGAGCTCCAACAACCGTGCACATGCACTTTTTATGGCCTAGCTAGATCTATGTATGTTTGTGGTGTTGCATATATGTTTGTGTTTGCAGGTACCAGTATTTGAAATGCGATAGTTGCCAATATTTTGCCGAAATGTTGATTCATTTCCGTTTCGGCGAGAATTTTGGCACTATGCATTCTTTTTGGTCCTATTTTTAGGGAAAGTCATGCCAATTTTTTTCTTGTTTCTAAAATATCGTTTTGCTCTACCCCGTAGGCGACCATGGTCCGCACGATGACCGAAGGCATCGTGAATAGGTTTTTGAGCTTCGCGAAGGCCGAGATGCTTCAAAAGAACGAGACGGAGATAAGATGTCTGTGTCGAAGATGCAAGCTGAAGAGCCTTATTGCGGACCCGGATTCCGGGCAGGTGCGGGACCACCTGCTCTTGCGTGGTTTCATGGTTAGCTATCGGTGGAAAGGTGATGAAGATGACTATGAAGTCGTCCATGGCCGGGCAAGAAATGAGGAAGGGCAGCAAGACAACCACCACGGCGAGGGTGGGCGAGAAGACGAAGAATCTCCAGGACATGATCACGACGGTGATGCTGTACACAGTCATCATGTAGAAGATGTCGGACATGATGATGAGGAAGATCAAGACGAAGGGCATGATCATGATCTAGATGAATATGCCGGAGCAGACGGCGATGGAGGCTGGGTGCAGGACCCTCATATTCAAGAGCTGTTTCTCAAGAAGACGGATAACGCAAGAGCTGCCGCCCGAGAGAAAGCCAAGCTGTATCAACTGGAGATAGACACAGTTACTCCATTGTATGAAGGATGTAGGCCCGAGGATACCCGCCTGAAAGTAATGCTCATGGCTCTGGAGATGAAGGTAAAACACAAAATGACTGACGCATGCTTCGACGAGAACATGTCATTCTGGCACGAACGTCTTCCCAAGGGGAACAAGTGCCCGACCAGTTTCGAGGATGCGAAGAAAATCGTGTGTCTTCTGGATTTACCGCACGTGAAATAACATGTGTGCATGAACAATTGCATAATTTATCGGGACGAGCACGCGGAGTCTACCATATGTCCAGTGTGCGGCATCACTCGATACAAGAAGCGGAAGAAAGCTCCTCGAAAAGTGGCGTGGTACTTTCCGATCACTCCTCATCTGCAGCGGTATTTCGCGGACCCTAAGGTAGCAAAGCTCCTGCGTTGGCACGCGGATAGGGAGGAGAAGAAGCGAGAAGATGACGGAAATGATCTGGAGATAAATAAAAAGAAAAGATGCTGAGTCACCCTAAGGATGCGAGCCAGTGGCAAGCGTTGAACTTCGAAGACCTAGAATTTGGGAACGATCCAAGGAACATCGTTCTTGGCACGAGCACCGATGGAGTCAATCCGTTTGGCAGCCAGAGAAGCACACATAGCACCTGGCCTGTGTTTGTGTGGATGTACAACCTTCCCCCTGGTTGTGCATGAAGAGGAAGTACATTAACATGAGTATGCTAATTGAAGGGCCGAAACAACCAGGGAACGACATCAATCTGTATCTGGGGCTGCTGAAAGAGGTGAAGGAAATATGCCCTAGAGGCAATAATAAAGTTGTTATTTATATTTCCTTATATCATGATAAATGTTTATTATTCATGCTAGAATTGTATTAGCCGGAAACTTAGTACATGTGTGAGTACATAGACAAAACAGAGTGTCCCTAGTATGCCTCTACTAGACTAGCTCATTGATCAAAGATGGTTATGTTTCCTAACCATAGACATGAGTTGTCATTTGATCAACGGGATCACATCATTAGGAGAATGATGTGATGGACAAGACCCATCCGTTAGCATAGCACTATGACCGTTTAGTTTTACTGCTATTGCTTTCTTCATGACTTATACATGTTCCTATGACTATGAGATTATGCAACTCCCGAATACCGTAGGATCACCTTGTGTGCTATCAAACGTCACAACGTAACTGGGTGATCATAAAGATGCTCTACAGGTGTCTCCGAAAGTATTCGTGGTGTTGGCATAGATCAAGATTAGGATTTGTCACTCCGAGTGTCGGAGAGGTATCTCTGGGCCCTCTCGGTAACACACATCATAATAAGCCTTGCAAGCAAAAGACTAATGAGTTAGTCACGAGATGATGTGTTACGGAACGAGTAAAGAGACTTGCCGGTAACGAGATTGAACTAGGTATAGAGATACCGACGATCGAATCTCGGGCAAGTAACATACCGATGACAAAAGGAACAACGTATGTTGTTATGCGGTTTGACCGATAAAAGATCTTCGTAGAATATGTAGGAGCCAATATGAACATCCAGGTTCCGCTATTGGTTATTGACCGGAGATGAGTCTCGGTAATGTCTACATAGTTCTCGAACCCGTAGGGTCCGAACGCTTAACATTTGATGACGATCGGTATTATGAGTTTATGAGTTTTGATGTACCGAAGGTAGTTCGGAGTCCTGGATGAGATCACGGACATGACGAGGAGTCTCGGAATGTCCGAGACATAAAGATTGATATATTGGACGACTATATTCGGACACCGGAAGTGTTCCGGAAAAGTTTCGGATTTAACTGGATTGCCGGAGGGGGTTACCGGAACCCCCTACGAGGGGGGATGGTCCATAGTGGGCCTTGAGGAAAGGAGAGAGGCAGCCCATAGAGGCTGGCCGGCGCCCCAACTAGGGATCCTAGTTGGACTAGGATTGGGGGGGCGCCACCTCTCCCTCTTTTCCTTTCCCTCTCTTCCTTCTTGATGGACTCCTACTAGGAATAGGATTGCAATCCTATTCCTAGTAGGATTGCCCTAGCCGCACCATAGGAGGCCGGCCAGCTCTCCCCTCTTGCTCCTTTATATACGGGGGCAGGGGGGCACCCAAAGACACACAAGTTGAATTGTTCCAGCCGTGTGCGGTGCCCCCCTCCACAGAAACACACCTCGGTCATACCGTCGCAGTGCTTAGGCGATGCCCTGCGCAGGTGAATACATCATATCCGTCACCACGCCGTCGTGCTGAAGAAACTCTCCCGTGAAGCTCAACAAGATCAAGAGCTCGTGGGACGTCATCAAGCTGAACGTGTGCTGAACGCGGAGGTGCCGTACGTTCGGTGCTTGATCGGTTGAATCGTGAAGAAGTTCGACTACATCAACCGCGTCACTTGACGCTTCCGCTCCCGGTCTACGAGGGTACGTAGACACACTCTTCCCTCTCGTTGCTATGCATCTGGTAGATAGATCTTGCGTGATCGTAGGAAAATTTTAAAATACTACGTTCCCCAACAGTGGCATCATGAGCCAGGTCTATGCGTAGATGATATGCACGAGTAGAACACAATGAGTTGTGGGCGATACTAGTCATACTGCTTACCAGCATGTCATACTTTGCTTCGGCGGTATTGTGAGATGAAGCGGCCCGGACCGACATTACGCGTACGCTTACGCGAGACTGGTTTCACCGTTACGAGCACTCGTTGCTTAAAGGTGACTGGCGGGTGTCTGTCTCTCTCACTTTAGCTGAATCAAGTGTGGCTACGCCCGGTCCTTGTGAAGGTTAAAACAGCACATACTTGACGAAACATCGTTGTGGTTTTGTATGCGTAGGTAAGAACGTTTCTTGCTAAGCCCGTAGCAGCCACGTAAAACTTGCAACAACAAAGTAGAGGACGTCTAACTTGTTTTTGCAGGGCCTGTTGTGATGTGATATGGTCAAGACATGATGAGTTATACGGTTTTGTATGAGATGATCATGTTTTGTAATGTTATCGGCAACTGGCAGGAGCCATATGGTTGTCGCTTTATTGTATGAAATGCAATCGCCATGTAATTGCTTTACTTTATCACTAAGCGGTAGCGATAGTCGTAGAAGCAATAGTTGGCGAGATGACAACGATGCTACGATGGAGATCAAGGTGTCGCGCCGGTGACGAAGGTGATCATGACGGTGCTTTGGAGATGGAGATCAAAAGCACAAGATGATGATGGCCATATCATGTCACATATTTTGATTGCATGTGATGTTTATCTTATTATGCTTCTTATTTTGCTTAGAACGACGGTAGCATTATAAGATGATCCCTTACTAAATTTCAAGGTATAAGTGTTCTCCCTGAGTATGCACCGTTGCGAAAGTTCGTCGTGCCGAGACACCACGTGATGATCGGGTGTGATAAGCTCTACGTTCAAATACAACGGGTGTAAGCCAGTTTTACACACGCAGAATACTCGGGTTAAACTTGACGAGCCTAGCATATGCAGATATGGCCTCGGAACACTGGAGACCGAAAGGTCGAGCGTGAATCATATAGTAGATATGATCAACATAAGATGTTCACCATTGAAACTACTCCATCTCACGTGATGATCGGACATGGTTTAGTTGATTTGGATCATGTGATCATTTAGATGACCGGAGGGATGTCTATCTAAGTGGGAGTTCTTAAGTAATATGATTAAATTGAACTTTAATTTATCATGAAGTTAGTCCTGGTAGTATTAGCATATCTATGTTGTAGATCAATAGCTCGCGATGTTGCTCCCCGTTTATTTTTCATATGTTCCTAGAGAAAACCAAGTTGAAAGATGTTAGTAGCAATGATGCAGAATTGTTCCGTGATATGAGGATTATCCTCATTGCCGCACAGAAGAATTATGTCCTTGATGCACCGCTAGGTGACAGACCTTTTGCAGGAGCAGATGTAGACGTTATGAATGTTTTGACAAAAGCTCGATATGATGACTACTCGATAGTTTAGTGCACCATGCTTTACGGCTTATAACCGGGACTACAAAAACGTTTTGAAACGCCACGGAGCATATGAGATGTTCCAAGAGTTGAAATTAGTATTTCATACTCATGCCCGTGTCGAGAGGTATAAGACCTCTGACAGTACTTTGCCTACAAGATGGAGGAGAATAGCTCAACCAGTGAGCATGTGCTCAGATTGTCTGGGTAGTACAATTGCTTGAATCAAGTGGGAGTTAATCTTCCAGATAAGATAGTAATTGACAAAGTTCTCTAGACACTATCACCAAGTTAGTAGAACTTCGTGATGAACTATAATATGCAAGGGATGATGAAAGTAATTCCCGAGCTCTTCACGATGCTTAAATCGGCGAAGGTAGAAATCAAGAAAGAGCATCAAGTGTTGATGGTTAACCAGACCACTTGTTTCAAGTAAAGGGCAAAGGGATAGAAGGGGGACTTCAAGAAGAATGACAAGCAAGTTGTCACTCCCGTGAAGAAACCCAAAGCTAAACTCACGCCTGAAACAAGTGCTTCTACTGCAAAGGAAATGGTCACTAGAAGTGGAACTGCCCTAGATATTTGGCGGATAAGAAGGATGGCAAAGTGAACAAAGGTATATTTGATATACAGATTATTGATGTGTATTTTACTAGTGTTCATAGCAACCCCTCGGTATTTGATATTGGTTCAGTTGCTAAAGAGTAGTAACTCGAAATGGGAGTTGCATAATGAACAGAAACTAGTTAAAGGATGAAGTGACGATGTGTATTGGAAGTAGTTCCAAGATTGATATGATCATCATCGCACACTCCCTATACTTTCGGGATTAGTGTTGAACCTAAATAAGTGTTATTTGGTGTTGAGCATGAATATGATTTGATCATGCTTATTGCAATACGGTTATTCATGTAAGTTAGAGAATAATTGTTGTTCTGTTTACATGAATAAAACCTTCTATGGTCATACACCCAATGAAAATGGTTTGTTGGATCTCGATCGTGGTGATACACATATTCATAATATTGAAGCCAAAAGATGCAAGGTTAATAATGATAGTGCAACGTATTTGTGGCACTGCCGTTTAGGTCATATTGGTGTAAAGCGCATGAAGAAACTCCATAGTGATGGACTTTTGGAATCACTTGATTATGAATCACTTGGTGCTTGCGAACCATGCCTCATGGGCAAGATGACTAAAACTCTGTTCTCCGGAACTGTGGAGCGAGCAACAGATTTGTTGGAGATCATACATACAGATGTATGTGGACCAATGAGTGTTGAAGCTCGCAGCGGGTATCGTTATTTTCTGACCTTCACTGATGATTTGAGCATATATGGGTATATCTACTTAATGAAGCACAAGTGTGAAACATTTGAAAAGTTCAAAGAATTTCAGAGTGAAGTGGAGAATCATCGTAACAAGAAAATAAGAGTTTCTACGATATGATCGTAGAGGTAAAATATTTGAGTTAGCGAGTTTGGCCTTCAGTAAAAACAATGTGAAATAGTTTCACTACTCACGCCATCTGGAACACCATAGTGTAATGGTGTGTCCGAACATCATAACCGTACTTTATTAGATATGGTGCGATCGATGATGTCTCTTACCGATCTACTACTATCGCTTTTGGGGTTATGCATTAGAGACAACTACATTCACGTTAAATAGGGCACCATCTAAATCCGTGGAGATGACACCGTATGAACTGTGGTTTGACGAGAAACCTAAGCTGTCATTTCTTTAAGTTTGGCACTGCGATGCTTATGTGAAAAAGTTTCAACATGATAAGCTCGAACCCAAATCGGAGAAGTAAATCTTCATAGGATACCCAAAAAGAAACTGTTGGGTACACCTTCTATCACAGATCCTAAGGCAAGGTCTTTGTTGCTAAGAGTGGATCCTTTCTAGAGAAGGAGTTTCTCTCGAAAGAAGTGAGTGGGAGGAAAGTAGAACTTGATGAGGTAATTGTACCTTTTCCCGAATTGGAAAGGTAGTACATCACAGAAACTCGTTCCAGTGATTCCTACACCAATTAGTGAGGAAGCTAATGATGATGATCATGAAACTTCAGATCAAGTTTCTGCTGAACTTCGTAGATCGACCAGAGTTCGTTCCGCACCAGAGTGGTACGGCAACCCAGTTCTGGAAGTCATGTTACTAGACCATGATGAACCTACGAACTATGAGGAAGCGATGATGAGCCCAGATTCCGCAAAATGGCTTGAGACCATGAAATCTGAGATGGGATCCATGTATTAGAACAAAGTATGGACTTTGGTTGACTTGCCCAATGATCGGCAAGCCATCAAAAATAAATGGATTTTCAAGAGGAAGACCGACGCAAACGGTAATGTTACTGTTTACAAAGCTCGACTTGTTGCGAAAGGGTTTCGACAAGTTCAAGGAGTTGACTACGATGAGACTTTCTCACTCGTAGCGATGCTTAAGTCTGTCCGAATCATGTTAGTAATTGCCGCATTTTATGAAATCTGGCAAATGGATAACAAAACTGCATTCTTTAATGGATTTATTAAAGAAGACTTGTATATGATGCAACCAGAAGGTTTTGTCAATCCTAAAGGTGCTAACAAAATGTGCAAGCTCCAGCGATCCATCTATGGACTGGTGCAAGCATCTCGGAGTTGGAATATACGCTTTGATAAGTTGATCAAAGCATATAGATTTATACAGACTTGCGGTGAAGCCTGTATTTACAAGAAGTGAGTGGGAGCACTACAACCTTTCTGATAAGTATATGTGAATGACATATTGTCGATCGGAAATGATGTAGAATTTTCTGGAAAGCATAAAGGAGTGTTTGAAAGGAGTTTTTCAAAGAAAGACCTTGGTGAAGCTGCTTACATATTGGGCATCAAGATCTATAGAGATAGATCAAGACGCTTGATAAGACTTTCGATGAGTACATACCTTGATAAGATTTTGAAGTAGTTCAAAATGGATCAGTCAAAGAAGGAGTTCTTGCCTGACTTGTAAGGTGTGAAGTTGAGTAAGACTCAAAGCCAGACCACGGCAGAAAAATATAGAGAGAATGAAAGTCATTCCCTATGCCTCAGCCATAGGTTCTATAAAGTATGTCATGCTGTGTACAAAACACGTTGTGTACCTTGCCATGAGTTTGACAGTGAGGTACAATAGTGATCCAGGAGTTGATCACTGTACAGCGGTCAAAATTATCCTTAGTAATTGGATGACTAAGGAAATGTTTCTCGATTATGGAGGTGATAAAGAGTTCGTCGTAAAGGGTTACGCCGATGCAAGCTTTGACACTAAATCCAGATGACTCTAAGTATCAATCTGGATGCGTATTGAAAGTGGGAGCAATTAGCTAGAGTAGCTCCATGCAGAGCATTGTAGACATAGAAATTTGCGAAATACATACGGATCTGAATGTGACAGACCCGTTGACTAAACTTCTCTCACAAGCAAAACATGATCACACCTTATTACTCTTGGGTATTAATCACATAGCGATGTGAACTAGATTATTGACTCTAGTAAACCCTTTGGGTGTTGGTCACATGGTGATATGAACTATGGGTGTTATTCACACAACGACGTGAACTATCGGTATTAAATCACATGGCGATGTGAGCTAGATTATTGACTCTAGTGCAAGTGGGAGACTGAAGGAAATATGCCCTAGAGGCAATAATAAAGTTGTTATTTATATTTCCTTATATCATGATAAATGTTTATTATTCATGCTAGAATTGTATTTGCCGGAAACTTAGTACATGTGTGAATACATAGACAAAACAGAGTGTCCCTAGTATGCCTCTACTAGACTAGCTCATTGATCAAAGATGGTTATGTTTCCTAACCATAGACATGAGTTGTCATTTGATCAACGGGATCACATCATTAGGAGAATGATGTGATGGACAAGACCCATCTGTTAGCATAGCACTATGATCGTTTAGTTTTACTGCTATTGCTTTCTTCATGACTTATACATGTTCCTATGACTATGAGATTATGCAACTCCCGAATACCGTAGGATCACCTTGTGTGCTATCAAACGTCACAACGTAACTGGGTGATCATAAAGATGCTCTACAGGTGTCTCCGAAAGTATTCGTGGTGTTGGCATAGATCAAGATTAGGATTTGTCACTCCGAGTGTCGGAGAGGTATCTCTGGGCCCTCTCGGTAACACACATCATAATAAGACTTGCAAGCAAAAGACTAATGAGTTAGTCACGAGATGATGTGTTACGAAACGAGTAAAGAGACTTGCCGGTAACGAGATTGAACTAGGTATAGAGATACCGACGATCGAATCTCGGGCAAGTAACATACCGATGACAAAAGGAACAACGTATGTTGTTATGCGGTTTGACTGATAAAAGATCTTCGTAGAATATGTAGGAGCCAATATGAACATCCAGGTTCCGCTATTGGTTATTGACCGGAGATGAGTCTCGGTCATGTCTACATAGTTCTCGAACCCGTAGGGTCCGCACGCTTTACGTTTGATGACGATCGGTATTATGAGTTTATGAGTTTTGATGTACCGAAGGTAGTTCGGAGTCCCGGATGAGATCACGGAGATGACGAGGAGTCTCGGAATGTCCGAGACATAAAGATTGATATATTGGACGACTATATTCGGACACCGGAAGTGTTCCGGAAAAGTTTCGGATTTAACTGGATTGCCGGAGGGGGTTACCGGAACCCCCTACGAGGGGGGATGGTCCATAGTGGGCCTTGAGGAAAGGAGAGAGGCAGCCCATAGAGGCTGGCCGGCGCCCCACCTAGGGATCCTAGTTGGACTAGGATTGGGGGGGCGCCACCTCTCCCTCTTTTCCTTTCCCTCTCTTCCTTCTTGATGGACTCCTACTAGGAATAGGATTGCAATCCTATTCCTAGTAGGATTGCCCTAGCCGCACCATAGGAGGCCGGCCGGCTCTCCCCTCTTGCTCCTTTATATACGGGGGCAGGGGGGCACCCAAAGACACACAAGTTGAATTGTTCCAGCCGTGTGCGGTGCCCCCCTCCACAGAAACACACCTCGGTCATACCGTCGCAGTGCTTAGGCGAAGCCCTGCACAGGTGAATACATCATATCCGTCACCACGCCGTCGTGCTGACGAAACTCTCCCGTGAAGCTCAACTCGATCAAGAGCTCGTGGGACGTCATCAAGCTGAACGTGTGCTAAACGCGGAGGTGCCGTACGTTCGGTGCTTGATCGGTTGAATCGTGAAGAAGTTCGACTACATCAACCGCGTCACTTGACGCTTCCGCTCCCGGTCTACGAGGGTACGTAGACACACTCTTCCCTCTCGTTGCTATGCATCTGGTAGATAGATCTTGCGTGATCGTAGGAAAATTTTAAAATACTACGTTCCCCAACAAGAGGAGCTAGACATGCTGTGGAAAACGCCAGCCAATACGTGGGACGCCGCAGAGAAAGAATATTTCCCTATGAGAGCCGCACTACTCACGACGGTGCACGACTATCTCGGTTACGGATATCTCGCGGGGCAGGTGGTCCACGGATTTTCTGGATGCGTCAGGTGCATGGATGACACAACGTATTGCCAGCTAGATAGAGATCCTGAGTCTTCGAAAACCGTGTTCATGGGACATCGAAGGTGGCTTCGCGACGATGACCGGTGGAGGAAACGCAAGGATCTGTTCGATGGTGAAACCGAACCCCAAAGACGCCCACGTACGAGGAGCGGCGAGGAAATAGACGAGCTGTTGAAAAATTGGAAAGATTGCCCACTACTAGGAAAGAAGCAAAAGGCGCCAGAGCCGGGAAAGAAGCGAAAGGCGCCAGAGCCGCTGCTGAAGGTATGGAAAGCGAGGTCTGTTTTTTGGGACTTGCCGTATTGGAAGATCCACCATGTGCCTCACAGCCTTGATGTCATGCATATCACGAAGAACGTGTGCGAGAGTCTGCTTGGTACCGTGCTCAACATGCCATAGAGGACCAAAGATGGGTCGAAAGCAAGGGCAGACTTGAAATCAATGGGCATCAGGCAGGAGCTTCACGCTAATGATGATGATGATGATGATGATGATGATGATGAGGCGAAGCAGGACACGGAAAGTCGTCGCAAAGGCAAAAAGGCCAAGAAAACCGAAAATGACTACCCTCCCGCGTGCTTCACTCTATGTCAGGAGGAGATCGAGCAGTTTTTCACCTGCCTCGTAGGAGTAAAACTTCCTTACGGTTACGCGGGGAAGATAAGCAGATACCTAGACCCAGCGAAGCAGAAGTTCAGCGGGATGAAGTCTCACGACTGTCACGTGCTGATGACGTAGATACTTCCAGTTGCAATCCCTGGGATCATGGACGCGCACGTCCGTGAAACGCTATTTGGCCTATGCAACTTTTTCGACGTCATCTCTCAGAAGTTGGTTGGCGTGATGCAACTCAGAAGGCTACAGGAAGAGATCATGGTGATACTATGTGAGCTTGAGATGTACTTCCCGCTCGCATTCTTCGACGTTATGGTGCATTTGCTGGTCCATATCGTGGAGGATATCATCCAACTCGGGCCGACGTTCCTGCACAGCATGATGCCGTTCGAAAGGATGAATGGTGTCATCAAAGGATACGTTCGCAACATGTCACGTCCAGAGGGAAGCATAGCCAGGGGCTTTCTGACCGAAGAGTGCATCTCCTACTGCACGAATTATCTAGGCATCGAGAACCCCGTTGGTCTGCCCGTCAACAGGCACCTCGGCAGGCTCGCTGGATGGGGTCACCGCGAGGGTCGCCGCGAAATGCATGTCGACTTCGAGGGTCGACTCGCCGACTTTGAAAGAGCAAACCTAGTCACGCTACAACACATAGACATGGTCGATCCTTGGGTGGTAGAGCACAAAACCTTTATTGAGAAGACGTACAATGACCGAGGCCAACAGAGGACGGACGGAGATATAATCAAAGAGCACAACTCATGTTTCACGCGTTGGTTCAAGCAGAAGCTTCTGTCGTACCCTTTACATGAGGATTCTTCCGCGGAAGAACAACTCATATTCTCCTTGTCACAGGGCGCCGAGCACAACCTGATGACCTATGAGGCGTACGATATCAACGGCTACACATTCTACACCGAGGACAAAGACATGAAGAGTGATGGTTATCAGAACTCCGGGGTAAAGATGGAATCCTACACCGGTAACGACAAGGACATATACTACAGAAGGATCGAGGAGATCTGGGAGCTGAGCTACGCTGGAGAGAAGGTCCCGATGTTCCGTGTCAGATGGGCCAAGAGCGTCCTAAAAGAGGACCGGTATTTCACCACCATGGTTATACCCGAAGCCAAATCCAAGACCGCGGGCGCAAACGTCACCGCGAAAAATGAGCCATGGGTACTGGCTTCCCAAGTGGACCAATGCTTCTTCATTACAGACCCGTCAAAGCCCAGTCGTGTTGTCGTGAGGAGAGGCAAAAGGAAGATCATCGGAATGGATGGAGTCGCCAATGAGCAAGACTTCGACAAGTACGACGACCCGAAGGTGGAACATGACGACGACGACGAAGTAGCAGCATACACCACAAGAAGAAGCAGGACCACCCTACCTACAGGATGTCCGTTCCACAGAAGAACTCCATTTGCGAAAAAGAAGGGCAAGAAGATTGTGAACAGATAAATAGCTAGCTAAGATCGATTGTATTTAAATTGTAATCTTCATTTCTCGATTGTATTTCATGGGCACTTTTTGAACTATCATGAATATTTTTAAATTTCATGGTCACTTTTTGAATTCATGAAAAAATATTGAATATTCATGAGGACACTCGATCTCGACCCCCCTCCATCTCGATCGCTATCCCCCCTCGCCAGATCCCCCTTGCCAAATCCCCCTCGTCGCCGAGCACCCCCCGCACCCTCCCCCGCTCCACCACCGCCGACGACCCCCGCACCCTCCCCCGCTACACCGTCACAAATGAATGCAACTAAAAAAACAAATTTGATTATATTTTCAAAAAAACAAATTTGATTATATTTTCAAATAACAAATTTGATGGTATTTTCAAATAACCAATTTGATGATATTTTTTTATATTCATAAATATTTTCAAATAAAAAAATCTGATGATATTTAAAGAAAAATTATTACAGTTTTTATAAAAATTTATTACTGTTTCATATATCAAATTCATTTTCTAAAAAACTATTAGATGCAACAAAAAATAATAATAATAAATAATTACTTATGGCGCACCGCTGGCTGGTGCACCATTGCTATCTAAAAAAAAGATTACTTATGGCGCACCGTTCCGTTGGTGCGCCATTGCTATCAGAAAAAAACATTCTAATGGCGCACCGCCAGGGGGTGCGCCATTAGTATTCTTCCCCCTATAGCTAGTCCTCCCTCGTCCATCCCTCGCCAGATTCCTTTGTCCCTCCCTCTCGCATACTTCTCCACCGCGCCGCCGCCGCTGCCGAGGCGCCCCCGCCCACGCGCCCCCGCCGCCTCCCTCTCCCCATCCTCCCCTTCCTCCCCCCTGCTGCCTCCCTCTCCCCAGCCAAAAACTCCATGCCCGCCGGCCGCTGCAATCTCCGGCGAGTTCGCTCCCCTACCACGGTCGAGCGCCATCGTTGCCGTCTCCGCGTCGATTCCCCGACCACCGGCCGCCCCGCGCCGCCCGGAGGCGTCCAGGAGGACTGCCGTTGTCGTCAGCATCGGTTCCCCCCTTCTGTTTGAGCCCAGGAGCTCCCCTACGCCGGATCGGGCGACTCCCTCCGTGTCAGCCTCCTCCATCCCGCCGGCTCAAACCTTCGCTCCGGCACCGCCCCGACTTCCCCAAGTACGCCACCGAGCTCCACGGTGAGCCTCTCATATGTCCCCTCCATTTCCCCCTTGTTTCTCATTTCGACCGACGCCGGGCGGAGGCCGGTCGCTTGCTTGCTTCGTTCCGGCGGGTTCCCATCGACTAGGAGGTAACGACCGCCTCCGCTTCCCCCCCCCTCCCTGTTTTATTTGTTATTCTTCACTCCGTTTCACTTGTTCCTTCCTCTTGATTGTGATTGGAATTGGTAAAAGTTCTTCTGCATGATGCGTTTGTGAGGTTCAGGTTCAGGTTCAGTAGTAGTAGCAGCAGCACTATTGAAGCACAAGAAGAAATCAATTTTTTTAGTGTTATGCAATTGTTATTGTTCAACTGGAACCTAGTAAAGCTATGTAATATGAATCTAGTGATGTTATCTTGCTGAGATTATGTATATTGTTCCAATATGCTGAGATATGAATATAGTAATTTTTTCTTCATATTTATATATAGCCAAAATAATTTTTCATTATTCAGATTATGTTGAAACGGTGAAGTTTTATTGCTTGGATTATTAGTGAAATGTAGAAATATTGTTCGAAATTGTATTAGCACCAAAAACTTTATTGATGCGGCATACCTCAGATACATGCTACCAAACACAGTCCCGACAAAGCATGTCTTGTATTTAGAAACAGAGGTAGTAGCTTCACTTTTTAGAAATTTCATGAGGCAGTTTATAATATATGATATTTGTGCATTTTTCACACTTCACACACGGGTACGTTACCTAAAGTTTTAATTAGAGAGTTTGCCAGACAGTTCAAGACGAGTTCACAATTATGCATACATTTCAATTATAAAGCTATCACTTAGTCCATGTGCTATTGCCACCCACATTGGTATATTCACCCTGTCTGTGAACTAATTGTGAGCTGGAGTTGGAAAACCGCCAACCTTTCTCATACTGCTATTGTTTGTAGAGTCGGAAGCCTATTAAAACTATTGCTGTTGCATTATTATCTTATAGAAGTGCATCATTCATGCGCCGGAGTTGGAAACCAACCTGTCCTATCCTGTCCTAAATTGAATAGTCTAAAGTGGAGTTGAAAGCCCGATGCACTCCATCCAGATTTTTGCTGGGTTTTGTCTCCGACTATCGTGTCGTGATGATTTTGCAGGTACCTCGAGAGGCCCTTGAGGTTGCTGGAATGTCGATTAACTTCCGTTCCGGCAAATTCGGGTACTCCATATGTCCTATTTTCAGCAAAGGTCATGCTGAAATTTTCCGTGAATTTTAGCATGACTTTGCTAAAAATAGGACATATGGGGTACTTGTGACTAATGCATGGCCCGGGGTATCTTAGTACTTAATTAAGTAGGATCAACTGCCCCTTTATTCTTGCTGCATTAAACCATAGGCGGCAATAGAGCCAAGTGACTAGGCCCAACTTAGAATTATCCTTCCCAGCTTAGCTTTTAGGATGCCTCGGTGTCGACGAACCATAAATTATAAAACCTTGGCTTTTAGGGTGCCTCGGTGTCGATAATAACCTAAATGATGAAAGCTTAGGCTTTTAGGGTGCCTCGGCGTCGACAAACCCTAAATGATAAAAGCTTAGCTTCTAGGATGCCTCAGTGTCGACAAACCCTAAATGATGAGACCATGATCTTGTTCCTTGACAATAACCAACTTTTTGACCAAACTTTTTTCCTATTTAGAGAGAAACATGGCCCACAACGATGAGGCCGGCGGTTCGGGCGGCAAGGCATTCTGGGAGCTGTTCCAGGAGATGGAGGAACAACCTCACTACTATGAGGACGCCGCGAAAGACACCGATCCTGACACCACTGATGGTGCCGCCGAGGATGACACCACTGATGGTGCCGTCGGGGATGACACCACCGATGGTGCCGCTGAGGATGCCACCACTGATGATGGCAGCGCACGCACATATGGCAGCCAACCGAAGAGGCAACGGAAGGACCGGCGCCCGATCGCGCTCCTCACCGTCAAGGAGGAATTTACTGAAGTGAACTCCGACGGGCATCCAACGACGCCCAAAGAAATAGTCAAGGGGTACTCGGTTCAGCTCGGGTGCATTCTCCGGAGCACCGTCTCGATCAACACCAAGAACCTAAGGCATAAGGACCGAGGGAATTTGCGCAACCTCCTCTTCACGAAGCTGCACGAATGATACAAGTTCCCCGCCGAATTTGAAAACACACGCCTCACAGGGAATAAAGTGAACAATGCCGCCCTCACGAGGATGAGCACGGCCCTGTCTATTTGGAGAAGCTCGGTGAAGAGAATGATTGACAAAGGTTTTAGTTATGAGAAGATCAAGGCGAAAAATATTTCGATTAGCGAAGATGAGTACAAGGAGTTCAAGATCAAGTGCGAGAGCAGCGCAACCTCCGAATCAAGTCAGTGGGGCAAAGAAATGCGGGAGTTGAACTTAGGGGAACACACACTCGGTCCCGGCGGTTACAGAGTGGCGGAGCCTATATGGGACAAGGAGGATGCAGAGCGTGCCGAGCAAGGCCTACCGCCCCTCTACGATAAATACCGTGACAAGCAGACCAGGAACTTTGTCAGGGCCCGGTACAAGGAGGACCCGGTAACAAAGGAGCTCACCACGGATCTGAAGACCAGGGCCCTTGAGGTTGTTCTGGTAAGGAATATACCCACGCGTAATTAGCTCCATATGGTTGCATTCTAATTAATGAAGCCAAATTTCTAAATGGTTCACATTCCTTCCGCAGGCGACTGAAAGCAGTAGCGCGGGGTCGACTCAGAGCACCCCTTGGGACACCACTCTAAATAGGGCGTTGAATGTAATGAAAAAAATGATAAGCTCAGTAAGCCGTCGTCAGCTGGTCGTGTGGTCGGCAAAGGCTTGTCCACAAAATGGTCGTCATACTATAACGCTGGTGGGCGAAAGGAGAAAAAGACCAGCTCGGAAAGCCAGTCGCGCGAGGTTCAAGAACTCAAGGCACAAGTGGCGCGGATTCTGGAGATTGTCCAAGAGCAAGTGCAACAACAACTGGGATCGACGCTCACCGGCATTATGCCTACCTTGATTCATGGGTTGACGACGTGGATTGCGGGCGGCCAACAGGGGTCGCCCTCGATTCCCAGCTTCACGGCCAGCAACTCGCAGAACGCGCAAGCGGGGCCATTGGTGTCTCCGGCGGAGGCGGCATTGGTGTCTCCAACGCCGACACGGGCATTGGAGCTTAATGCACCCGGGTGTACGCCGGCCGGCACCTCTGCAACAAGCGGCCCCTCCGTCAATTGCACGCCTGCCGTTGGCGGTGCCTCGACATTAGCCGAGCTCTACGCCATCATCATGGTAACTAATTAAGCCTCTCGGCCGAGGACTTCATCTCCTTGCCTTTGACTGGGCATCCCTGACGCCCTACATGTCTTCGCAGGGCGCCGCCGATGTTCCGTGCACTCTACTGCACTTCGTGAACGACGAGTTGGTCGATGTCGCCAAGGGCAGAATCGTTCAACCGGGCAAACCCATGTTCCACGGTAATCCGATGCCACCCACCGTGTATAGGGTTCAGCTGGTTCGGGTGCTGCCAGGCTGCGACGAGTTGTTACCTCCGATTCGACCCGCCAGGGCCCACGAAGATGATGTGATGACCCTCAGCGCCTGAATAAGCTGGCCCCTGCTTTGGCCGAAGAGCCAGATTTGTTTGGGGGCGAGGGACACCACCCCAAAGACAACACCGCCAGTCGTGCCGGCGCCAAGCCATGGCAAGACCGCCGCAACGCTACCGGACATGCCGGACATCCCTATGGCACAGGATCCGAACATGCATATGGCACATGATCCGGACGACGATGACGGTACATTTGCCAACATCGATAAGTACTTTGCCGATCATGGGTACGATGGCAAATTCATGGGGCCTCCTTCTCAAGATCCCAACCCTACAAAAGACGATCGCGATCTAGCTGGTACCGCGGGGAAACCCAGTTGCAACAGGCGTCGTCTGGTGTTCAGTTCTCAGGAGACACCTCCAGCTGCCGACTTCACCGAGCCTCAGATAGCCGAGGCGCAAAATATTATCAGCCCCAACACACTCAAGAAGGCGGTCTGTGAGCAGAACTTGGTCCCATTACAGCAGAACAAGAAGGGACGGAAAAGAAAGAGTAACAAGGGTGCGAGCCAGCCGGCACCGAGTACGATCCATGCTCAGGACGGACCACCTTCACCTAAGGATATAATGTGGAGGGTGCATGTGGCGGGTAGGCCGATGCTACCGACTAATATGCTCAATGCTGCAACCGGTGCTATGCGGAGTCTGCATGACAGTGTTCTTTCTTTGGAGAAGCGGTGTCTCAGAGAGAAGGATGTGGCATACCCGATTTTCGTGGCCAAGGTGCCAGAGGGCAAGGGCTTTGTGGATAACTCCATCGGGGGTACGATCGTCCTGCGGTTTGATGACATCTTCGCTATGTTTAACCTTCATCCGCTGCACTACACCTTCGTTCGGCTATTTTCGCTGAGTATGGAGATGCGGATCATTAGAGACAAGACCCTGGACATCATGATCGTCGACTCCTACTACATGCGTGCCAAGATCTTGGGCAGCACTGGGGACCGACAAGTCGCGATTCTTACCTCGAAGGCGTCATTCTGGCAAACCGAGATAAGGATAACTTCCTCGTGCCTTACTTTCCCGAGTAAGTCGTCCCCTCAACCGCCCTGTAACATATGATTTCTTAGATTTCGATCGTTTTTTAACATTCCGTGTTTTGTGCAGTGACACACATTGCACACTCATCCTCTTAAGCCCGAAATATTCCATGGCCACGTATTTTGACTCGGACCGTCAGTCGAAGATAGACTACACAAATGTCAAGAAAGTTCTTGATGATGTTCTCCCCGGCTACGCCAAATCTGGAGGCACCTTCACCAGGCCAGTTCGTAAGTACGGCAATCACATGTTCGCCCACAATACGACGTTCTTCGGCGTCAAGCAGCCGCCTGGCGGTCAGAAGGGTGCCTACTACACCATCCATCACATGCGGGCGATCGTACGGGACCATAATCACCTTCTGCTACCAGATAAACTCAAAGATTGGGCTGCGAGCTTGTCGGCAATCCAGGACGCGGACATCAGACAAGAATTCTTTTGCATCCAGTCGGAGTTTGCGGAAATCATCCATCAAGATGTCCTTCGTACCTCGGGGCAGTTCAACCTCAAAAATCAACCGTCCAACAGTGACATAGACACAACGCTACAAATGCAGGCTGACAACGCCCACGATCTCATGACTCCCACGATAGACGGCGGCTTCATCCACGCTCCGATCCCTTGAGTTGAGTCGAAAGTAGTGATGCTATGTCTAGTTCTGAAACATCGATTGGCTCATGTTGTAATTAAACTTTAATGAACTTGTATGTCTCTTTGGTTTGGACAGTCGTTCAACTTAGATGTAATCGATGCAATTAATGTCTTGCTTTTCTCTTCCAATCCTTTTGTTGCATACTTATATATTGCTTATGTATTTTCTGTGAATTGGTACTAACGTTTCGTTTGGCTAGTGCATAGAGATGCCGTCGTATGTCGTGTACAAGGGTAAGGTTCCCGGAGTCTACGACGACTGAGAGGAGTGTCGGAGATAGGTTCATCATTTCAGTGGTAACAGTTACAAAGGGTACACCACTAGGGTGGAGGCGGAATGTAGATACGCGCGCTATCTAGCGGGAGAGAGGAAGGAGCGTTGGAGGAACCGGATGAAGACGAGTTTCATCGCGATGATGCTCATCGTGATGACCGCAGCTCTCTTCTATGTGATGGTAGTTTAGATGATCGATATCGACTTGTAATGTGAAGACAAACTCGCTACTCGCGGTCTCGAGACTTGTAATGTTCTATCTTTGTTCGGTCTTTTGAATTCAGAGACTAATATGATGAATTGTATTCGGAGACTAATCTTCTATTGTATTCGATGAATCTGCTGTTGCTGTGTGGTGTTGTCTAAATTCTGTCCAATAATATATTTTGTATCCTGTGAAAATATCAGAAAATAAAATAAAATTAATCCCTAATATTCATACTAGTGGCGCACCACCCAAGACTCTAATGGAGCATGGTACAAATGAAACTAATGGCGCATCACACTGTAGTGCGCCATTAGTATGCCAAAGCACATATGTACATATGCCCCCCTGGGAGGCATACTAATGGCACACGGTGGGCTATAGTAATGGCGCACTGTGTGGTGCGCCATTAGTATTTAATTCTAATGGCGTGGTGCTAGTGGCGCACCACTAGTGCGCCATTAGTAGGCAAAAGTGGTGCGCCACTAGCATGCCTTTTCCTAGTAGTGTCTGCTAGGTTCTTGTCTGCACCCTCATTCCAGTCAGAGTTTACTCGCGGAACGGGTGGCTGCGTCAGAAACTACCGCGGAAAAGACTGCCGGGACGCATCCACGCCAAAATAACTGTTAAGGGCCAGCCCCTTAAAACCATTGCGGTAATATGATACCGGCAGGTGATACGCCTCCAGCGTATCTACTTTTCCTCACGCTTTTCCTCTTGTTTTGGACTCTAATTTGCATGATTTGAATAAAACTAACCCCAGACTGACACTGTTTTCAGCAGAACTACCGTGGTGTTGTTTTTGTGCAGAAATAAAAGTTCTCGGAATGAAACGAAACTTTGCGAGCATTTTTGATGGAATAAAAGAGAATTACTAGAACCAAGACCCACCAGAGAGTGACCCCTGGGTGGACACAACCCACCAGGGCGCGCCCCCCTCTCCTGGCGCGCCCAGGTGGGTTGTACCCACCCGGTGGCCCCGCAGACGACAATCCCGACCCTATAAATTCCTATTTTTGGAGAAAAAATCAGGGAGAAAGAATTATCGCGATCCACGAGACGGACTCACAGTCACCTCCTGTTCTTCCCCAGGAGGCCAGATCTGGAGTCCGTTTGGGGCTCCCGAGAGGGGGGTCTTCGTTCTTCGTCATCACGAACCCTTCTCCATCGCCAATTCCATGATGCTCCCCACCGGGAGTGAGTAATTCCTTCGTAGGCTCGCTGGTCGGTGTGGAGTTAGATGAGATTCATCATGTAATATAGTTTGTTTTGTTAGGGCCGATCCTTAGTATCCATTATGTTATGAGATTTATGTTGCTATGACTTTGCCATGCTTAACGCTTGTCACTTTGAGCCCGGGTGCCATGATTTTAGATCTGAACCATTTATGATATTATCATTATATTCATGTTTTAGATCCGATCTTGCAAGTTATAGTCACCTAGTACGTGTTATGATCCGGCTACCCCGGAGTGACAATAACTAGAACCACTCCCGGTGATGACCATAGTTTGAGGAGTTCATGTATTCACTGTCTGTTAATGCTTTGTTCCGATTATCTATTAAAAGGAGGCCTTAATGTCCCTTAGTTTCCAATATGGACCCCATTGCCATGGGAGGGTAGGACAAAAGATGTCATGCAAGTTCTTTCCACAAGCACGTATGACTATTTACGGAATACATGCCTACATTATATTTATGAACTGAAGCCAGTGTCGTATTGCCCTAGGTTATGACTGTCACATGATGAATATCATCCAACAAATCAGCGATCCAATGCGTATGAATTTGTCTTATATTGATCTTGCTAAGTACTACTGCTATCGTTACTACTACACTTGCTACAAAACTACTGCTATCACTGTTACCGTTACTGTTGCTTCTGTCACTACTATCAAAGTTATCATATTACTGTGCTACTGATCACTTTGCTGCAGACAGTTAATCTCCAGGTGTGGTTGAATTGACAACTCAGCTGCTAATACTTGCAAATATTCTTTGGCTCCCCTTGTGTCGAATGTATAAATTTGGGTTGATTACTCTACCCTCGAAAACTGTTGCGATCCCCTATACTTTTGGGTTATCAAGAACTTTTTCTGGCGCCATTGTCGGGGAACATATGTATATTTGTTAGGTCACTTGGGATTATTACCATATTATCACTATGAAGAATCTGAAGGATCCAAAGACCAAAATATTTCCTTGAAAGACGAGGGGAGGGAAGGAACTGCCATCCAGTTCTGCTTTAGATTCACCTTCCGTTATGAGTAAACTTGCAACACCACCACATGCTATCAATTCTAATATGTCACAAGTTATTGATGATGCTACTTCTACTATGAATGATGCTTATGATGATGCTAGTACCTTGCTTGATAATGATGATGTGCCACTTGGTGAATTTCTTGATGAACAAATTGCTAGAGTAATACAACATGATGTTGTTGAATTTGATGATGAGCTTGAAACTGAAACTCCTGAAACACCTGCTAGAACTAGCCTTCCTAGATATGAATTGCCCAAAGTACCAGAAGGTTATGTTATGAGTGAAGAAGCAACTAGAGATATTCTTGCTTGTAATGATAGAGATGATCTAGAGAAATTACTACACAAGTTTAAATAAAAATCTCTGAATGATAGAATTAAATGTGATCCTAAGTTTGCTACTTCACCTATCTTTATTGATGATAAGGATTATGAATTCTTTGTCGACCCGGAGTTAATCACTTTGGTTGAATCTGATCCTTCCCATGGTTATGAAACTGAAACTGTTGTGGCACATCTTACTAAGTTAAATGACATAGCCACCCTTTTTACTCATGATGAGAAAACTCGCTACTACTTTATTCTCAAATTATTTCCGTTCTCATTAAATGGTGATGCTAAAGCTTGGTACCATACTCTTGCTCCTGGTTGTGTGCGTAGTCCCCATGATATGATCTATTACTTCTCTGAAAAATATTTTCCTGCTCATAAGAAACATGCTGCCTTACAGGAAATATTTAACTTTGTGCAAGCTAAAGAAGAGAGTCTCCCACAAGCTTGGGGGAGGCTTTGCCAGTTACTTAATGCTTTGCCTGATCATCCTCTTAAGAAAAATGAAATATTTGATATGTTCTATAATGGACTAACCGATGCTTCTAGGGACTTCCTAGATAGTTGTGGTGGTTGTGTTTTCAGTGAACGGACTATTGGACAAGCTAAAGAATTATTGAATAATATATTGAAGAATTATGATGATTGGACTCTTCCTAAACTACCACATAAACCCACTCCGAAGAAGAGGGGTATATTATATCTCAGTCATGAAGATATGCAAGAGGCAAAGAAATCTATGAAGGAAAAAGGTATTAAAGCTGAGGATGTTAAAACTTTACCTCCTATTGAAGAAATACATTGGCTTAATGTACCACCACTGCCTAAGGTGGTTGAGGTAAATTCTCTTATGAAGTTCAATGATAATGATAATCCTCACAATATGCATCCTAGCCAATGCCTTTATGAGTTCGAAAACTATATTAGAAAACAAGATCACTTCAATGCAAATGTTATGAAGCAATTGAAACACAATTATGATATGATTGCTCGCTTGAGTGACTTGTTATTTAGAATTTTAAATGATGTTAGAGCTGTTGGAAAACATGCTTCTATGGTTCAAACTCAACTAGAACAAGTTGCTAAATCTCAAAGAGAATTACTTGATGAAATGAATCATAATATGCATGACCTTGCTATTAGAGTTGCAACTATAGGAGGTAAAATGACTCAAGAACCACTTTATTCAGAGGGACACCCAAAAAGAATTTGGCAGGATTCACCAAGAAATAACACCACTGCACCTAGTCCTTCTAAAAAGAAAAATAAAAATAAAAATGATAGGACTATGCATGCCACTAGTGAACCTGAAGTAGAAAAACCTCCTGACAATGATAATGATATTTCTATCTCTGATGCTGAAACTCAATCTGGTAATGAACACTCACCTAGTGATAATGAAAAAGATAACGATGAGGTTCATGATGAGGCTCAACCAAATAATGAAAAAGAACCAGATAATGATGTTGAGATAGAACCACTTGTTGATCTTGATAATCCACAACCTAAAAATAAAAGATATGATAAAAGAGACTTCATTGCTAGAAAACACGTTAAAGAAAGAGAACCGTGGGTTCAAAAACCTATGCCCTTTCCACCCCAGTCAACTAAAAAGAAATATGATGAAGAATTTGAACGCTTTGCTGAAATGCCGAGGCCAGTCGTTTTGCGTACTCATTTAACTGATATCTTAAAAATGCCTCCTTATGCAAAGTATATGAAAGACATCATCACTAATAAGAGAAAAATATCGGAAGCTGAAATCTCCACTATGCTTGCTAATTATATTTTCAAGGATGGAGTACCTAGAAAACTTGGAGATCCGGGTATACCAACTATACCTTGTTCTATAAAAAAGAATTATGTGAAAACTGCTTTGTGTGATTTAGGAGCTGGTGTTAGTGTTATGCCTTTCTCTTTATATAAAAGACTTGACTTGAATAAACTCACACCTACTGAAATATGTTTGCAAATGGCTGACAAGTCAACTGCCTTACCTATCGGTATCTGTGAGGATGTGCCCATTGTTGTTGCTAATGTTACTATTTTGACTGACTTTGTTATACTTGAGATGCGCGAGGACAACAACATGTCGATTATCCTCGGTAGACCCTTCTTAAATACTGTAGGAGCTATTATTGATTGCAATAAAAGCAAGATCACTTTTCATATTAATGGTAATGATCATAAAGTGCACATTCCGAAGAAACAATTCCAAGTGAATGGTATTAATGTTATTGAAAAATCTCCGACAATCACTATTGGAAGTTTTCAAATACCTCTACCTACTGTCAAAAAAATATGAAATGCTTATTGTTGGGGACATCCATATCCCGAGTGAGGTAACTTAGTGATTTACGAAAGTTCTTCGATTTCATGCTAATCAAAAGTGGTTGTTAATAAGATCTGATCAACCTTATTAATGAATCATTTTTGAACGGTATGAAGTTGATGAATTTAGTAAGCACTACCTAATGTCCTTACTTTTTATTTTCCGTTTTTACTAGTTAAATAAAATACAATGCCATGTTTAGTCTGTTTTTTGAATTTCTGTGCAATAAAAAATGACCCAAAAATAAAAGTTCTCAGAATTCCCTGAAAATTTTATATGTTTTTTTGAATATTTAAGAATTTTTGATGCAAATAATACCAGAGGGGGTGCACCAGGTGGGCACAACCCACCTGGGTGCGCCAGGACCCCCAGCCGCACCTTGGTGGGTTATGGTCCCCACGTGGGCCCTCTCACTTACCTCTTTAGCGCACATCATCACTTACCTCTAGAAAAAAAATCCATTGCGATCTCTGCCGTGTTCTTGAGCTCAAACCTGCGGATTTTGATCTCTTTGCTTGAAGCTCCATTTCCGAAACTATTTCACGGGATTTTTGCTTGGTATGTGACTCTACCATTTCTCCAATTAGTTTTTGTTTTAGTGGTTTATACTTTGAATAATTAGCTACTCTTGGTGCTGCTGTAGATGTGCTTGCATGTTGAATTCTTAGTGTTCTAAGTAGTTTGAATGCTTTCTATGGCTTCTATGTATCCTTATGAGTAGCTGCTATCACTTTTATAAAGTTTTGTTGACAAATTTTTGTCACCCCAAAATTTTTATTTTCAGAAAATTGTACGCGGACATTATGAGCTTATTCGGAAGGAGTTCTTCAAGGAGAAGGTCCTCGGGGGCATCTTCTAGTGATAGTTCCGCCGGCCGGTCTTATGTTGAACCAAGTGCAAGTTCCACACGAAGTGCCACTATCAAAACATGCTTATGGCCTTGCGATGAGTATATGATGTGAGTGGGCATTAAGGAGGAATTTGATCAATATGTTCACAATGCCAGCCTCGGTCCCTACCTTTCATATAAGTGTGAACAACACCAACTTCTCACTGAATCATTTGTTAAAGAATTTAAATATTTCCACGAGATTTTAGGGTGTCGTTTATGGTTTATGCTAATCCGTTCACTATTCTACTAGAGAATTTTGCTTATCATTGCAAACTACCTTTTTAGGGTTCGCTTGATGAACCACCAATGGCTAAGTATGAGTCTTTCTTGACTAGCCTTTGCTATGATGAAAATAGGGGAGTGAGACAAGGAAGAATAAAGAGCATTCACTTTCCCGCAATTCAGTATTTTGCGTTATTTAACGGGAAATGCATAGCAGGCAAGCAAGCATGTAGCATACTCTGTGCGCCTGACTTGAGCCTCATCCACACCGCTCTCACTGGTGAAAGGAATTATAACCTTGGAGCGATTGTTGCACGTAGACTTTAGCATAACGCTAACAATGGTTGGTTCTATGGTGGAATTTACACCACGCGTTTAGCACGAGGGGTGGGTGTTTCACCTTTACCCTTTGATCCCATCCTACCGATGCAGTATTCAGATTTTGACACCTTGAAAGAGCATAATATTCTCAAGGGAAAGGATTATAACTTCACTTATAATCTGTTGTTTAACCAATCACATGTTGTGGACACATATTTTCATATTATTCGGTCGTGCAAGTGAAAGACAATAATAACGATATACGATGAACTGGCCGTGGCAAGGAGAAACTGGTATGAACTCGACTTGTTCTGTTTGTGTAAATATGTTTAACCTAGTAACTATGATTCAGCCCATTATGATTAAACATGTCTCCCATGACAATTATAGATCATAGTTTCTCATGTCATGCATAAGTAGCTAGGAGTTAATAATGATTTATCTTGGATATCAACATAGCGTTAAAATGATTGTGATGTAGCATGATGATATGGTATCCTCCTCTGAATGTTCTAGTGGCTTGACTTGGCACATGTTTATGCATGCAGTTGAATCAAAACCAACATAGCCTCTATGATATTTATGTTCATGGTGTCCATATCCTACTTATGCGGTTGTCCAATGTTTATTATGCATGATTCATGTTCATGACCATTGTTGCAATCTAGCTGGCCGCTTCCCAACCTGTTTGCTAGCCTTCACCTATACTAAGCAGGAATACGGCTTGTGCATCAAATTCTAAGCCTCAAAGTTATTCCAGATGAGTCCACCATACCTACTTATATGTGGTATTACCCTGCCGTCCTAAGTAAATTTGCATGTGCCACCTCTAAAAAATTCAAATAAATATCCTTTTTGTGTGTTTGGATCGTTCATGGAACGACATGAGGTGGTTGGTATTTTCCATGCTAAGCGGGTTATTCTTAGGTTGAGTGTTTATTCACTCACCATTGCACGAGAAAAGGGCGGTAATAATGATTCCCAGTCCCAAACTGCAAAAAGAAAAAGTTTACAAATAAACAAACAAAAACTCCCAATGAAGGTCAAACATTTACTTTTCTGCTTGGGAACCGCCACTAGCTCGTTTAGCATTGGAGATTTCGATAGCTGATAGTCGCGAAGTGAATGAGAAGGGTTGTAATGCCCCGGATGTAATACTTTCCCTTTTGGGTATATTATATATCTCCGGCTTCATCTATTTCCATTCCGGGTTCTTTGTCTTTCGGGTTTTCGTCGTTTTGTTGTGTGAGTGTGTGGCATTCATTCATATCATGTAGACATGTGCATCGCATTGCATTTGTGTTGTCGGTTGCATCCGGTTCCGCGTGTTTCTTCTCGTTGCCCGTTTCGCGTTCCGGAGCTCCCTCACGTGTCCGTGACGTCCCGTAGGCCTACTTTGTTGTTCGGGCGTTTAACGTTACCGGTGTGCCGCGAGGTTGTTGTGTGTGTTGTTGTTTTGTTGTGTGCAACCCGCCTCTCAAATCTCGTCTCGTTTGGACTCCGTTGGCTATTCCATCCTTTGTTCATGTGGGTCCGATGTGCCTTCACTTCGTGTCCCGGAAACACCCCTACTGCATTCTTTTATCTCTTCCTAGGCCTTTAAATCTATCCCCGCGATCGGATCCGTCGGATCGCGATCGGAGGGCTCCTAACGCCCCTAAATCCCCCCAAACCCTACAAAACTGCTATATTTAGACCCCCCTAGGTCTAATTTGGGCATCCCCTTCTTCTTCCCCTTCTCCACTATTTTTTCCCCTTTTCTTTCAGATCTACCAGATCCCCAAAAATCCTCCCGCAGCATCGAGGCAGCAGCCGCCGACCGGGACGAGGGCGCCGATCCCCTCGCCCGATCGAGCGGTCAACGCGCGGTCTTCCTCCGATCGATCTCGCCGCACCGGTCGCTGGATCCCCGTCGGGTCCAGGACCACTTCACTGCTGCGGCCCGAGGCCACCGCGGGCCGACCGCGTCCCTCCGCCTCAGCGCTTCCCCGCTCCCTTCACTTCTTGGCCCGAGGCCCGTACACCGCAAGCACCTCCGCGCCTCTGCATCGCCACTTCTCAGCGCCACCTGGGCCGCAGGTCAGCGCCACCAAGCCGCAGGCGCCAGCCGGGCCTTGCCTCTGCACCAGGCCGCGCACGCGCCGCCGCCGCAAGGGCCCGTACGCCGCGCCTCCCGCGGGCCTCGCCACCGCGCCAGCCAGGCGGCCTGGCTGGGCCGCCCCTTCGCCAGGTGGCCCGCACCGCCTCCCTTTCTCCAGCCGGGCCCGAGGCGCCGGGCCTCTCCAGTGCCGAGGCCGCCGCCGGCCCGAGCCGCCGGCCCTCTCCCTCCGCAGCTGGGCCGGATCCGCCGCCGCCGACCCGTCTTCTCCTTTTTTCCTCAGATCCAGATCTGATTGAGGTTGAACCCTAATTTCACTAAGTCCCTGTTACTTGTTCTGAAATGCAATGTTTGACCTGCTGTAACTTTTAGTGTGGTGCTCCGTTTTGCGCGTGTGATATGTCCAGACGTTCGTGGAGATGTGCTCTACGTTTCCTCTGTTGTTGTCATGCATGTTAGAGATCATCTAGGTGTTTGTTTTGCTGTTGCAAGAGTGCATCATGATATAAACTGCTGTTATGTGTTATTTTTTATGCCACCTTTGTCATGTGATATCTTTTAGCTCGTTTGTCCGAATGATGCAAATGACATGTCCACGTGTTCGTCTTGCCACGAACTACGTGTTGCTTGTGATAGGTTGCATGGTAGATTTATTATTGCCTTGTTATCATCGTTGCAAAGTGCCATGTTCATGTGATGTGTTTTCACTTGTTATGAAATGCCATCTTGTTGAGCTCGTTGCAATCGTTGTGTTCACCTCTATGAAGCATGCTTGTGTGTTTCGGGATCACCTTCATGTGCACTTTGATGAGGTGCTTACCCTTTGCCATGTTTAGTTTCGAGGTGACTTAAACATGCTCTTTTAGTTGCTATGATGATATTGCTGTTTTAGGACTTGGTGGTTTTTCACTAAGTCTGAAATCTGTAACGTTCCGATGCCATGTTCGTGTGATGTTCTAGGACAAAGCATGTTAGTTTTGGAGTGGATTTTGATTGTTCCTTGTAGTATATATTGTTGTCTTTCCATCCATGTCCTCACATGTCCATTTAAGTGGCTGTAGCATGTTTATATTTTGCTCCAAAGTTTCAATAAAATTCTGCTGCCAGAATTTTATTGCCAAGTTCAATATGTCTAAGATCATTGCTATTGATCCGTGACTCCGTTGGGGGTGCACCTTGGACATATCTGCTGTACTATATGTCTAGTTTGTGTTCATGTCCTTTGCCATGCTTTTTGGGTGCTGTAGCTTAATTATTTTGAGCTCCAAAGATGCTATGTTGCTGTAATTTTCAGCTTTCGCTCAAATCTTGTTTCGGGCATAACTTTTAGCCCGTAACTCCGATTTCAGCGAATCTTATATCAAACTTGATTGTTTTTCTGTGTAGATTAATAATATCAGATTGTATCATGTTTTGAGGTGTTTTGCTTGAGTGACTTTTTCCGTGCTCCATGTGCATCCTTAGTGCATCCATCATGCATTCATGTTTTTCGAGTGCGCATTGCATCTTGTTGATTGGTGCTTGGTGTGATTGTTTTGTTTAGAGCCGGAAGCTGAGGCCGGGTACGAAGTTGAGCACGAGGTTTCCAACGAGGTTGAGCACGAGGACCCTTCTTACGATCCGAACGACTTCTCTTCAGGCAAGATGACCGAACCCCGATAACATTACTATCTTTGCCTATTGCTAGTAGTCTCGATCTATAGTTTTGCCTCGATGCCCATGATCTTCTTGTCAGCCTCCTACTTGTAACCAATTGCCATGATTAACCACCCTACCTATGCAAACCGTTGCTTGGCTAAGTACGCTTCGCTCAGCCCTTCTTATAGCGTTGCTAGTTGCAGGTGAAGATCGAAGATGCTTGCTCCATGTTGAAGTTTGGTTGGGTTATATCACACCACATAAATGCTTTAACTGAAATCATCTATATATTGGCAAGGGTGGAAGGCTAAGCCTTTTGCTTGGTGATTTGTTCCACTCATGCCGTTAGGATCCGTATAAGCCGGTATTATGTTCCTTGATTATGCGTTCCTAACACGGTTGGGGTGTATGGGACCCCCTCGATAAACCGCTAAGTGCTAAGTCTTTTCCAGCAAGTCCCAACATTGGTACTTTTTGCCTAATAACAAACTAAACTTGCATAGGGAGTTATAAACCCTTTTATTAATTCAACAACCCGGGCCAGTGCTCCACATGAGTGTTGGTCCAAACTGGGGGTTACGCGGGGCCACCTCGAGGAAACTCAAGGTCTGGTAAAAACCTGTGGGATCACCCATCCGGTCGTGGCCTGAGACGAGATACGCGCGGCTACTATCAGGGTGTCGGCACGCCGGGAGGATTTGCTGGATTAGCCTTACCTTAGCTCGGTATATCTTGAGCACGGGATTCCGAGGATACTCGGGTCTTCCCACTTTGGAGTTGCGACTCCGCGGATCGTGGGCTTGTAATGTGTCAAGTTGGAACACCCCTGCAGGGTTTGAACTTTCGAAAGCCGTGCCCGCGGTTATGTGGCAGATGGGAGCTTGTTAATTCCGGTTGTAGATAACTTGACACAATGTTACTAATACACTACCAGCGTGTGTTCCGTGACTGTCAATTTCTGAATAGGGATTCGGGAGTTGAACACGGAGGGGTTATGATTTGTGGAGCTTGTAGCTAGGATCACTTCGTGATCACTTCTCGCCGAGGCCTTCTCTTCTCGCTCTCACTTACGTAAGCTAGATGCTAGTTGCTGCTGCAGACACTGTTTCTTTTCTTCAGCCTTTCTCTCACCTAAAGGCTTAAATAGTTCTGTTACCCGGGAACGGGATTGCTGAGTCCTCTGTGGCTCACAGTTACTTCACACACCAGATGCAGGTCCAGCTGTGAGCTATCCAGGTGATGGCACCGAGCTGGATTGGGAGTACGACGAGGAGCGTAGTCGATACTACGTGCGCTACCCGGACGATCAGTAGTGGAGTCTCTTACTAGGTTTCGATCCGCCTGTGGTTTATTTATCTAAGTTTGGTACTTTGGCATTTGGCTTTTGCCCTTAGAGGGTTGTGATGTTCTTAATGTATGATGTTTGAGACTTGTACTGTAATTCTGTGACGTGGCAAGTGTAAGCCAACTATTTTCAGTTTACTATCCCCTCTTTTACATGAGTTGTGCAAAGATTACCGAACTTGAGATCATTCTAGGATGGATTTATGCCTTTAAGTCACGCCTCGACACGTAGGAGGTATAACTCCATCCTGGGCATTACAAGTTGGTATTCAGAGCCTTCTCCGACCTAGGAGCCCCCACTGTTTGATCGAATCATTGACGGTTGAGTCTAGGCACACACTGAAAACTTTTTGAGTCCTATATTATATCGGAGAGTAGGATTTCTTTGCTTCTCATCCCCTTTCTCTCTGGTGAGGACTCCTGACGTCTACTCTTGTCTCTCCTATCTTCAAAATTTGCACAATTTTTTTTTTAGGAATCCCGCGAGTATTCTGGGATTGTTTCGATGTTCTTGTGACAAGGATATTGTTCCCGATGCCTCCTGTTACCGAGGAGTTGAGCTTTGGGGTATCATTGTAACAAGCATATCGCGGCAGTACTAAATACTTAAGACGGCCGACATCGAAAATCTCCCCTATACGGCCAGTGGCAAGATAACCCCGACATCACCCAGTACTGGGGAGGTAGTTCGGGAGTATTGCTATAGCTTGTTATAGTGGATGCTTTTCGAAGGTCCGAGGTACACAGTTTCCGAGAAAGACTGGTTATGTGTTGAAGGATGGATACACCTGGATGTAGGTTTAGAGTTGATTGCGCGGTGCTTCCCGTGTATCCCCAACACCTGATTGCATAACTGGAATCTTTCGGAAATCTATAGGTGGGTTTTATCCAGTAGATCGTAGGCATTCTTCCAACGAATGCAGGTTAGTGAGTTCGGGGTTCGACATTGAGTGAAGGGGTTATATGGCCGATGTTACTATCAGGAGTTGCATCTTAAAGGGTCCTTGGCTATGCTGATCCGGGGATTGCAAAACCTTTTCGTAACGCGTTCATATGCTTTCAGCACAAAGATGTTAGAACGAAACTCCTCTCTTGTGTTTGTTCCCGTCCGTACCTTGTTGTTTTCTTATTTTCATTTTGATCCCTATGTGGCTTCTCGTGAAGACTGATGTTATCAATTAACTGAGAAATTCATTCGTTCCTCTTGTTCGGATGTTTTCATTCGTTCTTATTGTTCGAATGATTATTGTGAAGACTTGTTGCAATTCATTCCATTGATTCAGCTTATGCCTTTTGTCAATCAATTGCTGATTCGTGGTCATCTCTTACAGGATGGCTCCGAAAAGGGTTCCCAACGCTAACCCAGAGGGTGAAGAGGTTCCAGAACGTCCTCCTTCCCCTCCTCCTCCGCCTGAGGCTTGGAGAGCAATTATGCAGACTACTGCTCAGAACACTCAGTTGATGATGCAGATGATGCAGATGATGCAAGCTAATCAAGCTAATCAGGGTGTTCCAGGGAATCAAGGCAACTTCTTCCAGCAGCACCATGCTACTCTCAATCAGTTCTTGGCCAACAATCCTAAAGCTTTCAGTTACTGTGTCGACCCTCTTGATGCTGAGGATTGGTTGACCGACATAAAGAAGCATTTTGAGTGCAGTAACGTGAAGGAAGATGATTATGTGAAGTTTGCAGCCTTCCAACTGAAAGATCAAGCAGCTGACTGGTGGCAGCAGTACAAAGACTCCAGGCCGGGTCAAGTGATCTCTTGGGAGAATTTCTGCAAGGATTTCCGCTCGCACCACATTCCTACAAGTGTCATCGAGGGTATGCGTGAGCAATTCCGCAACCTCAAGCAGGGCTCCATGACAGTCTATCAGTATAATGTCAAGTTCCAAAACCTCGCTCGCTATGCTAAGCAAGATATTCCTGATGCCAAGAGTAAAATCTATCAGTTTCGTGGAGGTCTCAAAGATGAACTTCAGCTTGCTCTCACTTTGTTCGAGCCAGATGAATTCGACAAGTTCTATAACATGGCTTTGAAACAAGAAGCAGCTCAGCTTAAGATGGAGGCTTCTAAGAAGAGAATTCGAGATGCTGTTCACTCTTCCTCATCGTCTCAGTTGGCTGCGAAACAACAGAAATTCTGGCTTCCTCCTCCTCCAGTGATTCGAGCTCCATACAACAACTCCAACAACTTCAACAACTCCAACAACTTCAACAACTCCAACAACAAGAACTCTAGTGGTCGTGGTTTCTCCCACCCACCCAACCCGAGCAACCAGTCGAAGAAGCAGTTTCAGTCTCAAGGCTCCAAGTCCAGTGGCTCTCATTTCCGTCCTCTCTCAGAAGTGACTTGCAACAAATGCACTCAGAAGGGTCACTATGCCAACAGATGTCCGAATCCGAAGCGTCTTCCACCTCCTCCACCTATGAGTTCAGCTATTGTCAGGCATGATCCAAAGTCTGCAAGGGTCAATCTGATGAATGCAGCACAAGTGGAGGCTTCTTCTGATGTCATTCTGGGTAACCTTCCAGTGAACTCTATACCTGCTAAAGTGTTATTTGATTCGGGTGCTTAATGCTCTTTCATGTCTCAACCATTTGCATCCAAGTATAATGTGGACATCAAAAGTTTGCCAAGGGAGTTATCAGTTGTTTCTCCGGGTAGATTGATGCATTCGAGTATATATGCTCCGGATGTTTCCATTCGCATGGGTGATTATCGATTTTTGGCTTCTCCGGTGATTCTTGGTAATTCTGACATCGACCTAATCCTCGGAATGGATTGGCTTTCTCAGCACGATGCTCACATTGATTGTGCTCAAAAGGAAGTCAAGTTGACTCATTCTGATGAAGATGTGATTATCTTCGCCTCCAGGGATAATACTATTCGGCTTTTCTCTCTTAATGATAAGGGCGAAATTAATGCCATAAATCAAATTCCTGTGGTGAACGAATATCAAGACGTCTTTCCAGAAGAACTTCCAGGCATGCCTCCACACCGTCAGGTGGAGTTTGTCATTGAACTCGAGCCGGGCACTGAGCCTGCGTGCCGGCGTCCATACAAGCTCTCTCCGGATGAATTGAAGGAATTGAAGAAGCAGCTTGATAAGCAGGAGAGTATGGGTCTCATCAGACCGAGTACATCTCCGTGGGGCTGTGGTGTCTTATTTGTCAAGAAGAAAGATGGCACGGAGCGTCTCTGTGTTGACTACCGGCCATTGAACAAGAAGACGATTAAGAACAAGTATCCGCTCCCCAACATCAACGGACTCTTTGAGCAGCTCAAAGGAGCTAAAGTGTTCTCTAAGCTTGACCTCCGAATGGGCTATCATCAAATTCGCATTCGCGAGGAAGACATTCCCAAGACGGCCTTCAGAACGAGCTACGGTTCATACGAGTATACCGTCATGTCCTTCGGTCTCGCCAATGCTCCTCCTACCTTTTCAAGGATGATGCATTACATCTTCAACCCCTATACTGGAGAGTTTGTGCTTGTGTATCTGGATGATATTCTGGTGTTTTCCAAGAATGAAGAAGATCACGAAAAGCACTTGCGTCTGGTTCTTGATCGACTCCGAGAGCATAAATTCTATGCCAAGTTCTCAAAGTGCGAGTTTTGGCTCGATAAGGTTTTGTACCTGGGCCACATCATCTCAGCTGACGGTATTGCGGTTAATCCCGAGAAAGTTGAAGCAATTGTCAACTGGGAAGCTCCTCAGAACGTCAAGCAGCTCCGCAGTTTTCTGGGCCTTGCCAGCTATTGCAGAAGGTTTGTGGAAAACTTCTCCAAGATTGCCAAGCCTCTTTCCAACTTGCTTCAGAAGAATGTCAAATACTTTTGGTCTCCAGAGTGTGAAGTGGCATTCAAAACCCTCAAAGAGAAGCTTGTCTCTGCTCCAGTTCTGACTCCTCCGGATGAAACCAAGCCCTATGAAGTATTCTGTGATGCTTCTCTTCAAGGTCTTGGTGGTGTGCTTATGCAAGATAAGAGAATTGTGGCATACACTTCTCGTCAGCTCAAGCCAAGTGAGAAGAACTATCCCACACATGATCTCGAGCTAGCAGCTGTGGTACATGCTCTGATTACGTGGAGACATCTGTTGTTGGGCAGAAAGGTCGACATCTTCACTGATCACAAGAGCTTGAAGTACATCTTCACACAGCCGCATCTGAACCTCCGCCAGACTCGTTGGGTTGAAATGATCCAAGAGTACAACCCCAGCATCGAATACACTCCTGGCAAGGCGAATGTGATTGCAGATGCTTTGAGCAGAAAGGCATATTGCAACAGCCTTCTTATCAAGCCATACCAGCCTGAGCTTTGTGAAGCATTCAGGAAGCTCAACCTCCAAGTTGTTCCGCAGGGTTTTCTTGCAAATCTCCAAATTGCTCCTACCTTGGAAGATCAAGTCCGTGAGGCCCAGCTCAGTGATACCATGGTGAAGAAGGTGAAACATGGGATTGCAAAGGGCACTCCAAAATATAAGTGCTTCCGTGTTGATGAGAGAGATACCTTGTTCTTCGAGGACAGACTCGTTGTTCCCAAAGGTGATCTCAGGAAGCTCATAATGGAAGAAGCTCATGATTCTCTCCTTTCCATTCATCCTGGCAGTTCCAAGATGTATCAAGATCTCAAGCAGTCTTACTGGTGGACACGCATGAAAAGGGAGATTGCCCAATTCGTGAATGAATGTGATGTATGCCGAAGAGTGAAAGCAGAACATCAACGTCCAGCCGGTCTTCTCCAACCTCTTCCTATTCCCGAGTGGAAGTTCGACCACATTGAAATGGACTTCGTCACTGGCTTTCCTAAATCCAAGCGAGGCAATGATGCTATCTTTGTGGTGATTGACAAGCTTACCAAAGTCGCTCACTTTCTTCCAGTCAAAGAATCAATCAATGCAGCTCAACTTGCAGAGCTGTACACTTCCAGAATTGTGTCCCTACATGGCATTCCTCAAGTGATATCCTCAGACCGTGGCAGCTTGTTCACATCAAGGTTCTGGGACTCCTTTCAGTCCGCCATGGGCACGAAGATCAGATTCAGCACTGCCTTTCACCCTCAGACTAGTGGTCAAGTCGAGCGTGTGAATCAGATCCTAGAAGATATGCTCAGAGCCTGTGTCATCTCCTTCGGCATGAAATGGGAAGACTGCCTTCCATTTGCCGAGTTCTCTTACAACAACAGCTTTCAAGCAAGTGCAGGCAAAGCACCGTTTGAAATTCTCTATGGCAGAAAGTGTCGTACCCCTCTCAACTGGTCTGAAACAGGCGAACGCCAACTTCTTGGAAATGACTTGATCTCTGAAGCCGAAGAAATGTGCAAAGTCATACGTGAGAATCTCAAGGCCGCTCAGTCGCGTCAGAAGAGCTACTATGACGGAAAGCATCGTGATTTGGCTTTCGACATCGGTGATCATGTCTATCTCCGAGTTTCTCCGATGAAAGGAACCCAAAGATTCGGTATCAAAGGAAAACTTGCTCCTAGATACGTCGGGCCTTTCAAGATTCTTGGCAAAAGAGGCGATCTAGCCTATCAGCTCGAGCTCCCTTCCAACTTTGCAAATGTTCATGATGTCTTCCATGTGTCTCAGCTTCGCAAATGCTTCAAGGCACCTGAGCGCATGATTCCGTTTGAGGAGATTGATCTCCAACAAGACCTTTCCTACCGAGAGCATCCAGTTGCAATTCTCGAAGAAACCGAACGCAAGACTCGCAACAAGTCCATCAAGTTTCTGAAAGTCAAGTGGTCACATCACACCGACCGAGAAGCTACCTGGGAACGAGAAGATCATCTTCGTTCCGAGTACCCTTCCTTTTTCCAATCCTAGATCTCGGGACGAGATCTTTTTGTAGTAGAGGAGAGTTTGTAATGCCCCGGATGTAATACTTTCCCTTTTGGGTATATTATATATCTCCGGCTTCATCTATTTCCATTCCGGGTTCTTTGTCTTTCGGGTTTTCGTCGTTTTGTTGTGTGAGTGTGTGGCATTCATTCATATCATGTAGACATGTGCATCGCATTGCATTTGTGTTGTCGGTTGCATCCGGTTCCGCGTGTTTCTTCCCGTTGTCCGTTTCGCATTCCGGAGCTCCCTCACGTGTCCGTGACGTCCCGTAGGCCTACTTTGTTGTTCGGGCGTTTAACGTTACCGGTGTGCCGCGAGGTTGTTGTGTGTGTTGTTGTTTTGTTGTGTGCAACCCGCCTCTGAAATCTCGTCTCGTTTGGACTCCGTTGGCTATTCCATCCTTTGTTCATGTGGGTCCGATGTGCCTTCACTTCGTGTCCCGGAAACACTCTTACTGCATTCTTTTATCTCTTCCTAGGCCTTTAAATCTATCCCCGCGATCGGATCCGTCGGATCGCGATCGGAGGGCTCCTAACGCCCCTAAATCCCCCCAAACCCTACAAAACTGCTATATTTAGACCCCCCTAGGTCTAATTTGGGCATCCCCTTCTTCTTCCCCTTCTCCACTATTTTTTTCCCCTTTTCTTTCAGATCTACCAGATCCCCAAAAATCCTCCCGCAGCATCGAGGCAGCAGCCGCCGACCGGGACGAGGGCGCCGATCCCCTCGCCCGATCGAGCGGTCAACGCGCGGTCTTCCTCCGATCGATCTCGCCGCACCGGTCGCTGGATCCCCGTCGGGTCTAGGACCACTTCACCGCTGCGGCCCGAGGCCACCGCGGGCCGACCGCGTCCCTCCGCCTCAGCGCTTCCCCGCTCCCTTCGCTTCTTGGCCCGAGGCCCGTACACCGCAAGCACCTCCGCGCCTCCGCATCGCCACTTCTCAGCGCCACCTGGGCCGCAGGTCAGCGCCACCAAGCCGCAGGCGCCAGCCGGGCCTTGCCTCTGCACCAGGCCGCGCACGCGCCGCCGCCGCAAGGGCCCGTACGCCGCGCCTCCCGCGGGCCTCGCCACCGCGCCAGCCAGGCGGCCTGGCTGGGCCGCCCCTTCGCCAGGTGGCCCGCACCGCCTCCCTTTCTCCAGCCGGGCCCGAGGCGCCGGGCCTCTCCAGCGCCGAGGCCGCCGCCGGCCCGAGCCGCCGGCCCTCTCCCTCCGCAGCTGGGCCGGATCCGCCGCCGCCGGCCCGTCTTCTCCTTTTTTTCCTCAGATCCAGATCTGATTAAGGTTGAACCCTAATTTCACTAAGTCCCTGTTACTTGTTCTGAAATGCAATGTTTGACCTGCTGTAACTTTTAGTGTGGTGCTCCGTTTTGCGCGTGTGATATGTCCAGACGTTCGTGGAGATGTGCTCTACGTTTCCTCTGTTGTTGTCATGCATGTTAGAGATCATCTAGGTGTTTGTTTTGCTGTTGCAAGAGTGCATCATGATATAAACTGCTGTTATGTGTTATTTTTTATGCCACCTTTGTCATGTGATATCTTTTAGCTCGTTTGTCCGAATGATGCAAATGACATGTCCACGTGTTCGTCTTGCCACGAACTACGTGTTGCTTGTGATAGGTTGCATGGTAGATTTATTATTGCCTTGTTATCATCGTTGCAAAGTGCCATGTTCATGTGATGTGTTTTCACTTGTTATGAAATGCCATCTTGTTGAGCTCGTTGCAATCGTTGTGTTCACCTCTATGAAGCATGCTTGTGTGTTTCGGGATCACCTTCATGTGCACTTTGATGAGGTGCTTACCCTTTGCCATGTTTAGTTTCGAGGTGACTTAAACATGCTCTTTTAGTTGCTATGATGATATTGCTGTTTTAGGACTTGGTGGTTTTTCACTAAGTCTGAAATCTGTAACGTTCCGATGCCATGTTCGTGTGATGTTCTAGGACAAAGCATGTTAGTTTTGGAGTGGATTTTGATTGTTCCTTGTAGTATATATTGTTGTCTTTCCATCCATGTCCTCACATGTCCATTTAAGTGGCTGTAGCATGTTTATATTTTGCTCCAAAGTTTCAATAAAATTCTGCTGCCAGAATTTTATTGCCAAGTTCAATATGTCTAAGATCATTGCTATTGATCCGTGACTCCGTTGGGGGTGCACCTTGGACATATCTGCTGTACTATATGTCTAGTTTGTGTTCATGTCCTTTGCCATGCTTTTTGGGTGCTGTAGCTTAATTATTTTGAGCTCCAAAGATGCTATGTTGCTGTAATTTTCAGCTTTCGCTCAAATCTTGTTTCGGGCATAACTTTTAGCCCGTAACTCCGATTTCAGCGAATCTTATATCAAACTTGATTGTTTTTCTGTGTAGATTAATAATATCAGATTGTATCATGTTTTGAGGTGTTTTGCTTGAGTGACTTTTTCCGTGCTCCATGTGCATCCTTAGTGCATCCATCATGCATTCATGTTTTTCGAGTGCGCATTGCATCTTGTTGATTGGTGCTTGGTGTGATTGTTTTGTTTAGAGCCGGAAGCTGAGGCCGGGTACGAAGTTGAGCACGAGGTTTCCAACGAGGTTGAGCACGAGGACCCTTCTTACGATCCGAACGACTTCTCTTCACGCAAGATGACCGAACCCCGATAACATTACTATCTTTGCCTATTGCTAGTAGTCTCGATCTATAGTTTTGCCTCGATGCCCATGATCTTCTTGTCAGCCTCCTACTTGTAACCAATTGCCATGATTAACCACCCTACCTATGCAAACCGTTGCTTGGCTAAGTACGCTTCGCTCAGCCCTTCTTATAGCGTTGCTAGTTGCAGGTGAAGATCGAAGATGCTTGCTCCATGTTGAAGTTTGGTTGGGTTATATCACACCACATAAATGCTTTAACTGAAATCATCTATATATTGGCAAGGGTGGAAGGCTAAGCCTTTTGCTTGGTGATTTGTTCCACTCATGCCGTTAGGATCCGTATAAGCCGGTATTATGTTCCTTGATTATGCGTTCCTAACACGGTTGGGGTGTATGGGACCCCCTCGATAAACCGCTAAGTGCTAAGTCTTTTCCAGCAAGTCCCAACATTGGTACTTTTTGCCTAATAACAAACTAAACTTGCATAGGGAGTTATAAACCCTTTTATTAATTCAACAACCCGGGCCAGTGCTCCACATGAGTGTTGGTCCAAACTGGGGGTTACGCGGGGCCACCTCGAGGAAACTCAAGGTCTGGTAAAAACCTGTGGGATCACCCATCCGGTCGTGGCCTGAGACGAGATACGCGCGGCTACTATCAGGGTGTCGGCACGCCGGGAGGATTTGCTGGATTAGCCTTACCTTAGCTCGGTAGATCTTGAGCACGGGATTCCGAGGATACTCGGGTCTTCCCACTTTGGAGTTGCGACTCCGCGGATCGTGGGCTTGTAATGTGTCAAGTTGGAACACCCCTGCAGGGTTTGAACTTTCGAAAGCCGTGCCCGCGGTTATGTGGCAGATGGGAGCTTGTTAATTCCGGTTGTAGATAACTTGACACAATGTTACTAATACACTACCAGCGTGTGTTCCGTGACTGTCAATTTCCGAATAGGGATTCGGGAGTTGAACACGGAGGGGTTATGATTTGTGGAGCTTGTAGCTAGGATCACTTCGTGATCACTTCTCGCCGAGGCCTTCTCTTCTCGCTCTCACTTACGTAAGCTAGATGCTAGTTGCTGCTGCAGACACTGTTTCTTTTCTTCAGCCTTTCTCTCACCTAAAGGCTTAAATAGTTCTGTTACCCGGGAACGGGATTGCTGAGTCCTCTATGGCTCACAGTTACTTCACACACCAGATGCAGGTCCAGCTGTGAGCTATCCAGGTGATGGCACCGAGCTGGATTGGGAGTACGACGAGGAGCGTAGTCGATACTACGTGCGCTACCCGGACGATCAGTAGTGGAGTCTCTTACTAGGTTTCGATCCGCCTGTGGTTTATTTATCTAAGTTTGGTACTTTGGCATTTGGCTTTTGCCCTTAGAGGGTTGTGATGTTCTTAATGTATGATGTTTGAGACTTGTACTGTAATTCTGTGACGTGGCGAGTGTAAGCCAACTATTTTCAGTTTACTATCCCCTCTTTTACATGAGTTGTGCAAAGATTACCGAACTTGAGATCATTCTAGGATGGATTTATGCCTTTAAGTCGTGCCTCGACACGTAGGAGGTATAACTCCATCCTGGGCATTACAAGGGTGCACCTCTCAAAAATTTCATTTACCTCTGCTTTAAAAATTTGAGCTCTGGCACCTCTGCAAAGCACTGCTCCCCTCTGCGAAGGGACTTTCTATTTACTTTTATGTTGTGTCATCACCTTCTCTAATAAGCGCCAGATCTAAGAGCATTGTTGTCATGCCTATGCATTGTGTGTAGTGAATGTTGGGTGTTAGCATGACTGGATCTTTTCTACCATGAATTACAATGTTTAGTCGCTGCTTGAACTTTGGAGGTGCTCTGCATTTATGTTTTGTGGTCTCAGAAAGGGCTAGCGAGATACCACTATTGTCATATTATATCATGGCTGTTTTGACAACGTGTTGCTATTTGAGATATCTTATTATCGCTCGCTAGCTGATTATGTCATTGATATAAGTTAATATAATATTTAAATGTTATTGTTGACATGGTTAGCTATAATGTCGGCTGAAAACCTGGGTGCTGTTTAAGCTTATTTATGCAAACAAGAGCAAAAGAGTTCGTAAACATTTTTCTTTCTCACTTTCAGTTTATCAACTGAATTGCTTGAGGACAAGCAAATGTTTAAGCTTGGGGGAGTTGATACGTCTCCAACGTATCTACTTTTCTTCACGCTTGTCCTCTTGTTTTTGACTATAATTTGCATGATTTGAATGAAACTAACCCCAGATTGACGCTGTTTTCAGCAGAACTACCATGGTGTTGTTTTTGTGCAGAAATAAAAGTTCTCGGAATGAAACAAAACTTTGCGAGGATATTTTATGGAATAAAAGATAATTACGGGAGCCAAGACCCACCAGAGAGGGGCCCCTGGGTGGGCACAACCCACTAGGGCGCGCCCCCTCTCCTAGCGCGCCCAGGTGGGTTGTACCCACCTGGTGGCCCTGCAGATGACAACCCTGACTCAACGTTTGCAAGGGCAGTCCAGATTGGTTTTGAACCCCAACTCCATAGAAATATGGAGGCTTATATGGATGATATAGTGGTCAAAACCGAGAACAGGGCAACCCTCATACCGGATCTTCAAGAGACATTTGCAAACCTACACAAGATCAATCTCAAGCTGAACCCTGAGAAGTGCGTTTTCGGCGTCCCGTCCGGCAAGCTTCTTGGGTTCTTTGTGTCATAGTGTGGGATAGAGGCCAATCCGGACAAGATCAATGCTATAGAACAGATTGAAGCACCCAAACGGGTCAAGGACGTGCGTCGGCTTGCTAGCTGCGTTGCCGCCATGAGCAGATTCATTTCCAAGTCTGCCGAGCGCGCCCTCCCCTTTTTCAAGATTTTGAAAAAGGCGGGCCCAATGGAGTGGACGCCAGAAGCAGAAGCAGCGTTGCAAGATTTGAAGAGGTATCTTTCCTCCACGCCAGTACTAGTTGCGCCTAGGCCACAAGAACTGTTGCTGCTATACCTGGCGGCAACGAACCAGGTGGTCATTGCCGCACTAGTGTCACAGAGAGAAATTGATGACGAGGTGGTAGCAGCGACAGAGCCTGATGCCGTTGGTGCAGAGACGACATGGTCGGTTGGAGTGCCGCCAAGGAAGAAAATGATGCAGCACCCGGTCTACTTTGTTAGGTGCCTCTTGCAGGGGGCTAGATCAAGGTACTCCGGTGTGCAGAAATTGCTCTTCGGCCTTCTTATGGCCTCGAGGAAGCTGCGTCACTACTTCCAGGCACACGAGATCACTGTCGTCGCGCGCCTCCCTCTGCAACGGACTTTGCACAATCCAGATGCAATGGGAAGAATTGTAGAGTGGGCACTAGAGCTGTCCATCTTTGGCCTCAAGTTTGAAAGTACCTCGACGATTCAAAGCCGAGTCCTGGTAGAGTTCATTGCAGAATGGACCGCGACGCCTGATGAAGAAGCCCAGGAAACTGCTCTCCCCGGCAAAGAGGCGAGTTGCGACTGGATCATGTACTTTGATGGAGCTTTCTCCTTACAGGGTGCCGGGGCTGGCGTACTGCTTGTCGCGCCCACCGGAGAGCACCTCAAGTACGTGGTCCAGATGCACTTTCCCAGGGAGGTGTCAACGAACAATACTGCCGAATATGAGGGGCTGCTTGCTGGTCTTAGGATCGCGGCAGCCCTCGGAATCAAGAAACTCATTGTCAGGGGCGATTTGCAGCTTGTTGTCAAACAAGTCAACAAAGATTACCAGAGCCCGTTGATGAAGGCCTACGTCGATGAAGTGAGAAAGCTGGAAGAGCGTTTTGATGGTATACAGGCGGAGCACATTCCCCGAGCAGAGAACGACATCGCCGATTACCTGTCAAAGCGCGCTACCCTCAAGTTACCTGTGGAACCAGGTACCTTTGTGCTTCAGCTTTCTCAGCCATCCGTTGATCCATCAACAGAGCAAAACAAGAGGAGGAAATCAGGGCCCGACAAGTACTTTCCCGCCGAGCTCCCCGGAGCCACCAGCAATGATGTTGTCGGGGACACTGAGCCCGCCACGGGATGGCTAGCTTCAGCGGAGCGTCAAGCTCTTGCCGTCGAGACAACCGCTCCTATAGTGGAGGAAATGCCTTTAGTCCTCGCCGTCGAGCCCCAGGCTCCAGCGTGGGCACATCATACCGTTCGATTCCTCCAAACTGGGGAACTTCCTGAGGAGCAGGAAGAAGCGGAAAAAGTAGCCCGTCGATGTGCTATGTACCAGTTCGTCGATGACGTCATGTACAGAAAGATACCGAACGGCGTGAAATTGAAGTGTATCCCTCGAGAGGAAGGACTGGGACTGTTGGTAGAGATACATGGAGGCATATGTGGATCCCAGATAGGGTCAAGTGCCCTTGCCGGCAAGGCATTTCGGCAAGGCTTCTTCTGACCCACTGCCCTCCAGGATGCGACGACACTGGTCACCAGGTGTGAAGCGTGTCAGTTCCATTCGAAGAAACCTCATCAACCAGCTCAAGCCCTTCAAACCATTCCTCTCTCCTGGCCTTCTCTGTCTGGGGGCTCGACATACTGGGCCCTTTCCCCCGCGCTGTCGGGGGCTTTGAGTACTTGTACGTCGCAATCGACAAGTTCACAAAGTGGCCAGAGGTGGAGGCAGTGACGAAGGTCACAGCTCAGTCAGCCGTCAAATTCTTCAAGGGACTAGGGTGCCGTTTTGGTGTACCCAACAGGGTCATCACCGACAACGGCACACAGTTCACAAGCCGCACCTTCATGCAATATAACCAAGACCTCGGCAGCAAAGTTTGTTTCATTTCCGTTGCTCACCCACGAAGCAATGGTCAAGCTGAGAGAGCAAATGCTGAAGTACTGCGAGGCTTAAGGACAAAGACCTTTGACAGGCTGCACAAGAGTGGAAGGCGCTGGATTGATGAGTTGCCAACGGTTCTTTGGTCGATCAGAACGATGCCAAATCGAGCCACCGGCCAGACACCCTTTGCCCTAGTATACGGGGCAGAAGCAGTTCTCCCCACTGAACTCATATACGGGTCACCTCGAGTGCTCGCTTATGATGAGCTTGAGCAAGAGCAACTGCGGCAAGATGACGCAACGCTCCTTGAGGAAGATCGTCTTCGGGCGGCTGTGAGAGCAGCACGCTACCAGCAAGCCTTGCGCCGCTACCATAGCCGCAAGGTCCATGCCCGAAGCTTTCAGGAAGGCGACCTTGTTCTTCGGCGCGTTCAATCGGCCAACAATACCAACAAGTTGACGCCGAAGTGGGAAGGCACTTATCGGGTAATATGAGTCACCAGGCCTGGCGCAGTCCGCCTGGAGACCGAAAATGCCGTTCCGGTGAGCAACTCCTGGAACATTGAGCATCTTCGCAAGTTTTACCCGTAAGGCACGGCTTGCCGGCCCCCCCGGCAAGCCACCTTTTGTACAAGCCTTGCCGACAAGGCATGTAACCCTTTGTACAAAGCCAGGCACAGACCCTGAGCATAAATAAATGAAGCGCTGGCACCCTAAGTTATAGCATGGATGCTAGGTCGAGTCTCGTCGTTGGTTAGGGTTGATAGTGCTTAGCGGCGGCTAACCCCTAGCTTAGAGGTCGAGTTTGCATCTCTTTGTCTTCCTTTTATCTTCTTTGGTTCACAGGACACACATATATCCTTGCCGAAATCACTTGGGGAGAAAAGAAGGAACATACCAGCATCTAGGCCCCGGCAAGCCAGTATTCCCGGGGGCTGCAAGAGCAAAGATTCACCCACGGCAAACCAGGGTTGCCGGGGGCTGCAGCTTCAGGTAAGTTCTTCATCCCTTATCATGCATTCCCTTATGGACTGAGGTATGTGAAACCTCGTTTTATCCTTAGGCTACCGTGCTCCCCTAACTCTAGGCCCTGGGGCTCATTCCTGGGACCGAGTTTGGTCGTAGTCGCGGCAGCGAAAGGGTAAAACAAGGAGCCTAAACCCACTTCATCCCTGCCTCCGCCAAAGGCGTGAGAAAGGTCGAGCGAAGTGGGGAAATGGCAAGGCCTGTTGCCAGGCGAGAAAGTGTTTATCTTAAAGATATCAAGGATTTATTCCTTGTCGTGGGTTCCACCCACAAACAAATGACCCGGCAAACATCCCTTTTTCATTAAAAAACATTCCACTCAGGTACAATCCATAGGGAATGAAAAACATGAACAAGGGGATTACAAGTTTTAAATTTAATAGACGCCCAAAGGCTTACAAACTAAAAAGAGATAAGATGCCCGTAATCCCTTTCTTGTCCCTCTCCTCAGGAGGCGGGCCAAGTAGGCGAGAAGAGCAAAAGGAGCGCCTAGGCGAGCTATGGGTGGCAGAAGACACCAAGAGAACATCTTGGTGGCCGCCCAGAGGCTGGATGGTGATGGCGGCGCCGTAAGCAGAGCTTGAAGACGAGGTGGCAGGACGTCAGTACGCGTCGAAGGCGTCGGTGCCCGTGTACTCCGACTTAACGACCTTGCCGCCCGCCCTCTTCCTCTTCCGCAGCCTCCCAACGCCAGCCACCCAAGGGGACGACCCCGAGAAGTTCTAGGAGCCGGCGGCATGGATGATGGGGTCGCCGGTGCCACAAGGCAGGGGGCGCGCCCCCACCCTCGAGGACAGGGTGTGGGCCCCCCGATGAGTATCTTCTTGCAGATATTTTTTATATTTTCTAAAATAATTCTCCGTTGATTTTCAGGCGATTCCGAGAACTTTTTATTCTGCACAAAAACAACACCATGGTAGTTCTGCTGAAAACAGCGTCAGTCCGGGTTAGTTCCATTCAAATCATGCAAGTTAGAGTCCAAAACAAGGGCAAAAGGGTTTGGAAAAGTAGATACGTTGGAGACATATCATTATTGCAAACATGTTTCATTCATAATAGGTTGAATCAGGAACGATGAACTAATCATATTTACAAAAACAAGATATGTCGAGTTCATACCAGCTTCTCTCATCTCAATCAGTCCATCATATATCGTCATTATTGCCTTTCACTCGCATGACCGAACGGTGTGAATAATAATAATAGTGCACGTGCATTGGACTAAGCTGGAATATGCAAGCATTTAATACAAGGGAGAAGACAAGGTAATATGGCTCTTGGTTAAATCAACAATAATGCATATGAGAGCCACTCAACATTTTCATAATGGTCTTCTCCTATCGACCCCAAAGAAAAGAAAAGAAATAAAACTATTTACACGGGAAGGCTCCCAACAAGCAAAATAAGAACGAGAAATCTTTTCGGATTTTCTAATAATTACTACTACTACAGGCATGGAAAGTAAGCTAGCTAAAAAGCTACAACTAATTTTTTAGTTTTTTTCTTAAGGTTTTTCAAACACACAAGAAAAAGACTTAGAAAAGAAAATAAACTAGCATGGATAATACAATGAAAAAGTACAAGAACCGAGAACTAGAATGAGTGTGTGAACATGAATGTAATGTCGGTGAGAAATACGTACTCATCCAAGCTTAGGCTTTTGGCCTAAGTTGGTCTATGGCCACAGATCAAAGCTACTCTCTCCGGTGTATGGAGTTGTGTCCTCTGGGTGCCACTGGCTGGCGATCTCCTCCGGATCCCACTGATAAACAGACTACCGATAAGGGTCAAGTGGTAGCTCCGGCTCAGGCTCTGGAACTTGTGTCAGTCTCCAGTACGCCTAAATGGCCTCTGACAAGATGAGGTACGTGCCTGAAAGTATGTTAAACAAAGAGGGTGCAGGCAAGGTAATAATCTCACAGTACTTTTTTTTATCAAATATCAATTTGTACTTAAGCAACTTCTTCTTATCTTTAACAATAAAATCATGTGCTACCATAGTCTTATAATCTAGAAAAATAGGGGGCAAAAACTTCTCCTCCTTCTCATAATGCCTAATAGGAATCTCAAAATGTTCAGCAAGGCGCGATGCAAAGATGCCTCCAAAGATGGGGCCCTTTGTACGGTTCAGACTTAATCGTTCAGTAATAGTAGCGCCTAAGCTAAAAGTGGTATCGCGAAACAAAGCATGGCACAAAATGAAAATATCAGGGGCACTAAGATTTCCACTGTTCCCGCGACCAATTAAGCATCTACTAGCAAATATCGCAAAGTAACGTAGAACAGGAAAATGTATACTAGTAATTCTTGCATCTGAAACTTTCCTCGTTTCCCCTACAGCAATTGTATCAATAAACCCCTCCACATCATTATGATGTGGTTCCTCTATGCTGCCCACAAAGGGTATCTTGCAGACCCGAGAAAAATCATGGAGTGACATCTCCTTAACCTCATCATATAAGTGAAACTCTACTGAAGGTGGTGATTTCTTAGCATGGAAATAAAATTTTTGCACGAAGATATTAGTGAGTAGGAGATACTGTTCGCGCTGGTCGTGGAGGAAATCGGTGAGGCCGGCATTCTCAGCCAAGTAATAAAAGTCTTCATAAATTCCGGCGACTCTCAAGAACTCATCACAAGGCCATTCACATGGCCGAACCTCCGCAGTGCGAGGAAGATTGTATTTGGGCTTTTTATTCTCCTCATTCCACTTATCCTCCGAGCTTGGGCTCGAAGAGCCTCTCAACAATCTCCTCAATATTTTCTTCATCTGAAAAATTTCTGAAATTTTAGTGACTCAAACTAAAAGTGAAACAAACTCAACAAGATTGATAGCAACTACTCGCACAAGTGCCTAGAGACTATATCATGCATTAGAACTACTTGGGACCACATAAATTTGACATGCAAGCTCAAGAATAGGGTCACCTTAGCAGCAAAAATTTGCAATAAATAAAGCACTAGAACAAAAACTAATTGGACTATTGGAGGAGTCACATACCGAAGAACAATCCCCCAAAACAGTTTTGTGAATGACGCATTGAGCAAGGAGATCGAAAATGGCAGCAAAACGAGCTAGAACACGGGTTTGAGCTATGGGAGTGTTTTTCTGGAGGAAGACGAAGTGAGTGGGTGCTGGAATAGGTGGAGGAGGGGCACGTGGGTCCCACAAGGCAGGGGGCACGCCCCAGGGGGGTGGGCGCGCCCAGGACCCTCGTGGTCAGGTGGTGTGGTGTGACGCCCGAAGACCGACGTCCCAGAAGATTCCAGAAGATTCCAGATGTTCCGGGTTCTCCCGTGTGTTTCTTTTGTGCTTGTGTTATTTATTTTGCATTGCATCACGTCATCATGCCATCATGTCATATTTCTTTTGCATCTCAACCAAATAAATCGTGTGGACCTTCGGTCCATTTAAATCGAGGGAAGGATGACTTCTCTTTATAACATATCCTCCTAGTATTATGGAGCTATATATTAAATATTCCATTTGTTTGGAATTAACCCAAACACACTTGCAATTATTCTCCAGACCTCTGTTGCTTCAAGTTTCACCCCTTTTTCCTTGTCTATAATTCTTTTTCCCATTTATCGAGGTTCCTCCAAAAATTCAAACATTTTTGGACACTTCAAAAATCAAGTCTTAGTTCAAACGCATTTGAATTAAATTCAAATATGTTTGAATTAGATCTCGATCATGCCTTTTCTATTTTTGTCGGACCGTGCTCATTTTATGATGCCCGAGAAAAATAACCTCTTGTGCTAACTTTTGCCCTAACCCCCTCCTCATTCTTTTCTTCTCTTATTTGGTTTCTGAAAAAATCAGATAAGGAGAGGAGAGCCAGCAGCCCAGCCGGCCTGCTCCCTCCTAGGCCCATTCCTCCTGAGGCCCAACCCCGGCATCGAACCCTAGCCGATCCCCTAGCGATCGCATCTCACGCTCGTTCCTCCCTCGTCCGCATCCCAGCGCCGCAGCCATCTCCCCTCGAGCGCCCTGACCCCCGAGCCCGATCCTCTCTCTCCCTCGACTCCCTCCAGCGCTCCCTCCGTCCCCAGCGCCGCGTCGCGCCTTCCTCAAGCCCCCTCGAGCACGAGCACTCTGCCTCGCCGTGCAGGACCTTACTCCTTCGCCGCCTCCTCTGGACCGGGCTGCCTCGCCCCATCTCCCGACAACCAGCGGCCGCGCCCTTCTCCTCGGAGCCCAGCGCTCCTCCCTCCGTCTCCAGCGCGCCATGGCCCCGCGCCCCCAATCGCAGGCCGCCGCCCTGTGCGCCTCGAGCAGTCGTCCAGCGCGGCCACCGCTGCTCCTCCCGGCCGCCCAAGTCCGACGCCCCGGTCTGCTCCGCTCCTCCCGACGTCCAGGTGCAGCCGGCCGCCTCTGCCTCTGGCCTGGTGCTCGCACCCAAGCGCCTCCCTCCAGGCCTCTGCCTCGTCTCCCTGCGCGCCCCGATGAGGAGCCGCAGCTCCAGCACCTCGTTGGCTACCTCGTCTCCTCGCCGTGCCTTGCCCTGTGGTTTTGTTTTTGTGTTGCCCTATGCTGTTGTTTTGACAGAGGACCCGTGTACGACTACACGACGAATCACCAAGTACCGCTACCGATGACTTGAACATCTACGGAGACCCGAACGTCTACGAACCATGTATGACTACCGTCGCCGAGACCGCAAGTACCTCGACGCCGAAGACCAAGACCTCAAGTACCACGACGGCCCCGAACCTCTACGAACGTGAACGACTACCGTCGCCCCGGAAACGATGGCTTCGTCAAGTACCTCTCCGAAATGAAATGTGAACGTCTACTTCCTCTACGAATCGCGAGAACGTCTACATAACGAATACCTCTACGGAACGACTACTTCCTCTGAGACCCGTGTACCACTACTTCCACTACGATCTCGAACCGCCCCGGAACGGATGTTCCGAAGGTATAACCCGAGACGATGACCCGAGAACGTTTGCTTGATGTGTTGTATGAGATGTTTCCCTTGTGTGCACCGTGCCGTTTCATCTTTTGTCGTGCTCCTCGGTTGCCTCATCGCCGACTCGTGGGAACCCGGTAACGGGATCACCCCACCTTTTCAACTTGTTCGACTCGCTCACGCCTCCCTTCATCTTTTGCACCGGTCTCTCAACGAGTTACCGGAACCGAGATTGCATAAACTTGATCATGCCATCCGCATCATGATAACAACCTTTGGATGTTTAATTGTTGTTGCTTTAATAATTGCTAAACATGCACATGGGGATTTTTCCGGAATTGTTGTTTGTCATTCCGGCCTCATTTAAATTGCCTAGATAGGTAATTTACTTTTGATTCACCTCTTGCTATGTTAACAAACATTTAATCTTGTCTTGTAAATAAACGAGAGTTAATTAAATAATTAAAATGTGGTGTTTCGTCAATATGCAACTCGTTGCATATTGAGCTCCACTTAACTTGTAGAACTTGTTTGTGCACTTTGCCATGCCATGCATAATTAAACCGGACATGCATCATACTTGGATGTGCATCGTATGCCATGTTTATGCTTGTGTGTTTACCGTGTTGTTTGCTTCTTTCCGGTTGCTTCTCTTGTTAGCTTCGGTTTCGTTCCGGAGTTGTGAGGATTCGCTCGACTGTTGCTCCGTCTACTTCATGGATCCGTTCTTCTCCCTTTGCGGAATCCCAGGCAAGATGATCATACCCTTGGATACCTTTACTACCATTGCCATGCTTAGTTGTCTCGATGCTATCGTTACATGTCGCGCTACCCATCTTTTATGTCAGCCTCTCCTTGTTGCCATGAAACCTCTAACCTTGACACCTTCCTAGCAAAACCATTGTTTGGCTATGTTACCCGCTTGCTCAGCCCCTCTTATAGCGTTGTTAGTTGCAGGTGAAGATGAAGATCGTTCCAGGAGGGAACTTATTGTTGGAATATCACAATATCTATTATTATTATTAACACACCTATATACTGGGCATGGGTGGAAGGCTTGGCCTTTTGCTCGGTGTTTTGTTCCACTCATGCCATCTTAGGCGCCGATAAACCGGCATTATGTTCCTTGATTTTGCGTTCCTTACACGATGGGTGGATGGGGACCCCTTGACAGTTCGTCTTTGAATAAAACTCCTCCAGCAAGGCCCAACATTGGTTTTAATTTGCCTCATAATAACAACTTAATTAATTAATTAAATTGCATAGGGGGTCGCGTCCCCGGGTTCTTAATTCTACATAGCAGGGGGGCCAGTGCTGATGGTGTTGGTCCCGAACGGGGAGCCTGCGGGGCCACCACGGGGAAACTCGAGGTTTGGCTCCCGTATCTTCACCCATCCGGTCGTGGCCTGAGACGAGATACGCGCGGCTACTATCAGGGTGTCGACACACCGGGAGGTCTTGCTGGACTTGTTTTACCATTGTCGAAATGTCTTGTGCACCGGGATACCGAGCCTGATCGGATTTCCCTAAGATAAGGGGTGATGATATTATATTTATCACTTCATCTAATCGTGAGAACTTGTGATGGGCTAAGTTGGGACACCCCTGCAGGGTTATAATCTTTCGAAAGCCGTGCCCGCGGTTATGTGGCAGATTGGAATTTGTTAATGTCCGGTTGTAGAAAACTTGACAGATGATCCTAAGTAAAACACACAACTGTGTGAGTAACCGTGACTGTCTCTTTTCACTTTGAGAAGAGAACACGGTGGGGTTATGTTTGATTCGTATGTAGTTCAGGATCTTTAGCGATCACTACTAGTTGCGACCGTTTGCATAGATGCTCATCTTATTCTTCTACTCGTAAGTTAGCCACCATATTATGCTTAGCCGCTGCTGCAACCTCACCACTTTACCTCTTCCTACCCATAAAGCTTTGCTAGTCTTGATACCCATGGTTATGGGATTGCTGAGTCCTCGTGGCTCACAGTTACTACAACACCAGATGCAGGTTCCGCCGAGTTTGATGCAGGAGCTGGTTCAGTACTTCACCAGGAGCTCGATGAAGAGAGTGGCCGTATGTTTGTGACGTTTCGACGATCAGTAGTGGTTTCTACTAGGATTCGATCTAGACCTGTGGCTTTATGTTTTAGGTATCTTTCTCTTGGATCTTTGCCCGTAGTCGGCACTACTAGGAAAAGGGCTATAGATGAAATTGATACTAATGGCGCACCAGACAGCAAGTGCGCCATTAGTATATAGTAATGGCGCACCTGCAACAGATACGCCATTAGAGTTCGAAGTACTAATGGCGCACCTTGCCCGGAGTGCGCCATTAGTATCAAGATTTTTTTTTAACTAGCGCGCCTGTCCAAACATACTAATGGTGCATCCATTAATAGTGCGCCATTACTAGTTGTAAATAGTAATGGCGCACCTGCAGTAAAGTGCGCCATTAATGCTCTTTTTTTTATGATATTTTTTATTCTGTTTTTTACAAAACTACTAATGGCGCACTTTCCCAAAGTGCGCCATTACTAGTTTGAACTAGTAATGGCGCACTGTGCGGAAGTGCGCCATTAGTATGTTTTTTTTTTGCAAAACTTTTAATGGCGCAGCAACTTTAAATGCGCCATTAGTGACCTTGATTACTAATGGCGCATTAGTAGCTGGTGCGCCATTAGTATGCGGGCAGCAACTAGATATTTTGGACAGCCTCTCTACCACACTCACTTTCCCCCCCACTTCTTCATTCTCTCTACTTCCTCTCCTCTCGGGTCCCTCCTCGTTTCCACCTCATTTCCACCATATATTCATTCAAATTAAGTGGTTAAATTACCTTGTTTTGGTAGGTAAGTATGGGGGGAAGCTATATTTATGTTGTTCTCCATACAAACAATGTGCACATGCACTTTTATGGCCTATAGCTAGATCTATGTATGTTTGTGGTGTTGCATAGGTTTGTTGTGTTGCATATGTGTTTGTGTTTGGAGGTGTACCGGTATTTGAAATGCGATAGTTGCCAATATTTTCCCGGAATGTTGATTCATTTCCGTTTCGGTGAGAATTTTGGCATTAAGCATTCATTTTTGTCCTATTTTTAGGGAAAGTCATGGCAAATTTTTTCTTGGTTCTAAAATATCGTTTTGCTCTACCCCGCAGGGCGACCATGGTGCGCACGATGACCGAAGGCATCGTGAATAGGTTTTTGAGGTCCGCGAAGGCCGAGATGCTTCAAAAGAACGAGACGGAGATAAGATGTCCGTGTCGAAGATGCAAGCTGAAGAGCCTTATTGCGGACCCGGATTCTAGGCAGGTGCGGGACCACCTGCTCTTGCGTGGTTTCATGGATGGCTATCGGTGGCAAGGTGATGAAGATGACTACGAAGTCGTTCATGGGGGCCGGGCAAGAAATGAGGAAGGGCAGCAAGACAACCACCGCGGCTCGGGCGGGCGAGAAGACGAAGAATCCCCAGGAGATGATCACGACGGTGATGCTGTACACAGTCATCATGTAGAAGATGCAGGACATGATGATGAGGAAGATGCCGGAGCAGACGACGAGCATGATCATGAAGATGATGATGCCGGCGGAGCAGACGACGCTGAACCATCGATGGGCTGGGTGCAGGACCCTCATATTCAAGAGCTGCTTCTCAAGCAGACCGATAACGCAAGAGCTGCCGCCCGAGAGAAAGCCAAGATGGATCAACTTGAGTTAGACGCGGTTACTCCATTGTATGAAGGATGCAGGCCCGAGGATACCCGCCTGAAAGTAACGCTCATGGCTCTGGAGATGAAGGTAAAACACAAAATGACCGACGCATGCTTCGACGAGAACATGTCATTCTGGCACGAACGTCTTCCCAAGGGGAACAAGTGCCCCACCAGTTTGGAGGAGGCGAAAAAAATCGTGTGTCCTCTGGATTTACCGCACGTGAAATACCATGTGTGCATGAACAATTGCATCATTTATCGGGACGAGCACGCGGAGTCTACCATATGTCCGGTGTGCGGCGTCACTCGATACAAGAAGAGGAAGAAAGCTCCTCGAAAAGTGGTGTGGTACTTTCCGATGACTCCTCGTCTGCAGCGGTATTTCGCGGACCCTAAGGTAGCAAAGCTTCTGCGTTGGCACGCGGATAGGGAGGAGAAGAAGCGAGAAGATGACGCAAATGATCCGGAGATAGATAAAAAAGACAAGATGCTGAGTCACCCTAAGGATGCGAGCCAGTGGCAAGCGTTGAACTTCGAAGACCTAGAATTTGGGAACGATCCAAGGAACATCGTGCTGGGCGCGAGCACCGATGGAGTCAACCCGTTTGGCAGCCAGAGAAGCACACATAGCACCTGGCCTGTGTTTGTGTGGATGTACAACCTTCCCCCCTGGTTGTGCATGAAGAGGAAGTACATTCACATGAGTATGCTAATTGAAGGACCGAAACAACCAGGGAACGACATCAATCTGTATCTGGGGCTACTGAAAGAGGAGCTAGACACGCTGTGGAAAACGCCAGCCAATACGTGGGACGCCGCAAAGAAAGAATATTTCCCTATGAGAGCCGCGCTGCTCACGACGGTGCACGACTATCTCGGTTACGGATATGTCGCGGGGCAGGTGGTCCACGGATTTTCTGGATGCGTCAGGTGCATGGATGACACAACGTATCGCCAGCTAGATAGAGATCCCAGGTCTTCGAAAACCGTGTTCATGGGACATCGAAGGTGGCTTCGCGACGATGACCTGTGGAGAAAACGCAAGGATTTGTTCGATGGTGAAACCGAACCCCGAGGACGCCCGCGTACGAGGAGCGGCGAGGAAATAGACGAGCTGTTGAAAAATTGGAAAGATTGCCCACTGCCGGGAAAGAAGCAAAAGGCGCCAGAGCCGGGAAAGAAGCGAAAGGCGCCAGAGCCGCTGCTGAAGGTATGGAAAACGAGGTCTGTTTTCTGGGACTTGCCGTACTGGAAGATCCACCGTGTGCCTCACAGCCTTGATGTAATGCATATCACGAAGAACGTGTGCGAGAGTCTGCTTGGTACCCTGCTCAACATGCCAGAGAGGACCAAAGATGGGCCGAAAGCAAGGGCAGACTTGAAATCAATGGGCATCAGGCAGGAGCTTCACGCTATATATGATGATGATGATGATGATGATGATGAGGCGAAGCAGGACACGGAAAGTCGTTGCAAAGGCAAAAAGGCCAAGAAGACCGGAAATGACTACCCTCCCGCGTGCTTCACTCTAAGTCAGGAGGAGATCGAGCAGTTTTTCACCTGCCTCGTAGGAGTACAACTTCCTTACGGTTACGCGGGGAAAATAAGCAGATACCTAGACCGGGTGAAGCTGAAGTTCAGCGGGATGAAGTCTCACGACTGTCACGTGCTGATGACGCAGATACTTCCAGTTGCAATCCGTGGTATCATGGACGCGCACGTCCGTGAAACCCTATTTGGCCTATGCAACTTTTTCGACGTCATCTCTCGGAAGTCTGTTGGCGTGAGGCAACTCAGAAGGCTACAGGAAGAGATCGTGGTGATACTATGCGAGCTTGAGATGTACTTCCCGCCCGCATTCTTCGACGTTATGGTGCATCTGCTGGTCCATATCGTGGACGATATCATCCAACTCGGGCCGACGTTCCTGCACAGCATGATGCCGTTCGAAAGGATGAATGGTGTCATCAAAGGATACGTTCGCAACATGTCACGTCCAGAGGGAAGCATAGCCAGGGGCTTTCTGACCGAAGAGTGCATCTTGTACTGCACGAATTATCTAGGCATCGAGAACCCCGTTGGTCTGCCCGTCAACAGGCACCTCGGCAGGATCGCTGGATCGGGTCACCGTGAGGGTCGCCGCGAAATGCATGTCGACTTCGAGGGTCGACTCGCCGACTTTGAAAGAGCAAACCTAGTCGCGCTACAACACATAG
>LR738712.1:720739565-720888687 GCA_902687465.1 Secale cereale | reverse complement strand
CCGTCTTCTCCCCCCTTCCTTCCTCCCCCTCCCTCCCTCCCTCCTTCCCCTACCTGGCCAAGTTCGTGAAACAGCCCCCGGCGCGTTATTGTGATGAGAGGCTTGGAAGAACGAATTGACTTCTGGACAAGAATCACCCATCCCCAGGCATATCCAAATCTCATGTTCCCCTGATGATCAGAGGATTAGGAGACCGAAATTTGAACTTGGTTTCAGAAATAGATCACAGCTGACGGAATGAATTATTTACTTGTTCATGAAGATTGATTAGTTCTGCTTGTTCATGCTTTCTAAATCATTTATCTGGTTAATAAGAAATAGTCTTGTCCTCCAAAAAATTTATTAATGATGAAAATAATTTATCTGGTGTAATAAGACATGGCCTTCTCATGAAATTCACTAGTCCTACTTACTCATGGTTTCTAAATCTATTACTACATCGCCAAATTCTTTACAAATTTTCAGAAACTATTTTTGTTGGTTCACCAATCAATCTTAGCATCCATGTAAGTTCCGTTATCTCCAATACCACCAAAAAAGACATGGTGATGCACCCCGAGAGTGGATTGGTCATCATTGTTACTTTTCAGTCCAGAGCAGATCTTCTTAGCTCAGATCCTAAGTAACTTCTCTAAGTACCTACACACCAGAGGATTAGTAGCACTGATAGTACTACTAGAGCAGATCTTAGCTGAGAAAATGATCTAGCTCCTACACATGTATAGATCAATCAGTTTAGTTCTAGTGATGTTGGACTTTTGCACCCACACATAATTTGTACTACTAGCTGCAAATCTTTACCAGAGAGAGATTTATCAGCAGAAGGTTCCAAAGAATAAACCAGTACTAGCTAGTACACTAGCACAGTACCACTGCCACCTCCAAGTAAACAGCAGGGTCTCTGATCAGCAATGTAGTTAATTAGCCAGGGCCTGAAAGCTACTAGTAATCTACTCTCGCTGCCTGCAAATGCCTGCACAGGTAGGGAATGTAAGATGAAGCATGTACTTTTCCCAAGTAATCTAATGGGCTGGCACAAAGTGAAAAACAATAGTTAATTAATCAGAGGTAGATTAGAATTAGATGGCCAAAAGCAGGGCCATGGCTTTGAGGAGCACATTCCCTCCATGCTCCATGTTCTCATGTCCCATCCTCTTTATGCATATGCATTTAGTTGAAGCAGTTTCATGATCTGGTTTTGTATGTTAAATTTTAGATAATTGTGCTGCTACACTGATACACTCTTATTTCAGACAATGCTGCTTATATTTTCTCTTATACAATGTCGGTGCTTGTCTTTATGAAGCTATTTGAAATGATATGCTATTTTAAATGATATGCTCCGACCATCGTGTCGTGATGATTTTGCAGGTACCCCGAGAGGCCCTTGAGTTTGCTGGAATGTTGATTAACTTCCGTTCCGGCAAATTCGGGTACTCCATATGTCCTATTTTCAGCAAAGGTCATGCTGAAATTTTTCGTGAATTTTAGCATGACTTTGCTAAAAATAGGACATATAGGGTACTTGTGACTAATGCATGGGCCGGGGTATCTTAGTGGTTAATTAGATAGGATCAAGTGATTAGAGCCAAGTGATTAGGCCCAACTTACAATTCTCCTTCCTAGCTTAGCTTTTAGGATGCCTCGGTGTCGACAAACCATAAATTATGAAACCTTGGCTTTTAGGGTCCCTCGGTGTCGATAAAAAACGAAATGATGAAAGCTTAGGCTTTTAGGGTGCCTGGGCGTCGAAAAACCCTCAATTATAAAAGCTTAGCTTTTAGGATGCCTCGGTGTCGACAAACCCTAAATGATGAGACCATGATCTTGTTCCTTGACAATAACCAACTTTTTGACCAAACTTTGTTCCTATTTAGAGAGAAACATGGCCAACAACGATGAGGCCGGCGGTTCGAGCGGGAAGGCATTCTGGGAGCTGTCCCAGGAGATGGAGGAACAACCTCACTTGTATGAGGACGCCGCCTTCCACACCGATCCTGAGACCACTGATGGTACCGCGGAGGATGACCCCACTGATGCCACCACTGATGGTGCCGCCGAGAATGCCACCACTGATGATGGCGGCGCACGCACAGATGGCAGCCAACCAAAGAGGCAACGGAAGGACCGGCGCCCGACCGTGCTCCGCACCCTCAAGGAGGAAGTTACTGAAGTGGACCCCGACGGGAATCCAACGGCGCCTGAACGAATAGTCAAGGGGTACTCGATTCAGCTCGGGTGCATTCTCCGGAGCACCGTCTCGATCAACAGCGAGAACCTGAGGCATCCTGACAACGCGAATTACCGCAACCTCCTCTTCACGAAGCTGCACGAACGATACAAGTTCCCCACTCAATTTGATAACACAAGCCTCAAAGGGAATAAAGTGAACAATGCTGCCCTCACGAAGATGAGCAAGGCCCTGTCTACTTGGAAAACCAATGTGAAGATAATGATCACGAAAGGTGAGAGTTATGAGACGATCAAGGAGAAACATCCTTCGATCACCGAAGATGACTACAACGAATTCAAGATCACTTGCTCGAGCGCCTCACACTCCGAATCAAGTCAGTGGGGGAAAGAAATGCGGGAGCTCAACTTAGGGGAACACACACTCGGTCCCGACGGTTACAGAGTGGCGGAGCCTAAATGGGACAAGGAGGAGGCGGACCGTGCCGAGCAAGGCCTACCGCCCCTCTTCGATAAATACAGTGACAAGCAGACCATGAACTTTATCAGGGCCCGGTACAAGAAGGACCCGAAAACAAAGGAGCTGACCACGGATCCGAAGACCAGGGCGCTTGAGCTTGTTCTGGTAAGGAATACACCCCCGCGTAATTAGCTCCATATGGTTGCATTCTAATTAATGAAGCCATATTTCTAAATGATTCACATTCCTTCCGCAGGCGACTGAAAGCAGTAGCGCGGGGTCGACTAAGAGCAGCCCTTGGGACACGACTCTAAATAGGGCGTTGAATGTAATGAAGAACAAGGATAAGCTCGAGAAGCCGACGTCAGCTGGTCGTGTGGCCGGCAAAGGCTTGTCGACAAAATGGTCGTCATACTATAACGCTGGTGGGCGAAAGGAGAAAAAGACCAGCTCGGAAAGCCAGGCGCGCGAGGTTCAAGAACTCAAGGCACAGGTGGCGCGGATTTCGTAGATTGTCCAAGAGCAAGTGCAACAATAGCTCGGAGCGACGATCACCGCCATTGTGCCTACCTTGATCGAGGGGTTGAGTGCGTGGATTGCTGGCGACCAACAGGGGCCGCCCCCGATTCCCAGCTTCACGGCCAGCAACTCGCAGAACGCGATGGCGGGGCCATTGGTGTCAATGGCGGAGGCGGCATTGGTGTCTCCGACGCTGGCACGGGAGCTTAATGCACCCGTGTGTACGCCGGCCGGCACCTCTGCAGCAAGCGGCCCCTCCGTCAACTGCACGCCCGCCGTTGGCGGTGCCTCGACATTAGCCGAGCTCGACGCCATCATCACGGTAACTAATTAAGCCTCTCTCGGCCGAGGACTTCATCTCCTTGCCTTTGACTGGGCATCCCTGATGCCCTACATGTTTTCGCAGGGCGCCGCCGACGTTCCGTGCACTCTCCTGCACTTCGTGAACAACGAGTTGGTCGATGTCGCCAAGGGCAAAATCGTTCAACCGGGCCAGCCCTTGTTCCACGGTACCCAGATGCCACCCAACTTGTTTAGGGTTCAACTGGTTCGGGTGCTGCCAGGCTGCGACGATGTGTTACCTCCGATTCGACCCGTCGGGGCCGACGATGATGCCGTCATGACCCTCAGCGCCTGCCTGAGCTGGCCCCTGCTTTGGCCGAAGAGCCAGATTCGTTTGGGGGCTGGGGAAACCACACCAAAGACAACACCGCCAGTCGTGCCGGCGCCAAGTCGTCCCCATGGCAAGTCCGCCGCAACGGTGCCGGACATCCCTATGCCACTGGATCCAAACATGCATATGGCACAGGATCAGAACGACGACGACGACGATACATTTGCCAACGTCGATCATTACTTTGCCGATCATGGGTACGGTGACGACTTCATGGGGGCTCCTTCTCAAGAACCCAACCCAACAAAGACGTGCGCGATCAAGCCGGTACCGCGGAGAAGCCAAGTTGCAACAGGCGTCGTCTGCCGTTCAGCTCTCAGGAGACGCCTCCAGCTGCCGATTTCACCGAGCCTCAGATAGGCGAGGTGCGAAATATGATCAGCCCCAACACACTAAAGAAGGCGGTCTCTGAGCAGAACTCGGTCCCAATTCAGGAGATCAAGAAGAAGGCACGCAAAAGAAAAACTAACAAGGGTGCGTGCCAGCCGGCACCGAGTACGATCCGTGCTCAGGACGGGCCACCTTCACCTGAGGATGTAATGAGGAGGGTGCATGTGGCGGGTAGGCCGATGCTACCGACAAATATGCTCGATGCTGCAACCGGTGCCATGCGGAGTCTGCATGACAGTGTTCTTTCTTTGGAGAAGCGGCGTCTCACACAGAAGGATGTGGCGTACCCGGTTTTCGCGGCCAAGGTGCCGGAGGGCAAGGGCTTTGTGGATAACTCCATCGGGGGTATGATCGTGCTGCGGTTTGATGACATCCACGCTATGTTGAACCTTCATCCGCTGCACTACACCTTCGTTCGGCTATTTTCGCTGAGTATGGAGATGCGGATCATTCGCGACAAGACCCCAGACATCGTGATAGTCGACCCCTTCTACATGCGTGCCAAGATCTTGGGCAGCGCTGGGGACCGGCAAGTCGCGAGTTCTTACCTCGGAGGCGTCATTCTGGCAAACCGAGATAAGGATAACTTCCTCGTGCCTTACTTTCCCGAGTAAGTCCTCCGCCTCAACCGCCCCGTAACATATGAATTCTTAGATTTCGATCGTTCTTATTTTAACATTCCGTGTTTTCTACAGTGACACACAGTGCACGCTCATCCTACTAAGCCCCAAATATTCCATGGCCACGTATTTCGACCCGGACCGTAAGTCGGCTGTAGACTACATAAATGTCAAGAAGGTTCTTGATGATGTTCTCGCCGGCTACGCCAAATCTGGAGGCACCTTCACCAGGACAACTCGTAAGTACGGCAAGCACGTGTTCTCCCACAACACGACGTTCTGCTGCGTCAAGCAGCCGCCTGGCGGTCAGAAGGGTGCCTACTACGCCATCCATCACATGCGGGCGATCGTACGGGACCATCATCAACTTCTGCTACCGAGTAAGCTCAAAGATTGGGCCGCGCGCGTGTCGGCAATCCAGGACGCGGACATCAGACAAAATTTCTTTCGCATCCAGTCGGAGTTTGCGGAAATCATCCATCAAGATGTCCTTCGTACCTCGGGGCTGTTCTACCTCAGGAATCAACCGTCGAACAGTGACATCGACACAATGCTACAAATGCAGGCTGACAACGCCCGTGATTTCATGACTCCCACGATAGACGGCGGCTTCATCCACGCTCCGGTGCATTGAGTCGAGTCGAAAGCAGTGATGCTGTGTCTAGTTCTGAAACATCGATTGGCTCTTGTTGTAATTAAACTTTAATGAACTTGTAGTATGTCTCTTTGGTTTCGAGAGTCGTTCAACTTAGATGTAATCGATGCTATTAATGTCTTGCTTTTCTCTTTCGATCGTTCTGTTGCATACTTATATATTGCTTATGAATTGTCTGTGAATTGATACTAACGTTTCGTTTGGCTAGTGCATATATATAGCGATGCCGTCGTATGTCGTGTACAAGGGTAAGGTTCCCGGAGTCTACGACGACTGGGAGGAGTGTCGGAGACAGGTTCACCGATTCAGCGGTAACAGTTACAAAGGGTACACCACTAGGGCCGAGGCCGAATCTAGATACGCCCGCTATCTAGCGGGAGAGGGGAGGGAGCGTTGGAGGAACCGGATGAAAACGAGTTTCATCGTGATGATTCTCATCGTGACGACCGCAGCTCTCTTCTATGTGATGGTAGTTCAGATGATCGATATCGACTTGTAATGCGAAGACAAACTCGCTACTCGCGATCTCGAGACTTGTAATATATTGTTCTATCTTTGTTCGGTCTTTTCAATTCGGAGACTAATATGATCGATGAATTGTATTCGGAGACTAATATGATGAATTGTATTCAGAGATTAATCTTCTATTGTATTCGATGAATGTGTTGTTGATGTGTGCTGTCTATATTCTGTGCAATTATACATTTTGTAATCTGTAAAAAAAACAGAAAAATAATATTAAAAAAAACCTAATATTCATACTAATGGCGCATCAGAGAAAAGTGCGCCATTAGTATGCCAAAGCATAGTAATGGCGCATTAACAGGCAGTGCGCCATTACTGTGCGGATACTACTAATGGCGCATCATACTTAGTGCGCCATTAGTATGCCATAGCACCTGGCCCCTGGGAGGCATACTAATGGCGCACTAAGGTGCACACTAATGGCGCATCCGCGGTGCGCCATTAGTATACCATATACTAATGGCGCACCAGAGGTGCGCCATTAGTATCAAATACTAATGGCGTGCTAGTAATGGCGCACCACTAATGCGCCATTAATGGCCAAATTAGGTGCGCCATTAATAGGCCTTTTCCTAGTAGTGCGGGTTGTGATGTTTTGAATGATGTTTTGCTTATGTAATGTATTGTGTGAAGTGGCGAGTGTAAGCCAACTATCTCCTTTTACAATTTAATCCCTCTTTTACATGAGTCGTGCAAAGATACCAAACTTGAGATCATTCCAGAATGGGCTTATACCTTTAAGTCATGCCTTGACACGTAGGAGGTATAGTCCCATCCTGGGGATTACAAGTTGGTATTCAGAGCCTTCTCCGACCTAGAAGCCCCCACTGATTGATCGAATCGTTGACGGTTGAGTCTAGGCACACACTTAAAATGTTTTGAGTCCTATATATATATCGGAGAGTAGGATTTCTTTTGCTCCTCATCTCTTTTCACTCTGGTGAGGACTCCTGACGACTACTCTTGCCTCTTCTACTTTCAAAAATTCACCAATTTTTTTTAGGATCTCGCGAGTATTGTTTGGATTGTTTCGATGTCTTTGTGACGAGAACATTGTTCTCGAAGCCACCTGTCATTAGGGGTTGTGGCAGTGTCCCGGGGAGTTGAGCTCCGAGGTGTTGTCGTCACAAATATATCGCATCAGTTCTAGAATACTTAAGACGGCCGACATCGAAAACTCTCCTATGCGGTTAGTGGCAAGATAACCCCGACATCACCCAGTACTGGGGAGGTAGTTCGAGAGTATTGCCATAGCTTGTATAGTAGATGCGTTTCGAAGGTCCGAGGTAAACGGTTTCCGGAGATAACTGGTTATGTGTTGAAGGATGGATACAACTGGATGTAGGATTATAGTTGAGTGCGCGATGCTTCCCCTGTAGCCCATTGCATAACTGGAAACTTTCGGAAATTAATAGGTGGGTTCATCTAGTAGTTCTAGGCATTCTTCCAACGAGTGCATGATACGGAGTTCGGGGTTCTACATTGAGTGAAGTGGTTTTATGGGCTTGTTCCGATCGGGAGTTGCATCTTAAAGGGTCCTTGGCTATGCTGATCCGGGGATTGCAAAACCCTTTTGTAACATGTTCCATGAGCTTTCAGCACGAATATGTCGAGATTAATCATTCTCCTCTTGCTATTCATATCCGGAGTGCTCAAGATTCATAATTCCATTCTTAATCCGTTCAAATTATTTTTGAGGATTGTTATCTTATTCAAGCCATTTAATTCAACCGTTGCAATATCTCTTAAGCAATCTTTTTCAACGGTGATTTCTTTAGTGGGCCCTAACCCACATGTCTTTTTCCAGGATCTTACCTGACTCTTCTAATTAATTTCCGGAGTTATTCTGAAATTCTTTTCAGAGCGTGACGTAAGAATGATCTCAATCAGTCACATGCCTTCTCCAAGCTTGTTTTCAATTATTTCCATCTTTAGCTCCACCTTCCTCATGTCATTCGTCCGAAGCATTTTATGAATTCTTTTATTTGTGATCCTCCGAAGGCCATCATTTCAGAAGATTTCTTCGTTCTCAGTTTTCAACTTCGTCCTCCAAATATTCTTCATTGATGCCTCTTCGTTCGTCTCCATATTCTTACGGTGGTTCTTTCAAGTTTACTCTTCCTTGTTATCATATCAATTCATTTGTTCTTCTCATAATCCTACCGGTGGTTCGTTGAAGAATTACCCAAGCTTGTGCGAGATCTCTCTTAATTCTTTCCAACGAGAATAAGTTGTATGCCAAATCCTTTGGTTGTCATCAATTTAAATTGATGAAGGATATGCATAACATAAATCTTATTCTAGTTTATTCCAAGAGGTTAATCCCTTCCTTCGGAGCTTGTTCATCATATCATATTATCGGTTCTAAGTTGTTCATCTTGTTTTCCAGAGCTTCAAGTTATTTCAATTATATCATTTCAAAGCTCCATCTAATTCATCGCAGGCCTTGAATCTTATTCTTTCATCTTTCACTTCTCATGCTTTCATTACCGGAGTTCTCATGGTGGTTCATCATCATTTAATTCATCCTCGAAGTCTTCATCAAGATTCTTGTTGGAGCTCAAGCATTCTTCATCATGATTTCCAAGTGCAATTCTTTCTACCTTATCTTTTCATGTGGTGTTATGTCATTATTGACAATTCCTTCATGTTTCATGATTCACGAGTTGTCAAGAATGAGATATTTAAACCCATCATTTTCTTTGTTCAGGAGATCTTTTCAACCCTTCAATTATTCGTTGGAGTTATCTTGGGTTATAATTCACCTTAAAGCTTCCCTAAGGATTGTTGCTATTTATGGTGCTTATAAATGACCCAAATTCTTCATTTATCATTCCGGTGAAATAAGTTTATCGTCTCCTTGTTGATCTCAATCCAATCAAATATTTCCGTAGTGACTGGTTGTCACCTTATAGTTTTGAGATGTTTTCCATAAGCCCACATCAAGCTTATTCTTTTGTTGTTGATTATTTTCAACAACTCCGTTCCGCCCTTCTTTGTAAGGATGTTTTTCATGTTCATTTGTCGGAGAAGTTGTCATTTTCTTCTCCGTTCAAGTCTTTCATTGATTTATATGCTATTCTTTCATTCCGGAGGCATTGTCATGTTGATCTCTCCAAACCATCATATCGTTTTTAGCGAGATCATGTTCTTTCCTTGTTTATCTATTTATCCGGAGTGTTGTGTTCTCCATTCAATTCTCTCATCTTATCAAGTTTTGTCTCTCTTTTCAATCGGAGTGCTATATGAAATCCTTCTTACCCCTCGTGCCATTCTTTCAATTGTTTCAGAGGCAGTGTGTTGTTGATTTCATCAAGTATCACTCCATCTCCTCAAGTTCTTGTTAATTCCTTCCATTTTCAGACGGAGTGCTGTCCAAATTCTGTCATTCTTATTTCCTTGGCTATACCGTTGTGGTTTCTTATTCTTCTGGTTCATGAGCTCTTGCTTCATTTCTTTCAACCTGCAAGGTTCTCATAATGTTCCTTGTTCCTCCTTTTACCGGAGTGCTCTTAACTTCATTCATCTCCGTTGTATTCTTCTTTCAATTTGGTCAACCTCTCAGGTTCGTGGTTTCACTCGTCTGTCAGAGAAGCAACTTTGTTTTACCTCTTCCTCTTCCGTTTTTATCCGGTGCTATCTCTAGGATCTCGGGTCGAGATCCTCTGTTAGTGTGGGAGAGTTGTGACGCCCGAAGACCGACGTCCCAGAAGATTCCAGAAGATTCCAGATGTTCCGGGTTCTCTCGTGTGTTTCTTTTGTGCTTGTGTTATTTATTTTGCATTGCATCATGTCATCATGCCATCATGTCATATTTCTTTTGCATCCCAACCAAATAAATCACGTGGACCTTCGGTCCATTTAAATCGAGGGAAGGATGACTTCTCTTTATAACATATCCTCCTAGTATTATGGAGCTATATATTAAATATTCCATTTGTTTGGAATTAACCCAAACACACTTGCAATTATTCTCCAGACCTCTGTTGCTTCAAGTTTCACCCCTTTTTCCTTGTCTATAATTCTTTTTCCCATTTATCGAGGTTCCTCCAAAAATTCGAACATTTTTGGACACTTCAAAAATCAAGTCTTAGTTCAAACCCATTTGAATTAAATTCAAATATGTTTGAATTAGATCTCGATCATGCCTTTTCTATTTTTGTCGGACCATGCTCATTTTATGATGCCCGAGAAAAATAACCTCTTGTGCTAACTTTTTCCCTAACCCCCTCCTCATTCTTTTCTTCTCTTATTTGGTTTCTGAAAAAAATCAGATAAGGAGAGGAGAGCCAGCAGCCCAGCCGGCCTGCTCCCTCCTAGGCCCATTCCTCCTGAGGCCCAACCCCGGCATCGAACCCTAGCCGATCCCCTAGCGATCGCATCTCACGCTCGTTCCTCCCTCGTCCGCATCCCAGCGCCGCAGCCATCTCCCCTCGAGCGCCCTGACCCCCGAGCCCGATCCTCTCTCTCCCTCGACTCCCTCCAGCGCTCCCTCCGTCCCCAGCGCCGCGTCGCGCCGTCCTCAAGCCACCTCGAGCACGAGCACTCTGCCTCGCCGTGCAGGCCCTTCCTCCTTCGCCGCCTCCTCTGGACCGGGCTGCCTCGCCCCATCTCTCGACAACCAGCGGCCGCGCCCTTCTCCTAGGATCCCAGCGCTCCTCCCTCCGTCTCCAGCGCGCCATGGCCCCGCGCCCCCAATTGCAGGCCGCCGCCCTGTGCGCCTCGAGCAGTCGTCCAGCGCGGCCACCGCTGCTCCTCCCGGCCACCCAAGTCCGACGCCCCGGTCTGCTCTGCTCCTCCCGACGTCCAGGTGCAGCCGACCGCCTCTGCCTCCGGCCTGGTACTCGCACCCAAGCGCCTCCCTCCAGGCCTCTGCCTCGTCTCCCTGCGCGCCCCGATGAGGAGCCGCAGCTCCAGCACCTCATCGGCTGCCTCGTCTCCTCGCTGTGCCTTGCCCTGTGGTTTTGTTTTTGTGTTGCCCTATGCTGTTGTTTTGACAGAGGACCCGTGTACGACTACACGACGAAGCACCAAGTACCGCTACCGATGACTTGAACATCTACGGAGACCCGAACGTCTATGAACCGTGTACGACTACCGTCGCCGAGACCGCAAGTACCTCGACGCCGAAGACCAAGACCTCAAGTACCACGACGGCCCCGAACCTCTACAAACGTGAACGACTACTGTCGCCCCGGAAACAATGGCTTCGTCAAGTACCTCCCCGAAACGAAATGTGAACGTCTACTTCCTCTACGAATCGCGACAACGGCTACATAATGAGTACCTCTACGGAACGACTACTTCCTCTACGACCCGTGTACGACTACTTCCACTACGATCTCGAACCGCCCCGGAACGGATGTTCCGAAGGTATAACCCGAGACGATGACCCGAGAACGTTTGCTTGATGTGTTGTATGAGATGTTTCCCTTGTGTGCACCGTGCCGTTTCATCTTTTGTCGTGCTCCTCGGTTGCCTCATCGCCGACTCGTTGGAACCCGGTAACGGGATCACCCCACCTTTTCAACTTGTTCGACTCGCTCACGCCTCCCTTCATCTTTTGCACCGGTCTCTCAATGAGTTACCGGAACCGAGATGTTGCCGTTGCATCATTTTCGGATCGTTGCCGTGGCACCTTTTCTTTCCACCACGGTGACAATACTTCATATCTTCTTCATGTCAACCATTAATTAATAAATTGCATAAACTTGATCATGTCATCCGCATCATGATAACAACCTTTGGATGTTTAATTGTTGTTGCTTTAATAATTGCTAAACATGCACATGGGGATTTTTCCGGAATTGTTGTTTGTCATTCTGGCCTCATTTAAATTGCCTAGATAGGTAGTTTACTTTTGATTCACCTCTTGCTATGTTAACAAACATTTAATCTTGTCTTGTAAATAAATGAGAGTTAATTAAATAATTAAAATGCGGTGTTTCGTCAATATGCAACTCGTTGCATATTGAGCTCCACTTAACTTGTAGAACTTGTTTGTGCACTTTGCCATGCCATGCATAATTAAACCGGACATGCATCATACTTGGATGTGCATCGTATGCCATGTTTATGCTTGTGTGTTTACCGTGTTGTTTGCTTCTTTCCGGTTGCTTCTCTTGTTAGCTTCGGTTTCGTTCCGCTTAACTTGTAGAACTTGTTTGTGCACTTTGCCATGCCATGCATAATTAAACCGGACATGCATCATACTTGGATGTGCATCGTATGCCATGTTTATGCTTGTGTGTTTACCATGTTGTTTGCTTCTTTCCGGTTGCTTCTCTTGTTAGCTTCGGTTTCGTTCCGGAGTTGTGAGGATTCGCTCGACTGTTGCTCCGTCTACTTCAGGTATCCGTTCTTCTCCCTTTGCGGAATCCCAGGCAAGATGATCATACCCTTGGATACCTTTACTACCATTGCCATGCTTAGTTGTCTCGATGCTATCGTTACATGTCGCGCTACCCATCTTTTATGTCAGCCTCTCCTTGTTGCCATGAAACCTCTAACCTTGACACCTTCTTAGCAAAACCACTGTTTGGCTATGTTACCCGCTTGCTCAGCCCCTCTTATAGCGTTGTTAGTTGCAGGTGAAGATGAAGATCGTTCCAGGAGGGAACTTGTTGTTGGAATATCACAATATCTATTATTATTATTATTATTATTATTATTATTATTATTATTATTATTATTATTATTATTATTATTATTATTATTAAGACACCTATATACTGGGCATGGGTGGAAGGCTTGGCCTTTTTCTCGGTGTTTTGTTCCACTCATGCCATCTTAGGCGCCAATCAACCGGCATTATGTTCCTTGATTTTGCGTTCCTTACACGATGGGTGGATGGGGACCCCTTGACAGTTCGTCTTTGAATAAAACTCCTCTAGCAAGGCCCAACATTGGTTTTAATTTGCCTCATAATAACAACTTAATTAATTAATTAAATTGCATAGGGGGTCGCGTCCCCGGGTTCTTAATTCTACATAGCAGGGGGGGCCAGTGCTGATGGTGTTGGTCCCGAACGGGGAGCCTGCGGGGCCACCACGGGGAAACTCGAGGTTTGGCTCCCGTAGCTTCACCCATCCGGTCGTGGCCTGAGACGAGATACGCGCGGCTACTATCAGGGTGTCGACACACCGGGAGGTCTTGCTGGACTTGTTTTACCATTGTCGAAATGTCTTGTGCACCGGGATACCGAGCCTGATCGGATTTCCCTAAGATAAGGGGTGATGATATTATATTTATCACTTCAGCTAATCATGAGAGCTTGTGATGGGCTAAGTTGGGACACCCCTGCAGGGTTATAATCTTTCGAAAGCCGTGCCCGCGGTTATGTGGCAGATTGGAATTTGTTAATGTCCGGTTGTAGGAAACTTGACAGATGATCCTAAGTAAAACACACAACTGTGTGAGTAACCGTGACTGTCTCTTTTCACTTTGAGAAGAGAACACGGTGGGGTTATGTTTGATTCGTATGTAGTTCAGGATCTTTAGCGACCACTACTAGTTGCGACCGTTTGCGTAGATGCTCATCTTATTCTTGTACTCGTAAGTTAGCCACCATATTATGCTGAACCGCTGCTGCAACCTCACCACTTTACCTCTTCCTACCCATAAAGCTTTGCTAGTCTTGATACCCATGGTTATGGGATTGCTGAGTCCTCGTGGCTCACAGTTACTACAACACCAGATGCAGGTTCCGCCGAGTTTGATGCAGGAGCTGGTTCAGTACTTCACCAGGAGCTCGATGAAGAGAGTGGCCGTATGTTTGTGACGTTTCGACGATCAGTAGTGGTTTCTACTAGGATTCGATCTAGACCTGTGGCTTTATGTTTTTGGTATCTTTCTCTTGGATCTTTGCCCGTAGTCGGGTTGTGATGTTTTGAATGATGTTTTGCTTATGTAATGTATTGTGTGAAGTGGCGAGTGTAAGCCAACAATCTCCTTTTACAATTTAATCCCTCTTTTACATGAGTCGTGCAAAGATACCAAACTTGAGATCATTCCAGAATGGGCTTATACCTTTAAGTCGTGCCTCGACACGTAGGAGGTATAGTCCCATCCTGGGGATTACAAGTTGGTATTCAGAGCCTTCTCCGACCTAGAAGCCCCCACTGATTGATCGAATCGTTGACGGTTGAGTCTAGGCACACACTTAAAATGTTTTGAGTCCTATATATATATATCGGAGAGTAGGATTTCTTTAGCTCCTCATCTCTTTTCACTCTGGTGAGGACTCCTGACGACTACTCTTGCCTCTTCTACTTTCAAAAATTCACCAATTTTTTTTAGGATCTCACGAGTATTGTTTGAATTGTTTTGATGTCTTTGTGACGAGAACATTGTTCTCGATGCCTCCTATCATTAGGGGTTGTGGCAGTGTCCCGGGGAGTTGAGCTCCGAGGTGTTGTCGTCACAAATATATCGCATCAGTTCTAGAATACTTAAGACGGCCGACATCGAAAACTTTCCTATGCGGTTAGTGGCAAGATAACCCCGACATCACCCAGTACTGGGGAGGTAGTTCGAGAGTATTACCATAGCTTGTATAGTAGATGCGTTTCGAAGGTCCGAGGTAAACGGTTTCCGGAGATAACTGGTTGTGTGTTGAAGGATGGATACAGCTGGATGTAGGATTAGAGTTGAGTGCGCGATGCTTCCCCTGTATCCCCAACACCTGATTGCATAACTGGAAACTTTCGGAAATTAATAGGTGGGTTCATCTAGTAGTTCTAGGCATTCTTCCAACGAGTGCATGATACGGAGTTCGGGGTTCTACATTGAGTGAAGTGGTTTTATGGGCTTGTTCCGATCGGGAGTTGCATCTTAAAGGGTCCTTGGCTATGCTGATCCGGGGATTGCAAAACCCTTTTGTAACACGTTCCATGAGCTTTCAGCACGAATATGTCGAGATTAATCATTCTCCTCTTGCTATTCATATCCGGAGTGCTCAAGATTCATAATTCCATTCTTAATCCGTTCAAATTATTTTTGAGGATTGTTATCTTATTCAAGCCATTTAATTCAACCGTTGCAATATCTCTTAAGCAATCTTTTTCAACGGTGATTTCTTTAGTGGGCCCTAACCCACAGGTCTTTTTCCAGGATCTTACCTGACTCTTCTAATTAATTTCCGGAGTTATTCTGAAATTCTTTTCAGAGCGTGATGTAAGAATGATCTCCATCAGTCACATGCCTTCTCCAAGCTTGTTTTCAATTATTTCCATCTTTAGCTCCACCTTCCTCTTGTCATTCGTCCGAAGCATTTTATGAATTCTTTTCTTTGTGATCCTCCGAAGGCCATCATTTCAGAAGATTTCTTCGTTCTCAGTTTTCAACTTCGTCCTCCAAATATTCTTCATTGATGCCTCTTCGTTCGTCTCCATATTCTTACGGTGGTTCTTTCAAGTTTACTCTTCCTTGTTATCATATCAATTCATTTGTTTTTCTCATAATCCTACCGGTGGTTCGTTGAAGAATTACCCAAGCTTGTGCGAGATCTCTCTTAATTCTTTCCAACGAGAATAAGTAGTATGCCAAATCCTTTGGTTGTCATCAATTTAAATTGATGAAGGATATGCATAACATAAATCTTATTCTAGTTTATTCCAAGAGGTTAATCCCTTCCTTCGGAGCTTGTTCATCATATCATATTATCGGTTCTAAGTTGTTCATCTTGTTTTCCAGAGCTTCAAGTTATTTCAATTATATCATTTCAAAGCTCCATCTAATTCATCGCAGGCCTTGAATCTTATTCTTTCATCTTTCACTTCTCATGCTTTCATTACCGGAGTTCTCATGGTGGTTCATCATCATTTAATTCATCCTCGAAGTCTTCATCAAGATTCTTGTTGGAGCTCAAGCATTCTTCATCATGATTTCCAAGTGCAATTCTTTCTACCTTATCTTTTCATGTGGTGTTATGTCATTATTGACAATTCCTTCATGTTTCATGATTCACGAGTTGTCAAGAATGAGATATTTAAACCCATCATTTTCTTTGTTCAGGAGATCTTTTCAACCCTTCAATTATTCATTGGAGTTATCTTGGGTTATAATTCACCTTAAAGCTTCCCTAAGGATTGTTGCTATTTATGGTGCTTATAAATGACCCAAATTCTTCATTTATCATTCCGGTGAAATAAGTTTATCGTCTCCTTGTTGATCTCAATCCAATCAAATATTTCCGTAGTGACTGGTTGTCACCTTATAGTTTTGAGATGTTTTCCATAAGCCCACATCAAGCTTATTCTTTTGTTGTTGATTATTTTCAACAACTCCGTTCAGCCCTTCTTCGTAAGGATGTTTTTCATATTCATTTGTCGGAGAAGTTGTCATTTTCTTCTCCGTTCAAGTCTTTCATTGATTTATATGCTATTCTTTCATTCTGGAGGCATTGTCATGTTGATCTCTCCAAACCATCATATCGTTTTTATCGAGATCATGTTCTTTCCTTGTTTATCTATTTATCCGGAGTGTTCTGTTCTCCATTCAATTCTCTCATCTTATCAAGTTTTGTCTCTCTTTTCAATCGGAGTGCTATATGAAATCCTTCTTACCCCTCGTGCCATTCTTTCAATTGTTTCAGAGGCAGTGTGTTGTTGATTTCATCAAGTATCACTCCATCTCCTCAAGTTCTTGTTAATTCCTTCCATTTTCAGACGGAGTGCTGTCCAAATTCTGTCATTCTTATTTCCTTGGCTATACCGTTGTGGTTTCATAAGCCGTGCCCGCGGTTATGTGGCAGATTGGAATTTGTTAATGTCCGGTTGTAGAAAACTTGACAGATGATCCTAAGTAAAACACACAACTGTGTGAGTAACCGTGACTGTCTCTTTTCACTTTGAGAAGAGAACACGGTGGGTTTATGTTTGATTCGTATGTAGTTCAGGATCTTTAGCGATCACTACTAGTTGTGACCGTTTGCGTAGATGCTCATATTATTCTTGTACTCGTAAGTTAGCCACCATATTATGCTTAGCCGCTGCTGCAACCTCACCACTTTACCTCTTCCTACCCATAAAGCTTTGCTAGTCTTGATACCCATGGTTATGGGATTGCTGAGTCCTCGTGGCTCACAGTTACTACAACACCAGATGCAGGTTCCGCCGAGTTTGATGCAGGAGCTGGTTCAGTACTTCACCAGGAGCTCGATGAAGAGAGTGGCCGTATGTTTTTGACGTTTCGACGATCAGTAGTGGTTTCTACTAGGATTCGATCTAGACCTGTGGCTTTATGTTTTTGGTATCTTTCTCTTGGATCTTTGCCCGTAGTCGGGTTGTGATGTTTTGAATGATGTTTTGCTTATGTAATGTATTGTGTGAAGTGGCGAGTGTAAGCCAACAATCTCCTTTTACAATTTAATCCCTCTTTTACATGAGTCGTGCAAAGATACCAAACTTGAGATCATTCCAGAATGGGCTTATACCTTTAAGTCGTGCCTCGACAGGAAGGAGGTATAGTCCCATCCTGGGCATTACATGTGCCCCCCTGGTGTGTTCTCAGTGCCAATAATTCTTAAATATTCTACAAAAAATCATATTTCATTTTCGGGACATTTGGAGAACTTTTATTTTCGGGGTATTTTTATTGAAAGGATTATTCAGAAAATAGACAGAATATACTATTTTTGCTTTATTTAATCTAAATAACAGAAAGTAAAAAGAGGGTACAGAGAGTTGTGTTTTCTAACTTCATCCATCTCATGCTCATCAAAAGGAATCCACTAACAAGGTTGATCAAGTCTTGTTAACAAACTCTTTCCGAATAACATGAAACCGGAGAATTTTCAAATAACACTAGGTTACCTCAACGGGGATATGCATGTCCCCAACAATAAGAATATCATATTTCTTCTTGACAGTAGGAAAAGGGAATTCAAAACCTCCAATAGTGATCGTTGGAATTTTTTCAATAGAATTGATATTGTGGACTTGAGGTTGTTTCCTCCGAAAGTGTACCGTATGCTCATTACCATTAACATGAAAAGTGACATTGCCTTTGTTGCAATCAATAACAGCCCCTGTAGTATTCAAAAAGGATCTACCAAGGATAATCGACATACTATCGTCCTCGGGAATATCAAGAATAATAAAGTCTGTTAAAATAGTAATGTTTGCAACCACAACAGGCACATCCTCACAAATACCGACAGGTATAGCAGTTGATTTATCGGCCATTTGCAAAGATATTTCAGTAGGTGTCAACTTATTCAAATCAAGTCTACGATATAAAGAGAGAGGCATAACACTAACACCAGCTCCAAGATCACATAAGGCAGTTTTAACATAGTTTCAATTAATGGAGCATGGTATAGTTGGCACTCCTGGGTCTCATAGTTTCTTTGGTATTCCACCTTTAAATGTATAATTGGCACGCATGGTGGAAATCTCAAATTCCGCTATCTTTCTTTTATTTGTAACAATATCTTTCATATACTTAGCATAAGGATTCGTTTTAAGCAGATCAGTCAAACGCATACGCAAAAAGATAGTACTAATCATTTCAGCAAAGCGCTCAAAATCCTCATCATCCTTTTTCTTGGATGGTTTAGGAGTAAAATGCATGGGTTTCTGAATAGATGGTTCTCTTTCTTTACCATGCTTCCTAGCAACGAAGTCTCTCTTATCATAACGTTAATTATTTGATTGTGAGTTATCAAGATCAATAGCTGGTTCAATCTCTACATTATCGTTATTGCTAGGTTGAGCATCAACATGAACATCATCATTATCATTTTCACCTGGTTCATGGTCATTACCAGATTGTGTTTCAGCATCATAAATAGAAATATCATTGGGATTCTCAGGTGCGTCAACAACAGGTTCACTAGAAGCATGCAAAGTTGTATCATTTTTCTTTTTCTTCTTCTTAGAAGGACTAGGTGTATCAACATTAGTTCTCTGAGAATCTTGCTCAATTCTCTTAGGGTGCCCCCAGGATGCGAAGGTTCCTGAGTCATTCTACCCCCTCTAGTCACAACTCTAACAACATTATCATTTTTCTTATTATTTAATTCATTGAGCAAATCATTTTGTGCTTTAAGTACCTGTTGTACCTGAGTGGTAACCATAGAAGCATGTTTACTAATGAGTTTAAGTTCACCTCTAACTCTAGACATATAATCACTTAAGTGTTCAATCATATAAGCATTACGTTTCAATTGTCTACCAACATAAGTATTGAAGTCTTCTTGTTTAACAATAAAATTATCAAACTCATCTCAGCATTGGCTAGCAGACTTATTAGGAGGAATACCACCTTCATCAAATCTATAGAGAGAATTTACCTTTACTACCTGTGTTGGGTTATCAAGACCATGTATTTCTTCAGTAGGTGGTAAATTCATAACATCTTTAGCTTTAATACCTTTTTCTTTCATAAATTTATTTGCCTCTTCCATATCTTCAGGACCGACAAATAGAATACCCCTTTTCTTCGGAGTTGGCTTAGGAGTTGGTTCAGGAAGTGTCCAATTATTTTCATTACTCAACATATTATTCAATAGCAATTCAGCTTTCTCAATGGTTCTTTCCCTGAAAACACAACCATCACAACTATTCAGGTGGTCTCTGGAAGCATCGGTTTGTCCATTATAAAAGATATCAAGTATTTCATTATTTTTGGGAGGATGATCAAGCAAAGCATTAAGTAATCGGGGAAGACTCCCCAAGCTTGTCGAAGACTCTCTTCTTCAATTTGCAAAAAAATATATTTCCCTTAAGGCAGCTTGTTTCTTATGAGCGGGGAAATATTAAGGAGAGAAGTAATAAATCATATCCTGGGGACTACGCACACAACCAGGATCAAGAGAATTAAACCATGTTTTAGCATCACCCTTTAGTGAAAACGGAAATAACTTAAGGATATAGTAGTAAAGAAATTTTTTCTCATTGGTGAATAGAGTGGCTATATCATTTAATTTAGTAAGATGTGCCACAACAGTTTCAGATTCATAGCCATAAAAAGGATCGACAAAGAAATCATAATCCCTATCTGTAGCGACCAGACCTCAAACAGTCTGATCTCTGTGCATCAGTGTCATCCCTGGATCAGTAATGCTGACATGCACAATACTTGAAGGATTTATAACAGAGTAGCAATCACACACTTATTACATCGATAGTCCAACGATGAATTTATTACAAATAATATGGCTGAAGGCCATCTAACACGATAACAGCGGAAGGCTTGGAAGATAAGTGAGTCCATCAACTCCAGCGGCATCACTGAGTATAGAACCACGACCTAAAAGGGGCATCTTACTCGTCGTCTGAAAAGTCTGCAACATGAAACGTTGCAGCCCGAAAACGGGTCAGCACATGGAATATGCTGGCAAGGTAACACAAGAGATGCAATGGAAGTAAAGCTATACTATATGCAATATTTAGCTGGTGGAAAGCTCTATGGATAAGTTTTTGCGTAAAGCCAATTTTTCCCTACTTCAAAGGAATGCATTTTAATTAACTATCATGGTAGTTGAAACATCGTTGAGAAGATAGACATCCACTCAACCCCAATTAAAGTTCATCATTAAACCCAACAAAATTAAATTAAAGTAACATGTTGAGATGCACATGATAATCCAAGTACTAGATACTCAAGACATCCATAACCGGGGACACGGCTAATCATGATCAGTTTGTACACTCTGCAGAGGTTTGTGCACTTTTCCCACAAGACTCGACCGCCTTCGTTTGGTTTCTCGCACTGCAGGGTGTTTGAGAAATGGATGACCGAGACATAGTCTTTCAGAAGCGCTAGCACCTTACGATCGGGCGGACCGTACCAACCTACATCCCCTACATCTGCTAGTCCACCACTGTAAGAGTTCGCACAACTTACTCATACTATGCTAGAGCCCATAATAGCATTGTGGTTGCACACGGAAGTTTCTAGTATGAAAAATCTCATGATCCCTTTGAGCCTGGGTGGCGGTCCAAAAGAAAAACAGGCAATCACTGGAATACCCAGATGCCTCAATCCACCCAGATGTGTAAATGTTGCCACCTTAAGTTGAACCATTAATTAACAATCTCACATCTGTCATGGATTTCACTCACCCAATCCTAGCAGCAAACGTAGAAGTAACTCCCAAGGGTTTGAATGTAATGCAGGTAATAGGTACTACCTCAATCTACTTCCCAATCCCACAAGTTAATTGATCCTACTCATGCAATGTGTGAGGGTTTGACTAATGCAATGAAAACTGGGTAATTGGAAAGTATGATCAAAGTGTTACTTGCCTTGCTGATGATCCGCAAAACCTAGAGACTCAAAGTAGCAAGCGGCGCACTCCGGGTACTCTATCGCAATCAAACAAACAAGCATACAATAAGTACTTAACTAATGCACGGATAAAACTCAAATAAGAGATCTAACCAGAAAGTTCAACTTAAGAACTCCGGTTTGCAAAAAGAATCAACTTGAAAGAAGCAACGAAACTCAAACTGCAAAAGAAACGAGCTCCAAATTTACTAGTTGGCCTAAAGTCAAATTTTACAGTAGCCAAAACTTTGTTTAAGTTGATTAAACGTAAAGAGGGCTTCGAGACGAAGATCTGGGATTTTGAATCACCTGATTCCGACTCTCGAGCAAAAAGAAAAACGAAAAACAAGACCAGGGCAGAAATCGTGATCGGAATAACCGCGGATAAATACCACGGAAAAGAAAGACGACGAACAGGCTAACGAACGAACTTTTGCTGTCTGCGGTTAACTAACGAAAACCGTTCGTTAAAACAAACGTACGGACGAACGTCTGCTATTTAACTAAACGGGCGGAAAATAATAATAATAAAAAACGAACCGATCTATTCTAAAAAAAAAGATCTAGATTTTTCCTAAACAAACCGATCGGTTAATCGAAAAAAAACTACCTCAACTCCGGCGGAAATCCGGTGGACTCCGGCGGGGCGGGGCGGCGGCACGCGGGGCGGCGGCGGCGGGCTGCGAGGCGGCGGCGGCTGGGCTCGGCAGCGGGGCGCGGCAGGGGCGGCGGCGGGGCGCGGCAGGGGCGGCGCTAGGGTTCGGGCGAGGCTGCGGGGCGAGGCTAGGCTTTGGGCCGGCGGGGCTGCGGCTTATAAAGCCCAGTCTCCCGACCCTATACGAGACTAGGTCAGTTTCCTTTTTTTTAAAGAGTCCCGGCGCAGAAAAACTAACGAAAGAAATACCAAACGGACTCCAAAATTCCCGAAATAAAATTTCACCGTCCTCTAATAATATTTAGGACAAAGTGAACATTTTTCCCGGACCTAAATGCAATTTTGAAAAACGTGTATTTTTCCTATGCAAATAAATCCGAAAATAAATCCAGAAAAATACCAAAAGTGATTTTAATATTTTCCTCCAATATTTCTGTTATTTTGGAGAAGTCATATTATCTCCGCTCATATTTTGTTTTTAGAAATATTTTTAGGAGAAAAAATAATTAGAATCACACTGTCCTCGTACCGGTATTCGAGCGAACTCAAATACGAAAACGGTAAAATCCCCAACTCTCTCTGTAGGTCCTTGAGTTGCTTAGAATATCGAGGAACGCCACGAACAAAAATGCAAAAACATGAAATGCAATTATGATCTATCTATAACATTCCAAATTGAAAATTTGGGATGTTACAAACCTACCCCCCTTAGAATGAATCTCGCCCTCGAGATTCGACTTGGCTAGAGAACAGGTGTGGGTGGTCCTTGCGTAGATCATCTTCACATTCCCAGGTGGCTTCTTCCTCGGTGTGGTGACTCCACTGAACTTTGCAAAACTTGATAACCTTGCTGCGAGTGACTCTACTCAAAAATTAGAGAATCTTAATAGGCTTCTCCTCGTAGGTCAGATCACTGTCCAACTGAATTGCTTCAAGGGGTACTGTGTCTCTAAGCGGTATGTCGGCCATCTCCGCGTGGCACTTCTTCAGCTGCGAAACGTGAAACACGTCGTGCACTCCTGACAATCCTTCTGGCAATTCCAACTTGTAGGCAACCTCTCCCATGCGTTCCAAAACACGATAATGTCGGGGGAAACTGTCCGCCACGAGCACCTATGGGACCGGAGCCCCTTGTACGTTGCGGTAAGGGAGCGGAGGGAGCACGGAGAGCAGATCGAGGAACGCACGCGGGCAGTTTTACCCAGGTTCGGGCCGCGCGGACGCGTAAAACCCTACTCCTGCTTGGATTGTATTGAGTTCTTGAGCTCGAGAGCTTGAAGAGCTAGCTACACCGAGCGGAAGAGCTGTCTAGGTTCCGAACCCTTTCTACGTTGTGCATGGGCCTCCTTTTATAGCTCAAGGGGTCACCGACAGGTGTCAACGTAGAGGAGGGTAAAAATGTAACTTTGGCGGTAGTTGTAACAGTGCGGGAACAGTGCATGAACAGTAGATGAACAGTGGTCTTCACCTAACCTTGACAGTGGGGGACAAGGGCATTAAATGCCCGTCACCGTCGACCCCAAAAGCGCCCGCCCATGCTTCTCCGTTCGCCACGGCGGTAGCCTCGTCACCGTGGCGTGCCACCGTGTCCCCCAGGCTGCACAGCCATCCGCCACGCGTCCCTGGAAGGGCCCCAGGGCGACGCGTGGGCCGATGAGCTGGAGCGCGGGCACACAGCGCAGGCTTCCCCCGGCAAGCACCTTGCCGGGGTCTTGATCTTGCCGGGCCCGAAAGCTTGTCGCTCCCCGGGTCCTGCCGGGGCGCAGGGTGCGCCGGGGCATGTCTTCTGAGATGCTGTCTTCTGGTCTTCCTGGCAAGCTCCTCTTGCCAGGGTCTTGTATTAATGTGATAATCTTGAGCCTGGTGCGGCCTTCCCGGCAAGCTCCACTTGCCGGGGTCTTGATCTTCTGACTTGTATACTTTGTTTTTGAATGGCTTTATAAGGACCGAAAAGGTCTCCGACGAGCACGTGGTAAACCCTGCCGCGGGAAGCTGATACTGCCCGTGCACAAGTTGGGGTACTAAGGTACCCCTATCTTAGTACACCGACAGGAGCCCCCGGGCCTGGGCCACACACGGTGCCGAGCGCTGTTGGGCCAGGCCCAAAACAGTGCACGGGCACACGCGGCCCACGGCACGCCGAATCTCCTTCCGTATCCGCCGCATCCCCCCCTAACGGCGCGCGTCGATTGCGGCGTCGTGGGGGAGATCGTGGCCTCGTTCTTTAATGGGAAATGCGGAGCGTCCCCCACTTCCCCCTTAAAAGCAGAGGAAGCAGGGGCAGTTTCCCTCCTTCGTATTCATTGCGCCTTCATTCTCGAGAAAACTTCCGCTGCTTCTTGCCTCCGCCCCTCCTCCGCCGTCTTCCGCATCCGCGGCGCCGTCGAGCTCCTCGCCCCTTTCCTCACCGCTCCCGCCATGGCTCCGAAGAGCGACAAGGCCAAGAGCGACAAGGCCAAGAACGAGAAGGCCAAGAAGGAGAAGTCCGAGCAGGCGGCGAAGCTGGCCGCCCTGCGGAAGAGGAACGTGGTCTTCGCGCCAAGGCTTGGTCCGAGGGAGCTGCGGGACAAATATTATTTGTTCTAGGCGAGGGAGACCAAAGCTCACCCCCGCACCCAAGTCTACCCCGCCATCGCCAAAGATATGTTCCCCGGCGGGTATTTCTTCTTCGCTGCATTTTTCCACTGTGGATTGTGCCCTCCGTTCTCGGAGTTCTTTTGCGACATCATGAACACATACAACCTCCACCTCCTAGATTTCACTCCCAACGCCATCCTTGCGATGGCCGTTTTCGCACATCTGTGCGAAAACTATGTTGGGATCCACCCAAATGTCGCCCTTTTCCGCCACTTTTTTATGCCTAGAGTAGAATCGGGCGCTCCCCTCTCCGGCGGCATCTCCTGGATCTTCCGGCTGAACAAGAAGGATTCATACCTGAAGGGAGAGCTCCACGGCAAGTGGGAGGAGTGGCGTGCAGATTGGTGCTGGATAGTGGAGGACAAGCCGGAGCCTTTCACCGCGCCGCGCACAACTGCCATAGTGCGCGGCAGAGACTGGAGCGAATTGGCCCCGGAGGACAACAAGCTCAGCATTGCCCTTATTAGGATTATTCGTCTCCGGGTAGCCAAACTAACCATCGGAGAGGTAGGGGCAGATTTCCTCCGCCGCCGCATTGCCCCTTTACAAGAAAGGAAAAGGCCAGCATGGGAATTTGGCAACGCGGTGGATATCATGAGGCTGCGCCCTGGATTGAATCATAATTTCACTGCCTTGGAGTTGAAGGGGATGGTCCGGGAGCTCTTCAAGCATGACCCGGCCCACCCAGAATGGTTTAGACCTCCCCGGGGAGTGGTGCCGCTGTGCAACAGCACTGCCCGGGATTCCTTGCGCGCGATGATGCCAGCGTGCGACTCCCACGGCGTCAACCCCACATGGATCGAGCCTCCGCCGGACGCCGTGCTGAGCTTCTTCGACAACCTGGTCGAGACGCCCAAGAACGCCGAGGAGAACAAGGGCCTCACCCAGGCCACCACGGCAAGGGATATAGCCTACATCGCCTCCAGGATGGAGGAGGCCGCCGCCGCGGCAGCCGCGGGTGATTTTGGGTATACCGTGGACGAGGCACAGGCTGCGGACGAGGTGAGCCAAGCAGAGGAGGCGGAGATCCTCAGGCTGCTCAAGCTTCCGCCCGATGAGTTTGCCGGGGTGCCTACTCTGAAGTTTGCCGGGACGAGCGAGGTCGCCGGAGAGGGCGAGGTCGCCGGAGGGAGCGAGGTTGCCGGAGGGAGCGGGGCCGCCGGGCATGGTGCTGGGTCCAGCGGGCCTGCCGGGGAGGAGGAGGAGAACGCCGAAGCTGACGAAGATTCTGGTGGGTCTCTGGGACTCGACGACGATGCCTCTTCGTCCTCAGAGAACTCCCCGCCACCGGCAAGTCCCAAGCAGCAAACGAAGAAGCGCCTCCGCAAGGCAGCTGAGGTGGCGAGGCCGCAGGCGCCCCGACAGCAGCCGACGCGCCGCGCAACGCGTGCCACCAGGACGAGCAAAGTCGTCCAGGAGGCGCCCCACGCACCAGCGCCTAGCGGAGGGGGATCCTCCCGGAGCGGAACGGCCGCCCCTTCTGCTCCTCGGGCCTCGGCGACGACGGAGGCTGGGTCTTCGCAGCCCCCAGCCCCGGAGACCGCCAAGCGCCCGAGGGAGCCTTCTCCTCCTGCTCCTCGCGCGGGAGCACCTCAGGTGGAGTTCGACTTCTCCGCCCTCAGCTCCGACGACGAGGAAGAGGAGTAAGTTCTTGTAACTTGTAATTTCTTCGATTTTGTCTTGACTTTCCTTGCTGATTCTGATCTTGTTTTGTTTTGCTTTCAGGACCCTGACCCAGCGGATGGCGAAGAGAGCCAAGATCCCTGTGGTCGAGGTTGAAGACGACTCGCCCGCCGCGGCGACTGGGGACGTGCCAGCGGCAAGCTTGCCGGATCAACCTGCTGCTCCGAGGAGCAGCCCCCAGCGTAAGTCTGGTTTTGAATTTTCTGTTCGTCGGGCGCGCTTGAGGTTTTTGCTTATATTGATATCTCGTTGTCTTGTTTGTCTTGTGCAGAAGTGGAGCCGCAGCCGCAGGAGCAACCGGAGGTCACCCCCGAGGAGCTGTCTGTTCCACCCTCCCCGCCAAGGGCGAATTCCCCGGCGAGGGAGAACGCTCCGCCAAGGACGGGCACCCCGCCAAGGGTGAGCAACCCGACAAGGGTGAGCACCCCGCCAAGGGAGGGCGCGGGCGGCCCTCCGCCAGCAGGGGCCACCACTCCGCCGCCAAGGGTGGATTCCCCGGCGAGGGAGCCTGTCGTCGAAGAAGTCCTCGAAGGTAAGTCTTGTAGCTTCTTGTTCTTGGACTTGTCTTTTTGGATATTTGCTTGACTTTTTCTTTTCTTTTTCTTCTGCTAGATCCTCCCGCCCCAGAGCGGATGGAGACGGAGGCCACCGTTGAGGAGGAGGTGCGCGGCGACGGCGGCGACGCCACTGCTACTGAGGGCATGGCTGGAGCCGACGAGCCTGCCGCTGAGGAGACCGCCCCGACCGCAGACGCCGCGGGCGGAGAAGGGACCGGTGACCGCACTGCTGGCCCGGAGGTAGCAGGAGCGTCAAGCGCTGCGCCGGCCGCCGACCCCTCCGCGTCCACGGAGCGGTCGGGCGTCTATCTTGAAGCTCCCAACGGGATCTTTATACAAGTCCCGTGGGCGTCCTCGTCGCGAGCCCCCGTGGGGGGAGAGACCTACGATGGAGAGGTCCTCGCCTCCGCGGGGTTGAAGGTCGTTGAAGCGCTTGGCGGGAGTGACGAGCCCGAAGAGGAGAAGCTTCTTCGCCAGCTCCTGGCCCTGTACCGGGCCAGGCAGGCGAAACTGGAGTCCCGAGAAGCTCTCACCGCCAAGGCTGGAGCTGATTTGGAGAAGCGCGCTGCGGAGCTCCACGCCGCCAACCAGGCGGCCCTCCGCAACTTGGCGGAGGAGCGCGAAAGGCTTGCCGAGGAGCAGCAAGCGTTCCTCCTTAAGAAGGCTGAGGCCGAGGAGCAGCAGCGATTGGTTGGCGAAGAGCTGTCCCGGCGAGAAGGAGCGCTCAACCAACGGAAGGTCGACCTCGACGCCCACGAGGACGACCTCACCGCCCGGGAGCGGGCCATTGGCGGAGCCCTGAAGGAGGCAAAGGCTGCCGCTGCCACCGCGGAGACCGCCAAGAAGGATCTTGAGGCCAAGGTGGAGCAGCTGGAGCGGTACCTGAAGGCGAGTGCGGACAGGATCACCGCGCTCAATGTGGAGCGGGAAAAAGATGCCCATACCAACTCTGACCTGCAGGTACGCCTCTCCAAGAAAGGTGACGAGCTCACCGCCGCCAAAGATTCTATTGCTGACTTGGAATTGAAGGTCTCCACTCTGACCGACTCGCTCGACGCTGCCCGGGATCGCGAGACGAAACTGAAGGACGAGCTCCGCAAGGAACGAGGCCTGGTGGAGAGCGCCGCCGTCTCGGCGAACCAGTTCAGCCGGGCAGTGGAGCAGTGGACTGACGATCTGGTCACCTCCGCTGCCAACATTGACAAGGAGATGATGGCGCTGAGGGTGGAGCACCTCGTGTACTCTCCGGACGAGAACCTCCCCCACAGCGCCAAGCTGAGTCTCTTCTTCAGGGGAATCGCGCCGGGGCTTGCACGGCTGCGAGAGAAGCTCCCCGCGCAGCTGGCCGACGAGTCGCGTCGGCTCTGCGCGGGCACCTTGGAGCGCGTCTTGACGAAGATCGTCTACCGCAACCCCGGCATCAACCTTGTCAACGTCCTCCGCTCCTTGCCGGACGATGCAGATCAGGAGGCGTTGAAGGCGCAGGTCGCCCACATCGTCGCCAAGGTGAACAAAGTCACGAGGCGTGAAGGCGACCGCGTAGATTAGGCTTCTTTCTTTCTGTTTCCTTTGCCGCTGCAAAGTATGTTATGAACATGAATCTATTAGTATCGCGGCAAGCTATCTTTGTAATATACAATCTTATTTTGATCAATTGATGCAGTGTTATCTCCCTTGCTTTGGTCCTTTACTTTGTATGCTTTTTACCCTACGCTTTGAGGGAACTTGCCGGCAAGGGCCTCTTGCCGCGAGTGCTGAGTGCTAGACTCTGAGCAGCCTGCTGGCAAAAGACCTCGTCGGCAAGCAACCTTGCCGCAGCTAGTCGCAACACACTTAGCTTGCTGAGCGAACTCGAAAACGAAGTAAGGGTGCGACACTTGTCGCAGCTCTCTTAAGTCGTTGAGCGTGCTCGGAAACAAAGTAAGGGTGCGGCTAGCCACGGGTAGGTTCCTCCGCGCACAGGTTTTCCATACAAAGTGTGGTTGTTCAAGGAAGACAACTAAAATTGAAAAATTTGAATGCTCAAACTCTGATGACTTAGCTTTCGTAAACTGCTTGTCCCTCGACAAGGCTTCTCTTTCTTGAACAGCACTTGGTTCATCCTCCACCTCCTTCCCCCCCGGCAAACTTGTCCGCGAGGAATACTCCTTCTGCTTAAGAGGGAAAGAAAAAGAGGAGGGAAAACAAGTATATAGCCTCATGGCTTGCTGGTGCTTACCGGAGATGTGCGTTGCACAAGGTGCCAAACAATGCATGCAAATAACAAAGAAAAGCATGAAAATGGCAAATAGTGCAAAACACAAAAGCTTTACTGATGCACGGGATCTGCGCCCGGCTTTGTACAAAGGTTTACATGCAACAGCGGCAAGACTCGTACAAAAGGTGGTTGCCGGAGCGGATCACGGCAACCGCGCCTTATGGGTGAAACTTGCGAAGATGCTCTATGTTCCAGGAATTGCTCACCGGTAAGCCTTCTTCGGTCTCAAGGCGGACAGCTCCGGGCCTTGTGACTTGTCTCACCCGATAAGGGCCTTCCCACTTCGACGTCAACTTGTTGGAATTCTTGGCGGACTGAACACGCCGAAGAACAAGGTCGCCTTCCTCGAGACTCCTGGCCTTGACCTTGCGGCTATGATAGCGACGCAAGGCTTGCTGGTATCGAGCAGCTCGTACAGCAGCCTGGAGACGTTCCTCCTCTAGGAGCAGTGCATCATCTTGTCGCAGTTGCTCTTGCTCGAGCTCATCATAAGCGAGCACTCGAGGAGATCTGTATACGAGTTCCGTGGGGAGAACTGCCTCTGCTCCATAGACAAGAGCAAAGGGTGTCTGTCCGGTGGCTCGACTTGGTGTCGTCCTGATTGACCAAAGAGCCACCGGCAACTCCTCTATCTAGTTTCTTCCGCACTTGCCAGCCTGTCGAAGGTTCTTGTCTTGAGTCCGCGCAGCACTTCAGCATTGGCCCTCTCCGCTTGACCATTGCTCCTCGGATGAGCAACAGAAGCGAAATAGACCTTGGCGCCAAGGTCTTGGACGTACTGCATGAAGGTGCGACTTGTAAACTGTGTGCCGTTGTCGGTGATGATCCTGTTAGGGATTCCGAAACGGCAAACAATTGACCTGAAAAACCTGACTGCTGACTGTGCTGTCACCTTTCTCACTGGTTCCACTTCTGGCCACTTTGCAAACTTGTCGATTGCAACGTACAAGTATTCAAAGCCCCCGACAGCGCGGGGAAAGGGGCCGAGGATATCAAGCCCCCAGACCGAGAAGGGCCAGGATAAAGGAATCGTCTAGAGAGCTTGAGCTGGCTGGTGAATTTGCTTGGCATGGAACTGGCACGCTTCACACTTGGTTACTTGTGCAGTTGCATCTTGGAGGGCTTCTTGCCAAAAGAACCCTTGCCGGAACGCCTTTCCGGCAAGTGCCCTTGCGCCAATGTGGTGGCCACATATGCCTCCGTGTATTTCTGCCAACAGCTTCTGTCCATCTTCTCTGGAAATGCACTTCAACCTGACACCATTGAGTCTTCTTCTGTATAGTTCATTGTCAACGAACTGGTGCATACTTGACTGCCTGGTTATTTTCTCTATTTCTTCTGGCTCGTCGGGAAGTTCTCCAATTTGTAGAAAACGGACGATTTGCTGTGCCCATGCCGGACCTCGAGGCTCAACGGCAAGGACTAAAGGCATGAGGGCCGCTGCGGGAACCCCAGCTTCTACGGCAAGAACCTCTGGTTCTGCCGGAGCTGATGGTCCCCCGGCAAGCCTGCCGGGGCAAGGCTTGTCGGGAACGCCTGCTTCAACTGTACAGACCCTTAGATCTGCAGGAGCAAACTATTCCTCAGCGTTCTGATTGTTGATCTTGGGGACCTTGGCGGCGGCCTCGGGGAGATCCGCCGGCAAGTAGTCGCCGGAGACCAACTTTCTCTTCTTGTTCTGCCCAATTGATGGCGTAACGGATGGCTGAGTTAGCTTGAGCAGGAAGGTCCCTGGTTCCACAGGTAACTTCATTGCAGCACACTTTGAGAGGCCATCTGCAATATCATTCTGAGCTCTTGGGACGTGCTCCATTTGCAGACCTTCAAAGTGCTCTTCAAGCTTCCTCACCTCATCAACATAAGCTTCCATCAAAGGGCTCTGATAACTCTTGTTCACTTGTCGGACCACCAACTGAGAATCTCCCCGCACAATCAACTTCCTGATCCCAAGCTCGGCTGCAATTCTGAGGCCGGCAAGCAACCCTTCATACTCAGCAATATTGTTTGTCGCTTGTTCCCTGGGAAAGTGCATCTGGATAACATACTTGAGGTGCTCTCCGGTGGGCGCTATGAGTACCACGCCGGCACCAGCGCCTTGCAGCGAGAAAGCACCATCAAAGTACATTACCCATTCTCTGGTCGCTACTTGTAAGGGGACACTTGTCTCTTGGATTTCTTCATCTGGTGTCGGGGTCCATTCCGCTATAAATTCTGCCAAAGCTCTGCTCTGTATAGTTGAAGTACTCTCAAACTTGAGACCAAAGCTTGACAGTTCTAGTGCCCACTCGACGATCCTGCCTGTTGCTTCGGGATTTTGCAATATCCTTTTCAACGGAAAGCGAGTGACCACTGTTATCTCATGTGCTTGGAAGTAATGGCGCAGCTTTCTCGAGGCCATGAGGAGGCCGAAAAGCAACTTCTGCACCCCAGAGTATCTTGATCTAGCCCCCTGCAAGAGGGAACTTACAAAATACACCGGGCGCTGCACCATCTTCCTTTGCACTTCTCCTTGCTCCTGCGCAGAGTTGTCCTTGTCGGGGCCAGAGCTTGCCGGTGGAGCCCCCTGCTTGTCGCTGGATTCGCTTGCCGGAGGTGTGGGCTCTTCCTCTGCCTCCCTTTCCGCTACCAACGCGGCACTAACCACTTGATTGGTTGCCGCTAAGTACAGCAGCAACTTCTCTTGTGGCCTAGGCGCGACAAGTATTGGAGTGGAGGACAGGTATGGGACCGGAGCCCCTTGTACGTTGCGGTAAGGGAGCGGAGGGAGCACGGAGAGCAGATCGAGGAACGCACGCGGGCAGTTTTACCCAGGTTCGGGCCGCGCGGACGCGTAAAACCCTACTCCTGCTTGGATTGTATTGAGTTCTTGAGCTCGAGAGCTTGAAGAGCTAGCTACACCGAGCGGAAGAGCTGTCTAGGTTCCGAACCCTTTCTACGTTGTGCATTGGCCTCCTTTTATAGCTCAAGGGGTCACCGACAGGTGTCAACGTAGAGGAGGGTAAAAATGTAACTTTGGCGGTAGTTGTAACAGTGCGGGAACAGTGCATGAACAGTGGATGAATAGTGGTCTTCACCTAACCTTGACAGTGGGGGACAAGGGCATTAAATGCCCGTCACCGTCGACCCCAAAAGCGCCCGCCCATGCTTCTCCGTTCGCCACGGCGGTAGCCTCGTCACCGTGGCGTGCCACCGTGTCCCCCAGGCTGCACAGCCATCCGCCACGCGTCCCTGGAAGGGCCCCAGGGCGACGCGTGGGCCGATGAGCTGGAGCGCGGGCACACAGCGCAGGCTTCCCCCGGCAAGCACCTTGCCGGGGTCTTGATCTTGCCGGGCCCGGAAGCTTGTCGCTCCCCGGGTCCTGCCGGGGCGCAGGGTGCGCCGGGGCATGTCTTCTGAGATGCTGTCTTCTGGTCTTCCTGGCAAGCTCCTCTTGCCAGGGTCTTGTGTTAATGTGATAATCTTGAGCCTGGTGCGGCCTTCCCGGTAAGCTCCACTTGCCGGGGTCTTGATCTTCTGACTTGTATACTTTGTTTTTGAATGGCTTTATAAGGACCGAAAAGGTCTCCGACGAGCACGCGGTAAACCCTGCCGCGGGAAGCTGCTACTGCCCGTGCACAAGTTGGGGTACTAAGGTACCCCTATCTTAGTACACCGACAGGTAAGGTCCCACAAATCTCGGGGCTAACTTCCCTTTAACTCCGAAACGTTTAACTCCTCGCAGAGGCGATACTCTCAGGTATGCTCTGTCTCCGATCTCATAGGTTATCTCCTTGCGCTTCGAGTCCGCATAACTCTTCTGCCTGGACTGAGCTACCTTCAGTCTATCTCGAATCAACTTCACCTTCTCCTCAGACTCTTTGATTAAGTCTGGTCCAAACAATTGTCGGTCTCCAACTTCATCCCACGACAACGGTGTTCGGCATCTCCTTCCATACAATGCCTCGAACGGTGCCATCTTCAAACTGGCTTGGTAACTGTTGTTGTATGAGAACTCCGCGTAGGGCAAGTTGTCATCCCAACTAGATCCATAATCTAATGCACAGGATCTTAACATATCCTCCAGAATCTGATTGACTCTCTCCGTCTGTCCATCAGTGTGCGGGTGAAACGCGGTGCTAAATTCTAGTCTGGTACCCAAAGTTTCATGTAACTGATTCCAGAACTTTGAGTTGAACTGGGTTCCTCTATTTGATACGATGCTCCTCGGAACTCCGTGCAGACATACAATTCTGGTCATGTATATCTTAGCCAACTTTGCACTGGTATATGTGGTTTTCACAGGAATAAAGTGGGCTACCTTCGTCAATCGGTCTACCACTACCCAGATTGAATCATATCCTGCTTTGGTCCTGGGCAATCCGGTGATAAAATCCATGCCAAGCTTCTCCCACTTCCATTCGGGTATTGGCATAGGTTGCAATAATCCTGCTGGCTTCTTATGTTCTGCCTTCACTCTCTGGCATACATCACAAACTGCTACATACTCCGCAATATCCTTCTTCATACCGGTCCACCAGAAAATATCCTTCAAATCCAAATACATCTTAGTATTTCCTGGGTGAATCGAGGATGTGATACGTCCAAAACGTATCTATAATTTCTGCTTGCTCCATGCCACTTTTGGGTGATATTGCTATGATATTCATACACTTCCATACACTTTTGATCATATTTGGACTAACTTACTAATCCAGTGCACCCCAGTGCCAGTTTCTGTTTTCGGCTATTTTTGTATTTCAGGTTTTCACGTTTCGAGAACTGCCCAGAAAAATCCAGAAAAATTATATAAAAAATCAGCGATCCGGAAACAACACTGCGTCCGAAGGGCAGCCTGGGGGGGGGGGCACAGGGGCTCCAGGCGCCCTGTGGGCGCGCCCCCCTGGGCCGCGCCGGGGGGGCGCCTGGGCCCCCCGAGGCTCCATCGGTGCCCTACTTTGGCATATATTTAAAGGACTCTCCGAAACCCTCAGAACAGGACTTCTTTTCGCGATCCCATCTCTGTTCCGCCACCGCCGCCGCTTCCAAGATCGGGAGCACCAGGAGAACTCTTCCCGGCACCCTGCCGGAGGGGAGGATCACCACCGGGAGCTTCTCCACCACCATGGACGCCTCCCGGATGACTCGTTAGTTGTCTCCCTTGGACCATGAGTCCATGACCAGTAGCTATGTGATGTTCTCCTCCCGTTCTTGTGCTTCACTAATTAGTCCTCGTGAGCTTCCCTACATGATCGAGGCACCTATGTAATCCTTATGCTGTTGCTATGTTGAGTTTGCTGGGATCCGATGGATTATGAGATTATGTTCAGATTGATCTTGAGTAATATATTTGATTCACCTCTTTTATATTTTAGTTCATAAGTAATTCTTGCATGTTCTCCGTTGTTATTTATTGCTTTGGCCGAGTAATAGGTAGTGACTCCAAGAGGGAACGTTATGCTCGATTGTGGGTTCATGTCCCTCGATGACTAGCTTGAGTGACAGAAACATGAGTCTAGGGGATGTGCTGTTGCCACAAGGGGGAAAACAACGGTGCTTGTGCCCGCGGGTGCAAGGATTATTTACTTTACGCAAAGATCTTTTAATGCAGTTGTCTGTTGCATTGAGTTTACACTATGGGTGGGACTCGCAACTTAATACCAGCGAGATGTTCTGGATAGATATCTCAAGGTGGATGATTAGTAGTAGATATTGATGGATTTCGGTCTACTTACTTTGGCGTACCGCCCATGCTTTGAACCTCAACCTTTCTTGCAATGTAGTCAGCATTGGTTTGCGTTCGTGGTCCTGTCAATTGCCCAGCTGTAATTTGTTTACCTCACATAGCTGTTTTATCGTCTTTTGGGAGAGAGACATCAGTAGTGAACATCATGAGACTCCGGTCCATATTACCATCATTGATCACATCCACTATTTACTTTTCGTTATTTACTTACTATTGCAAAAACTATCTATCACTACTATCATTGCTTTTAACCCTTTGTGAACTACAAGGCCGGAGAGATTGACAACCTCTCTGTACTCGTTGGGAGCAAAGTTATTTGTATCTGTGTGCAGGTCCACGTTGGTTGCTACTAATCTGGCGCCGTAGCAATTGACACCTACCTATTGAACCTAGGAGTCTCTGGGGAATCGATCCTTGGCATCTTTGCTAGGGGAAAACACTTCTACTTACTGCATCTTACACCTTCCACTTGGGGTAACCAACGAGGGGTTCGAGGCCCATCAAGGAGTATTTTCTGGCGCCGTTGCTGGGGACTCCACTCTTCAGGATAGGGGAGTTGCATGCTATCTTTTACCTTTGCTTTTTAGTCTTGTTAGTTTACTTTTCATTTTTGCTTTAGTTCCTTTTATCGAAAATCACAAAAATAGTTATCTTGCTTGCTTGCTACTATGGGTTCCACCGAGAACACCAAGTTGTGTGACTTCACTAGTCACAACAACGATGACTTTATCAGCACACCTATCACTACACCTGCCACTTCAGCACCTTCATATGAAATTAAACCTACTTTACTTAACTTAGTCATGAGAGAACAATTCTCCGGTGCTGGAGATGATGCTGCTTTACACTTGAACAACTTTGTTGAACTTTGTGATATGCAAAAGTACCAAGAAATAGATGGTAATATTGTTAATCTTAAGCTTTTTCCTTTCTCCTTGAGAGGAGGAGCTAAAATTTGGTTTCAGTCTTTGTCTAGAAATAGCATAGATTCATGGGACAAGTGCAAAGATGCTTTTATCGGAAGATACTATCCACCTGCTAAAATTATCCAACTTAGAAGTAACATTATGAATTTTAAACAATTGAATAATGAACACGTTGCCCAAGCTTGGGAACGTATGAAGTCTCTTATCAAGAACTGCCCTACTCACGGTTTGAGTACTTGGATGGTTATCCAAACTTTTTATGCAGGCTTGAACTTTACCTCGCGGAACTTGTTAGATTCGGCCGCGGGAGGAACTTTTATGTCAACTACACTTGGTGCTGCCACAAAGATTCTCGATGAGATGATGACCAACTATTCCCAATGGCACACTGAACGCGCTCCAACAGGTAGGAAGGTAAACTCTGTCGAGGAGATTTCCTCCCTTAATGAAAAAGTTGACTTGATTATGTCTCTACTTTCGAAGCAATCTACTGTTGATCCTCGTGATGTTCCTTTAAATTCTTTGATTGCTCAAGAACAAGTAGATGTGAATTTTATCTCTAGAAACAATTTTAACAACAATGCTTATAGGAGTAACTTTGGTAACAATTCTAGACCGTTCCCCTCTAACTCTTATGGGAACAACAATGCTTATCCTAGTACCAAGAACTCTAACACTGAACTAGAGACCATGCTCAGAGATTTCATCACTACCCAAAAAGCCTTTTATAAGAATGTAGAAGAGAAACTACATAAACTAGATGATCTTTCTTTTAAGGTAGACCACTTAGCCAATGAGGTAAAATTGCTAAAAATTGAAACTTCTCCTCTTAAGGAGAGGGAAGTCATCCCTATTAATGCTACTCAAGTACAAATTAATGAAAACATTAGGATGATGGCTAAGCTTAAAGAGAGATGGGCTAGAGAAAGGGAGGAAGAGGAAAGAATTAAGAGCCTTCCTACCCACCACACTGTTGCTACTATCCAAGTTATTGAGGATGTTCACACTCTTAGCACCCAATGTACTCCTGGTCCCAATGGACCTATTAATGGTGATGCTATAGAAACTACCAAACAGGTGAACCTTAAGGACACCACTACTACTTTACTCGATGCTCGTGACCTTGATTTTGATAATTGCACTCTTACCGAAGTTATTGATTTCCTTCACAAAATGTCTAGAAATCCCCGCACTAGCACGCTTAACCTTGCCTTCACAGAGCATATCACTAATGCTCTCATCAAAGCTAGGGAGGAGAAACTTAGAGTAGAAGCCTCCATAACTAGAAAGCTAGAAGATGGTTGGGATTCTATGATTAAAATTAAGATAAATAACTTCTCATGCTTTGCTTTATGTGATATTGTAGCTAGTACTTCTATTATGCCCAAAAGACTATATGATATGCTTAAATTGAAATCTTTTGATTCTTGTTCTTTTGGTGATGCTCTCGTTGATTCTTCCATAAAGAAACCTTTGGGGAGGATCGATGATGTTCTTATTGTTGTCAATGATAATTATGTTCCCGTTGATTTCACTATTATGGGTATTGAATGTGATCCTTCATGTCCAATTATTTTGGGACGTCCCTTTTTGCGCACCGTTGGTGCTGTCATTGACATGAAAGAGGGTAATATAAAATTTCAGTTTCCTCTCAAGAAAGGGATGGAACACTTACCTCGTAAGAAGGTCAAGTTACCTTTTGAGTCCGTTGTACGGGCTAGCTATTCTTTTACTCTTGATAAAACTTGATCTATGCATTATGCCTAGCTTAAAGGCATAAAAGAAAGCGCTTTTGGGAGGCAGCCCACATGAATAAATTTTTGCTTTTGTTGTGTCTTGATGTTGTTTACTGCTGTAGCATCATCATTGTATCTTTACTTTTCATATTTGTGCCAAGTATAGCCTCTGATCGCTAGAAAGTTCAAAAGTTGTGAGGTGCTGTCCAGGAAACAGATTCTGTCCTTGGATAGAAAAATTCGTATAAAATCACCAGATCATCTTTTTGGTCTGAATTTTTTCGACAGCGTTTTCTATATATTTGTCTTTCGTGCGTCAGTTCTGAGTTTTTTGATTTGAGTTGCAGAAGTATCCCGAATAGGTCAATTACTGCATGCTGTTCTGTTTTTCACAGATTCTGTCCTGTTTTGCCTTATCTTCACTTTGCAAATTGAGAACTTGCTTTTTCTTTGCAAAAACCTTTTGGCAATCTTGAGAAACAGTAGAACTTCAAGAATATCCTTATTTCCAGCAAGGTATAATTATTTTATTAAGGGTACTAACCTCGCTAATCAGATTATGATGAGTTATGTATGAAGGGAGTTTTCAAGTGTGCGAGGGAAGATGATAAAAGGATTCAGGAGTGTCAAGCGCTCAAGCTTGGGGATGCCCCCGTGCACCCCCAAGAAATATTCAAGGAGACTCAAGCTTCTAAGCTTGGGGATGCCCCCGTGCATCCCCTTCTCCATCAACACTATCAGTTCTTCTTTCGTTTCGCTATATTTTTATCACTTCATGTGTTATGTGCTATGCTTGGAGCGTCTTGCTTTTAGTTTTCTTTTTAGTTTTTCATAACGAGTCGGAACTCAGCATTCCTTTATGTGGGAGAGAAACACGCTCCACCTCTACCTAGAACATTACATAGAATTTTCATGTCTATCTATGCTGTGTGTGTTCTTTGTCTTTTAATAGCTACTATCGTGCTCTGCTCTTGTTATTCATGCTTATCTTTTCAAGAGCTTTTATTTAGTTGGTTGCTTGAATTCTCTTCAATTACCATGCTCACCTTATTAAGAGAGTTTGCTTACGTTGCATGGGTTAATGTGTCTATGATAAAGATGCTACTTTCATGATGGTGCTTAGTAGTTCAGGTTTTCTTTTGGTTAATCTCAAATAGCTGGGGGGTTCCCAATGTGTTATTGGAGTACCAACTTGATTTGTTTGCCTATGATATGGTATGGTCTAGTAATATCTTCCTTCGAGAATTTATTTTGATTGACTTGGCGTATGCTCACGCATATTTAAGACTGTAAAGAAAGTCTGTCAAGCCTTGATGATCTTTTATTTCTAAGTAGCGATATAACTACCATGCCTGATTCAATATTGCTTTGTCGCTCTGCATGATTATGACCGTCATTGCTCTCTTAGTTGGTCGCTCCCAGTCTTTTGCTAACCTCCACCTGTACTAAGCAAACTAACCATGCAATACAGAGCTCATGGGAAAGTAGCCTTAAAACTATTGTGGTAAAGAATATGTTGCCTATGTATCTTATTTCTTATGAGTTGCTTGCTGAGCGGTAACCATGTTTCTGGGGACGCCATCAACTGTCACACTTTTGTTGAATATCATGTGAGTTGCTATGCATGTTCGTCTTGTATGAAGTAAGGGTGATTTACCGTGGGTTGAATTAATATGCATCTTGTTAGAGAAGAACATTGGGCCGCCAACCAAAGCCATGCATCATGGTGGAAGTTTTAGCTTGGACCTTAATCCTCAATCTCTCATGAGAATATGCTTATGCATTAAAGAGGAGTCCATCATCTATTTTCTATGTTGTCCCGGTATGGATGCACTCAAGTTGAGATCTATCAAAAACGAGAAATCAAATGCGATTTATCTCCTTGGACCTTTGTACAGGTGGCATAGAGGTACCCCTTTGTGACACTTGGTTAAAACATATGCAATGCAATGATAACCCATGGGGATCCGAGCTAATTAGGACAAGGAGCGAGCACTATTGGTATTTGATGCATGAGGCTTGCAACTTATAAGATGTTTTATGCATGACACATATGAAGTACTACTACCGTTGACACAATTGCTTCCATGTTTTCAAAATAAAAAGCTTTAGCACATAACCTTTCTTTTACCTTTATGATTGAAGCACCAACTACTGAGAGCATGATTGTCATTCTGAGTGTAATGTGCATTGTCCCAAAGTAGCATTGTATTTTGCATGATTGTGATATCGTTTATTCTGAAATGATTGTATCTAGTCATCACTTAAACCTTGAAGGTGCCCCTGCATTTATGTTTTGCATCACTAAAGGGGGCAAGCTAGATATCACTTGATCATATTTGCACATCATGTTCATTGCAAATCTTTTTGATGTTTCAGTTTCATGTTGTAAAACTTTCAGTCATTTGTGATTTTCTCTTGAGACAACTTAATTACTTTAGAATCATTGTCTCAGTAAGCTTTTGTCATATGACTATGAGAAAGTCCTATATGGTTAATAGCATGTCACCACAGAAATTATTCTTGTTATCATTTACCTACTCGAGGACGAGCAGGAATTAAGCTTGGGGATGTTGATACGTCCAAAACGTATCTATAATTTCTGCTTGCTCCATGCCACTTTTGGGTGATATTGCTATGATATTCATACACTTCCATACACTTTTGATCATATTTGGACTAACTTACTAATCCAGTGTACCCCAGTGCCAGTTTCTGTTTTCGGCTGTTTTTGTATTTCAGGTTTTCACGTTTCGAGAACTGCCCAGAAAAATCCAGAAAAATTATATAAAAAATCAGCGATCCGGAAACAACACTGCGTCCGAAGGGCAGCCTGGGGGGGGCACAGGGGCTCCAGGCGCCCTGTGGGCGCGCCCCCCCCTGGGCCGCGCCGGGGGGGGGGGGGGCGCCTGGGCCCCCCCGAGGCTCCCTCGGTGCCCTACGTTGGCATATATTTAAAGGACTCTCCGAAACCCTAAGAACAGCACTTCTTTTCAAGATCCCGTCTCTGTTCCGCCGCCGCCGCCGCTTCCAAGATCGGGAGCACCAGGAGAACTCTTCCCGGCACCCTGCCGGAGGGGAGGATCACCACCGGGAGCTTCTCCACCACCATGGACGCCTCCCGGATGACTCGTGAGTAGTCTCCCTTGGACCATGAGTCCATGACCAGTAGCTATGTGATGTTCTCCTCCCGTTCTTGTGCTTCACTAATTAGTCCTCGTGAGCTGCTCTACATGATCGAGGCACCTATGTAATCCTTATGCTGTTGCTATGTTGAGTTTGCTGGGATCCGATGGATTATGAGATTATGTTCAGATTGATCTTGAGTAATATATTTGATTCACCTCTTTTATATTTTAGTTCATAAGTAATTCTTGCATGTTCTCCGTTGTTATTTATTGCTTTGGCCGAGTAATAGGTAGTGACTCCAAGAGGGAACGTTATGCTCGATTGTGGGTTCATGCCCCTCGATGACTAGCTTGAGTGACAGAAACATGAGTCTAGGGGATGTGCTGTTGCCACAAGGGGGAAAACAACGGTGCTTGTGCCCGCGGGTGCAAGGATTGTTTACTTTACGCAAAGTTCTTTTAATGCAGTTGTCTGTTGCATTGAGTTTACACTATGGGTGGGACTCGCAACTTAATACCAGCGAGATGTTCTGGATAGATATCTCAAGGTGGATGATTAGTAGTAGATATTGATGGATTTCGGTCTACTTACTTTGGCGTACCGCCCATGCTTTGAACCTCAACCTTTCTTGCAATGTAGTCAGCATTGGTTTGCGTTCGTGGTCCTGTCAATTGCCCGGCTGTAATTTGTTTACCTCACATAGCTGTTTTATCGTCTTTTGGGAGAGAGACATCACTAGTGAACATCATGTGACTCCGGTCCATATTACCATCATTGATCACATCCACTATTTACTTTTCGTTATTTACTTACTATTGCAAAAACTATCTATCACTACTATCATTGCTTTTAACCCTTTGTGAACTACAAGGCCGGAGAGATTGACAACCTCTCTGTACTCGTTGGGAGCAAAGTTATTTGTATCTGTGTGCAGGTCCACGTTGGTTGCTACTAATCTGGCGCCGTAGCAATTGACACCTACCTGTTGAACCTAGGAGTCTCTGGGGAATCGATCCTTGGCATCTTTGCTAGGGGAAAACACTTCTACTTACTGCATCTTACACCTTCCACTTGGGGTAACCAACGAGGGGTTCGAGGCCCATCAGTATGGTGAATCATGGGCCTCCTGTAAAATCAACTTCCTGATCTCCGGGTCGTTAGGCACATAGATTCGATCCTCAAACCATAGGGTGTCGTGCTCATCCTCACGAAAACCTTTAGCTTTTCCTTCGCTCATCCTCTCCTTTATAGAGGCAATCTCTTTGTCAGCTTTTTGAGCTTCTCTGATTTTGTCCATCAGGGTAGACTGGATTTCTAATGTTGCTACATAGCCTCTCGGAACTATCTCCAAACGTAGTTCTCGTAGGTCCTCGGCTAACTCCTTTGGAAACTCCTCCATCATTAGGGTATTGACATGGCTCTTACGGATTAGCGCATCAGCTACTACGTTAGCCTTTCCGGGATGATAATGCAATCTCATGTCATAATCCTTAATGAGTTCCAGCCATCTCCTTTGCCTAAGATTCAACTCCTTCTGAGTGAATATATACTTCAAACTCTTATGATCCGTATATACTTCACAATGGTTTCCAATAAGAAAATGTCTCCACGTCTTCAATGCATGCACTACGGCTGCTAACTCCAAATCGTGGGTGGCATAGTTCATCTCATGAGGTTTTAGTTGTCGTGAAGCATACGAAACAACTCTTCCTTCCTGCATAAGAACAGCTCCAAGTCCTCGACGTGAAGCATCGCAGTACACCTCATAGTCCTTATGTTGATCTGGCAGAATCAACACAGGGGATGATACCAACCTTTTCTTCAACTCCTGGAAACTAGTCTCACATTCTTCTGTCCAACTGAACTTGGTGTCCTTCTTCAACAACTCCGTCATTGGTTTTGCAATCTTCGAGAAATTCTCGATAAATCTCCGGTAGTATCCTGCGAGTCCAAGAAAACCCCGGATCTCTCCAACTGTTGTCGGTGCTTCCCAATTGGTCACAGTGTCCACCTTGGCGGGATCTACTGCTATTCCTTCTCCGGATATAACATGTCCGAGGAATCCAACTTCCTTCAACCAAAACTCACATTTGCTAAACTTGGCATACAACTGATGTTCTCTAAGCTTCTCCAATACCAAGCGCAAATGCTCTTCATGCTCCTCTTCATCTTTCGAGAAGATCAAAATATCATCTATGAACACCACGACGAACTTATCCAAATACTCCATAAACACTTTGTTCATCAGGTTCATAAAGTATGCCGGTGCGTTTGTCAGACCAAACAACATAACGGTATACTCGTACAACCCATACCTAGTGGTAAAGGCCGTTTTAGGTATATCCTGCTCTCGGATCTTCAATTGATGGTACCCTGATCGCAGATCGATCTTGGAAAATACCTTAGCTCCTTGCAATCTATCGAACACATCGTTGATCATTGGCAATGGGTACTTGTTCTTGATCGTTACTTCATTCAATCCTCGATAATCAACAACCATTCTTAACAATCCATCCTTCTTCTCCACTAGAAGTACTGGCGAACCCCAATGCGAAGAACTTGGGCGTATGAATCCTTTATCCAGTAACTCCTTAATCTGCTTCTTAATTTCCTCCAAATCCTTTGCGGGCATCCTGTAGGGTCTTTTAGAAATTGGCCCGGTGCTTGGCAAAAGTTCAATCAAAAACTCTATATCTCTATCCGGTGGCATGCCAGGTAACTCCTCTGGAAACACATCCGGATAATCCTTCACTACTGGCACTTCCTCCTGAACAACTCCTGGCAAGGAATTTAATCTACTCCTCTTTGACTCATGCCGGGATACATACTTGATCCTTCTTCCTTCCGGCGTGGTAAGCAAAATGGTCTTACTGGCACATTCAATATTCCCTTCATACTTAGATAACCAATACATGCCTAATATCACATCCAGTCCTTGAGATTCCAATACTATTAGGTCCGAAGGGAAAGTGTAATTACCAATCCTTAAGGGCAACTGATCACACCATGACTTAGCCATATACTCTGCTCCTGGTGAGGTTACTAACATGGGCGATCTAAGGGCTTGGGTCGGCAGCTTATACTTATCCACGAATCCCCTTGAAATATATGAATGCGATGCACCAGTATCGAAAAGAACGAGTGCAGTAAATGACTTAACTAAGAACTTACCTATAACTGCATCTGGTTGCTCTTCTACTTCCTCCATAGTCACGTGGTTCACTTGTCCTTTGTTGAACGGGTTGGGCTTCTTCCCGGCGCTTCCATTGCCATTCCCATTCTTAAATTCTGGCATTCATTAGCATAATGTCCAGCCTTCCCACACTTGTAACAAGTGACATGGCTAAAATCCCCCTTGGTGGGTGTGGACGGTGCGGGGCGGTTCTGGTTTCCATTTGCTCCATTCCCATTTCCATTCTTGGTGCCATTGTGATTGTGCGAGCTACCTCCTCCATGGGTATGCTGAAACTATCCTACCGCTTTAGGGGTAAAGCGAGGCTTCTGATGAGCTCCAGAGTTATACTTTCCTTGCCCATACTTCCTCTTGCGACTCTCAATCTGTTGATGCTTCCTTTCAATCATTAGGGCGCGATCAACCAACTCCTGGTAATTATTGAAAGTTGCCACCATCAACTATACACTCATCTCATCATTCAGCCCTTCCATGAATCTCTCCTGCTTCTTGGCATCTGTGTCCACATCATCTGGGGCATAACGAGATAGGGTACTAACTCATCCACGTACTGGGCCACAGTACGGTTCCCTTGGCGCAAATTGCGAAACTCCTGCTTCTTCATACTCATTGCTCCAATTGAGACATGGGCGGTACGAAAAGCTTGCTGAAACTGATCCCAAGTCACATTGGCTATGGGGTAAGTGGCTGTGTAGTTCTCCCACCATGCTGCGGCTGGTCCAGACAACTGGTGTGCGGCAAATCGCACCCTCTCAGCATCCGAGCAATTGGCGGTGGTCAAATCCCTTCCAATCTTGCGTAGCCAGTCATCAGCCACAATTGGTTCGATGCTGCTAGCAAACACGGGTGGTTGCAACCTTAAGAAACGTGTCAGGTTGTCCACAGGTGGTGGTGGTGGAGGGTTGTTGTTGTTGTTCTGGTTGTTCTGAGTGTTCTGGACAAGAAGTTGCATCAGGGTGTTCTGCTGCTGGATCAACTGGGTGAGCTTAGGGGGAAACCCGAATTCACATCTTGGAGGCATCTGATGGGTGTAGAGGGAAGAGTTTAGAATAGAAAAGAGGTCTAAGGGAAAATCACTACCCATATGCACATGAGACAAACACACAATCATATCACACCAATCAATTTCAAACAAGGTCTTACAAATCTAACGATCATTACAAAGGTGCTCTAAATCTAATATATGGAGGTAAACTACTAGTCACAGGGTGGTCATCTAAAAATATTGATCGGCAGAGGATTCCATAATATCTGCCCCAGCTTCATCTTCATGGTCTTCATCGTTGCTATCCTCAGCTTCCGAATCCATGTCATCTATGATGATATAGTCTTCTGGTGGAATCTCCTTGGGTTCTTCTTTCTCGTCTTCTTCTCCCATGAGTATCCCTAACTTCCGGGTCAAATCATCATTCTTCTCCACAAGTATCTTCATCTCCTCCTCATATCCGTCGCGTGTAGACTTGAGTTCTTCTTCTAACTCCAAATTCCTATTTAGGGCCTTCTTCAAATCTATCATCCCAGCACACATCTGGTGCTCCTGGCGACGAATGTGGTGGTTCAACTCCTGGATGAATGCTGCAATGGATATACCCTTCCGGGTGCTGATCATATCCCAATTCTCATCTCGGCGTCCACAAATCTGGTAGATAGTGTCCTTTAGCTCCTTCTTGTAGACTTCTCCAATCCTTCCCATAGCAATGTGGGCTGCCATGCTCCTTCCTAGGCTCCATGTGGGTGCATTAAAGGAAAATGCTATGAGTGAGGTGACAGGTGCGAACGTCCTTCCTGGAACTTGAGCTTGAATCAACCAACGCTCCTCCTCAGGTAGAGTGGCATTGTAGGTTCCAGTGAAACTTGGTAATCCAATGTTGAGATATCTGGTGACTTCCTTCAGGTGTCGTCCAAAAGGTGTTTCTTCATCCGGTTGCATGAACTTGTGCTTTGCTTCCACCATCCTAAAGAGTAGAAAACATGAGGAGTCAGAAAAGAGAAGAGTGAATTGTGTTCTAGGGCTTGTCTTAGTGGTCGTGTCCTATAGTCAGCGTGTGCTCTGATACCATCTTGTAGCGACCAGACCTCAAACAGTCTGATCTCTGTGCATCAGTGTCATCCCTGGATCAGTAATGCTGACACGCACAGTACTTGAAGGATTTATAACAGAGTAGCAATCACACACTTATTACATCGATAGTCCAACGATGAATTTATTACAAATAATATGGCTGAAGGCCATCTAACACGATAACAGCGGAAGGCTTGGAAGATAAGTGAGTCCATCAACTCCAGCGGCATCACTGAGTATAGAACCACGACCTAAAAGGGGCATCTTACTCGTCGTCTGAAAAGTCTGCAACATGAAACGTTGCAGCCCGAAAACGGGTCAGCACATGGAATATGCTGGCAAGGTAACACAAGAGATGCAATGAAAGTAAAGCTATACTATATGCAATATTTGGCTGGTGGAAAGCTCTATGGATAAGTTTTTGCGTAAAGCCAAATTTTCCCTACTTCAAAGGAATGCATTTTAATTAACTATCATGGTAGTTGAAACATCGTTGAGAAGATAGACATCCTCTCAACCCCAATTGAAGTTCATCATTAAACCCAACAAAATTAAATTAAAGTAACATGTTGAGATGCACATGATAATTCAAGTACTAGATACTCAAGACATCCATAACCGGGGACACGGCTAATCATGATCAGTTTGTACACTCTGCAGAGGTTTGTGCACTTTTCCCACAAGACTCGACCGCCTCCGTTTGGTTTCTCGCACTGCAGGGTGTTTGAGAAACGGATGACCGAGACATAGTCTTTCAGAAGTGCTAGCACCTTACGATCGTGCGGACCGTACCAACCTACATCCCCTACATATGCTAGTCCACCACTGTAAGAGTTCGCACAACTTACTCATACTATGCTAGAGCCCATAATAGCATTGTGGTTGCACACGGAAGTTTCTAGTATGAAAAATCTCATGATCCCTTTGAGCCTGGGTGGCGGTCCAAAAAAAAAACAGGCAATCACTAGAATACCCAGATGCCTCAATCCACCCAGATGTGTATTAGTGTTGCCACCTTAAGTTGAACCATTAATTAACAATCTCACATCTGTCATGGATTTCACTCACCCAATCCACGTCTACGAGCATAGCATGTCCTAGCAGCAAATGTAGAAGTAACTCCCAAGGGTTTGAATGTAATGCATGTAATAGGTACTACCTCAATCTACTTCCCAATCCCACAAGTTAATTGATCCTACTCATGCAATGTGTGAGGGTTTGACTAATGCAATGAAAACTGGGTAATTGGAAAGTATGATCAAAGTGTTACTTGCCTTGCTGATGATCCGCAAAACCTAGAGACTCAAAGTAGCAAGCGGCGCACTGCGGGTACTCTATCGCAATCAAACAAACAAGCATACAAAAAGTACTTAACAAATGCACGGGTAAAACTCAAATAAGAGATCTAACCAGAAAGTTCAACTTAAGCACTCCGGTTTGCAAAAAGAATCAACTCGAAAGAAGCAAGGAAACTCAAACTGCAAAAGAAACGAGCTCTGAATTTACTAGTTGGCCTAAAGTCAAATTTTACAGTAGCCAAAACTTTGTTTAAGTTGATTAAACGTAAAGAGGGCTTCGAGACGAAGATCTGGGATTTTGAATCACCTGATTCCGACTCTCGAGCAAAAAGAAAAACGAAAAACAAGATCAGGGCAGAAATCGTGATCGAAATAACCGCGGATAAATACCCCGAAAAAGAAAAACGACGAACAGGCTAACGAACGAACGTTCGCTGTTTGCGGTTAAGTAACGAAAACCGTTCGTTAAAACGAACGTACGGACGAACGTCCGCTATTTAACTAAACCGGCGGAAAATAATAATAAAAAAAACCGAACCGATCTATTCTAAAAAAACAGATCTAGGTTTTTCCTAAACAAACCGACCGGTTAATCGAAAAAAAAACTACCTCAACTCCGGCGGAACTCCGGCGGACTCCGGCGGGGTGGGGCGGCGGCGGCGGGCTGCGAGGCGGCGGTGTCGCGGCGCGGCGGCGCCGGCTGGGCGCGGCAGGGGTGGCGCTAGGGTTCGGGCGAGGCTGCGGGGCGAGGCCAGGCTTTGGGCCGGCGGGTCTGCGGCTTATAAAGCCCAGTCTCCCGACCCTATACGAGACTAGGTCGGTTTCCTTTTTTTTTTTAAAAGTCCCGGCGCAGAAAAACTAACGAAAGAAATACCAAACGGACTCCAAAATTCCCGAAATAAATTTTCACCGTCCTCTAATAATATTTAGGACAAAGTGAACATTTTTCCCAGACCTCAATGCAATTTTGAAAAACGCGTATTTTTCCTATGCAAATAAATCCGAAAATAAATCCAGAAAAATACCAAAAGTGATTTTAATATTTTTCCTCCAATATTTCTGTTATTTTGGAGAAGTCATATTATCTCCGCTCATATTTTGTTTTTAGAAATATTTTTAGGAGAGAAAATAATTAGAATCACACTGTCCTCGTACCGGTATTCGAGCGAACTCAAATACGAAAACGGTAAAATCCCTAACTCTCTCCGTAGGTCCTTGAGTTGCTTAGAATTTCGAGGAACGCCACGAACAAAAATGCAAAAACATGAAATGCAATTATGATCTATGTATAACATTCCAAATTGAAAATTTGGGATGTTACACTATCAGAAATACAGATAGGTGAAGTAGCAAAAGCAGGGTCATATTTCATTCTAGCATTCAAAGACTTTTCTTTCAGCTTAGCTAACAATTTCTTAAGATCATATCTATCTTTGCAAGCTAAAAGATCTCTAGGAGTTTCTTCATCCATAACATAACCCTCAGGCACAATAGGCAATTCATATCTAGGGGGAGAATCTTCATCATCACTTTCATCAATATTATCAGTTTCAATAATTTCATTCTCTATAGCCTAGCAAGTTGTTCATCAAGAAATTCACCTAGTGGTACAGTATTATCAAGCATAGAAGTAGTTTCATCATAAGTATCATGCATAGCAGAAGTGGCATCATCAAGAACATGCGACATATCAGATTCAATAGCAGGTGTAGGTGTCGCAAGTTTACTCATAACAGAAGGTGAATCAAGTGCAGAGCTAGACGTCAGTTCCGTACCTACCCTCATAGCTGAGGGAAAAATCTTGGTTTTTTCATCTCTCAAGTTCTTCATTGTGATCAACAGATATAAATCCCAAGTGACTCAAAGAATATAGCTATTCTCCCCGACAACGGCGCCAAAAAATAGTCTTGATGACCCGCAAGTATAGGGGATCGCAACAGTTTTCGAGGGTAGAGTATTCAACCCAAATTTATTGATTCAACACAAGGGGAGCCAAAGAATATTCTCAAGTATTAGCAGTTGAGTTGTCAATTCAATCACACCTGAAAGACTCAATATCTGCAGCAAAGTATTTAGTATCAAGTAGTATGGAATTAACGGTAATGGTGGCAAAAATAACAGTAGCAGTTTTGTAGTAATTGTAACATCAACAACGGAGAAGTAACTAAGCAAAGATCAATATGTGAAAAACTCGTAGGCAATGGATCAGTGATGGATGATGTCTACTATGCAACCTTCTTCTCGTAGACGTTGTTGGGCCTCCAAGTGCAGAGGTTAGTAGGACAGTAGAAAATTTCCCTCAATTGGATGACCTAAGGTTTATCAATCCGTGGGAGGTGTAGGATGAAGATGGTCTCTCTCAAACAACCCTGCAACCAAATAACAAAGAGTCTCTTGTGTCCCCAACACACCCAATACAACGGTAAATTGTATAGGTGCACTAGTTTGGCGAAGAGATGGTGATACAAGTGCAATATGGATGGTAGATATAGGTTTTTGTAATATGAAAAAAACCAGCAAGATAACTAATGATAAAAGTGAGGACAAACGGTATTGCAATGCTTAGAAACAAGGCCTAGGGTTCATACTTTCACTAGTGCAAGTTCTCTCAACAATAATAACATAACTGGATCATATAACCATCCCTCAACATGCAACAAAGAGTCACTCCAAAGTCACTAATAGCGGAGAACAAACAAAGAGATTATGGTAGGGTAAGAAACCACCTCAAAGTTATTCTTTCTGATCGATCTATTCAAGAGCCCGTAGTAAAATAACACGAAGCTATTCTTTCCGTTTGATCTATCCTAGAGTTCTTACGAGAATAACACCTTATGACACACATCAACCAAAACCCTAATGTCACCTAGATACTCCATTGTCACCTCAAGTATCCATGGGCATGATTATACAATATGCATCACACAATCTCAGATTCATCTATTCAACCAACACAAAGAACTTCAAAGAGTGCCCCAAAGTTTCTACCGGAGAGTCAAGACAAAAACGTGTGCCAACCCCTATGCATAGATTCCCAAGGTCACGGAACCCGCAACTTGATCACCAAAACATACATCAAGTGAATCGATAGAATACCCCATTGTCACCACGGGTATCCCACGCAAGACATACATCAAGTGTTCTCAAATCCATAAAGACTCAATCTGATAAGATAACTTCAAAGGGAGAAATCAATCCATCACAAGAAAGTATAGGGGGAGAAACATCATAAGATCCAACTATAGTAGCAAAGCTCGCGATACATCAAAATCGTGCCATCTCAAGAACACCAGAGAGAGATCAAACACATAGCTACTGGTACATACCCTCAGCCCCGAGGGTGAACTACTCCCTCCTTGCCATGGAGAGCACCGGGACGATGTAGATGGCCACCGGTGATGGATCCGCCCTCCGGCAGGGTGCCAGAACGAGTCTAGATTTGTTTTCGGTGGCTACAGAGGCTTGCGGCGGTGGAACCCCTGATCTAGGTTTCTTTTTGGAAGTTTGGGTATATATAAGAGGTGTTGGAGTCGGGAACAAGTAAGGGGGGTCCCCGAGGCGGCCATGAGATAGGGGGCGTGCCAAGGGGGGTAGGGCATGCCCCCACCCTCGTGGTGCCCTCAGGACTCCTCTGGTCCATCTCTAGTACTCTGTGGGATTCTTCTGGTCCAAAAACAATCTCCGTGGAGTTTCAGGTCAATTGGACTCCGTTTGGTATTCCTTTTCTGCGAAACTCAAAAACAAGGGGAAAACAGAAACTGGCACTGGGCTCTGGGTTAATAGGTTAGTCCCAAAAATCATATAAAAGTGTATATTAAAGCCCATTAAACATCCAAAACAAATAATATAATACCATGGAACAATCAAAAATTATAGATACATTGGAGATGTATCAAGCATCCCCAAGCTTAATTCATGCTCGTCCTCGAGTAGGTAAATGATAAAAACAGAATTTTTGATGTGGAATGCTACCTAACATAATTATCAATGTAGTTTTCTTTATTGTGGCATTAATATTCACATCCATAAGATTCAAGATAAAAGTTTAATATTGACATAAGAATAATAATACTTCCAGCATACCAACAAAGCAATTATGTCTTCTCAAAATAGCATGGCCAAAGAAAGCTATCCCTACAAAATCATATAGTCTGGCTATGCTCTATCTTCATCACACAAAATATTTAAATCATGCACAACCCCTTTTTCAGCCAAGCAATTGTTTCATACTTTAGTTTTTCAAACTTTTTCACTTTCACGCAATACATGAGCGTGAGCCATCGATATAGCACTATAGGTGTAATAGAGTGGTGGTTGTGGAGAAGACAAAAGGAGCAAGATAGTCTCACATCAACTAGGCATATCAATGGGTTATGGAGATGCCCATCAATAGATATCAATGCGAGTGAGTAGGGATTGCCATGCAACAGATGCACTAGAGCTATAAGTGTATGAAAGCTCAACTTAAGAAACAAAGTGGGTGTGCATCCAACTTGCTTGCTCATGAAGACCTAGGGGATTTGAGGAAGCCCATTGTTGGAATATACAAGCCAAGTTCTATAATGAAAAATTCCCACTAGTATATGAAATTGAAAAAATAAGAGACTCTCCATCATAAAGATCATAGTGCTACTTTGAAACACAAGTGTAGGAAAAAAATAGTAGCATTATCCCCTTTTTTCTTTTTTTCTTCTCTTTTTTGGGCCTTCCTTTTTTTTATTTGGCCTTTCTCTTTTTTATTTGGCCTTTTTTTCCGGGACAATGCTCTAATAATGATGATCATCACACTTCTATTTATTTACAACTCATAGATTACAACTCAATACTAAAAAAAAATATGACTCTATATGAATGCCGCCGGCGGTGTACCAGGATGTGCAATGAATCAAGAGTGACATGTATGAAAGAATTATGAACGGTGGCTTTGCCACAAATACGATGTCAACTACATGATCATGCAAGGAAATATGAAAATGATGGAGCGTGTCATAATAAACGGAACGGTGGAAAGTTGCATGGCAATATATCTCGGAATGGCTATGGAAATTCCATAATAGGTAGGTATGGTAGCTGTTTTTAGGATGGTATATGGTGGAAGGGTGAGAGTGCGTATAATCCATGGACTCAACGTTAGTCATAAAGAACTCATATACTTATTGCAAAAATCTACAAGTCATCAAAACAAAGTACTACATGCATGCTCCTAGGGGAAGGGTTGGTAGGAGTTAACCATCGTGCGATCCCGACCTCCACACAAAGGATGACAATCAAAGAAATACCTCATGCTTCAAATTTGTCACACAAAGGTTACCATACGTGCATGCTACGGGACTTGCAAACCTCAACACAAGTATTTCTCAAATTCACTATTACTCTACTAGCATGAATCTAATATCACCATCCTCATATCTCAAAACAATCATCAAGCATCAAACTTCTCATAGTATTCAATGCACTTTATAAGAAAGTTTTTATTGTACCCATCTTGGATGCCTATCATATTAGGACTAGTTTCATAACCTAAGAAAATTACCATGCTGTTCTAAAAGACTCTCAAAATAATATAAGTGAAGCACAAGAGTTCATCTATTTCTTCAAAATAAAACCACCGCCGTGCTCTAAAAAGATATAAGTGAAGCACTAGAGCAAACGACAAACTACTCCGAAAGATATAAGTGAAGATCAATGAGTAGTTGAATAATTATGTAACTATGTGAAGACTCTCTAAAATTTAAGAATTTCAGATCTTGGGATATTTTTCAAACAACAAGCAAAACAAAATAAAACAAAATGACGCTCCAAGCAGAACACATATCATGTGGTGAATAAAATATAGCCTCAAGTATAGTTACCAATAGACGAAGAAGAAAGAGGGGATGCCTTCCTGGGGCATCCCCAAGCTTAGGCTTTTGGTTTTCCTTGAATTTTACCTTGGGGTTCCTTGGGCATCCCCAATCTTAGGCTCTTGCGACTCCTTATTCCATAGTCCATTGAATCTTTACCCAAAACTTGAAAAGTTCACAACACAAAACTCAACAGAAAACTCGTAAGCTCCATTGGTATAAGAAAATGAAACCACCACTTAGGTACTGTTGTGAACTCATTCTAAATTCATATTGGTGTAATGTCTACTGTATTCCAACTTCTCTATGGTTCATACCCTCCGATACTACTCATAGATTCATCAAAATAAGCAAACAACACATAGAAAAACAGAATCTCGCGTCCGCGCCCGACGACACCAGTCGGCGAACCTCTAGTCCGCGCCCGACGACATCAGTCGGCGGACCCCGCGTCCGCGCCCAACGACACCAGACGGCGGAACCCGCGTCCGCGCCCGACGCCACCTGTCGGCGGACCCCGCATCCGCGCTCGACGACACCAGTCGGCGGACCTCTGGTCTGCGCCCGACGACACCGGTCGGCGGACGCCGCGTCCGCGCCCGATGACACCAGTCGGCGGACCACGCGCCCGCGCCCGACGACACCAGTCGGCGGACCTCTGGTACACGCCCGACGACATCAGTCGGCGGACCCCGCGTCCGCGCCCGACGACACCAGACGATAAACCCCGCGTCCGCGCCTGACGACATCATTTGGCGGACCCGGACCCTGCGTCCGTGCCCGACGCAACCAGTCGACGGACTACAAGTCCGCGCGCGACGACATCGGTCGGCGGACCCCGAATCCGCGCCCGCCAGCCGGCGGACTTCGTGTCCGTGCCCGGCACCCTCGACGCCTTCATCTGCACCAGGAACCGTGAAAATCCTCCGCCCAACTTTTCCATGTTGCCCGGAGGCTTGGAGGCTACACCCAGCGGGTGCGCTGACGCGCCCCCGCTGGAAGCAAGCTACGCCGGCTGCGGCCTGCAGCCGGCCGTCAACAAGCATCTTCTACATCAACAAACGCTAAAGAACCTCCGCCCAACTTTGCCAATGTTGCCCAGAGGCTCGGAGGCTACTGTCGGAGATATTGACCACGGGTACCCTGAAGACGGCAAACAATATACCCAGACATCGGGGCTTACAAAGCTCCTCAGTCTGACTGCTCGGGCCGTCCCAGATGGCCCCCTGTCCGGCTGCCCAGGCCGGCTTTCCAGACGGCAGCCCGGCTGCCGACGGCAGTCGGACGGGGCGCCCACCCGTTCAGTCCGCTGGCTCTCAGTCCGACTGCTCCACCCGACTAACTGCCCGGCCGGCTGCCGGCTATCGACTGCGCCGACCACGACCGCCGCACCGATGAGACCCCGAGGGGATGACCATACCGCGGACAAGACAGCCGTACCTGGGGCACTTTGCACACATCACCTCGTGTCATCATGTATAGTGTCACTTGTCCCTGGGCACTATTTATGATGTGACCCAGGGGACAAGCTTGGCATCCACCATGCCTTTCCCATGCCACCACATAGCTTACATACTAAGCTAGCTACACTATATATATGAGCATCCATCCATCCATCCAGGAGGAACTCACGCACACACACAAGCAAGCTAGCTAGCAAGCTAGCTAGCCAGACATCCATCCATCCATTCCCTAAGCATGCACGAATGCTTCCATGGGCACTACACTTCCAGGGCCATACATGGCCAGGCTCATGTGCCACACTAGCTAGCTAGCTTCCTGCTACTGCTAGATATACGATACAGCTCCAGGAGCACTATGTACCAGATATTCCACATATACTCAGACATACATGAGTAGGGGTGTTATCTCTCCGGAGAGCTCCAAATCATGTCTTGGGTCTATAGTTGGGTTCCCGGCTCCTGTGCTTACCACCTTACGTTCTGAATTGTTCGACTAAGATAGTAAGGGGAGAACTACTGCGATTGTACTTCTGGCTTGTCCGGTCAAGTACCCCAGTAGAGAAAGCCGAAAACTGACTGTCATGATGAAGCGAGAGCCGGTCCGATTCAGTGACCTAGTGTTATACTACGATTGATAGCGATCCACTTCGTGTTATACGACGGGCTGGTCTTTGCCCAGCCGCGTACAACGGGCACCATAGTTCGGAAAGCCCTACACGCACCAGGGGCTAGTACTTAGCCCCACAAGTCAAGCTCCTATGGCTAAGTGAAAGCAATAAAGCCGCATAGTCGGATTGCCTGGTTCGCTTCGCGGACACCTCCTCTATTGACCAAGACGTTGGATAAAGAGTGTTCACGTGCATTACCGAACACCCCTATAATATTTACATGGTGGCTGAAGCCGACGACTAGAAACTTTCAAATTTAAGTAAACAGCCACACCGGAGGAAAAATTCGCTTATAATACAGAAACACCCAAATTATATATATCGGAACACAGGCATAGTCATTACAATCCGAATACAATCATTCAAAAATTATATCCTTAGAGCAGTAGCCCTCTACAAGGCGGGCTCCTTCTATGGAAATGGTGGAAAGTTGCATGGCAATATATCTCAGAATGGATATGGAAATGGCATAATAGGTAGGTATGGTGACTGTTTTGAGGAAGGTATATGGTGGGTGTATGGTACCGGTGAAAGTGGCGCGGTACTAGAGAGGCTAGCAATGGTGGAAGGGTGAGAGTGCGTATAATCTATGGACTCAACATTAGTCATAAAGAACTCACATACTTATTGCAAAAATCTCCGAGTTATCAAAACCAAGCACTACACGCATGCTCCTAGGCGAAGGGCTGGTAGGAGTTAACCATCGCGCGATCCCGACCTCCACACAAAGGAAGACAATAAATAAATAAATCATGCTCCAACTTTGTCACATAATGGTTCACCATACGTGCATGCTATGGGGATCACAAACTTTAACACAAGGATTCTTCAAATTCACGATTACTCTACTAGCATGACTCTAATATCACCATCCTCATATCTCAAAACAATCATCAAGTATCAAACTTCTCATAGTATTCAATGCACTTTATATGAAAGTTTTTATTATACCCATCTTGGATGCCCATCAAATTAGGACTAGTTTTATAACCAAAGCAAATTACCATGCTGTTCTAAAAGACTCCCAAAATAATATAAGTGAAGCATGAGAGATCAACAATTTCTATAAATTAAAACCACCACTGTGCTCTAAAAAGATATAAGTGAAGCACTAGAGAAAAATTATCTAGCTGAAAAGATATAAGTGAAGCACATAGAGTATTCTAATAAATTCCGATTCAAGCGTGTCTCTCCAAAAAGGTGTGTACAACAAGGATGATTGTGGCAAAATAAAAAGAAAAGACTCATATCATACATGACGCTCCAACCAAAACACATATCATGTGGTGAATAAAAATATAGTCTCAAGTAAAGTTACCGATAGACGAAGACGAAAGAGGGGATGCCTTCCTGGGGCATCCCCAAGCTTAGGCTTTTGGTTATTCTTGAATTTTACCTTGGGGTGCCTTGGGCATCCCCAAGCTTAGACTCTTGCCACTCTTTATTCCATAGTCCATCAAATCCTTACCCAAAAACATGAAAACTTCACAACACAAAACTTAACAGAAAATCTTGTGAGCTCCGTTAGTATAAGAAAGTAAACCACCACTTCAAGGTACTGTAATTAACTCATTATTTATTTATATTGGTATTACACCTACTGTATTCCAAATTCTCTATGGTTCGTACCCCCCGATAATACTCATAGATTCACCAAAATAAGCAAACGACACACGAAAAACAGAATCTGTGAGAAACAGAACAGTCTGTAGCAATTTATAACTTTCGAATACTTCTGTAACTCTAGAAATTCCGAAATAAATTGGTGGACGTGAGGAATTTAACTATTAATAATCTACAAAAATAATCAACCTAAAGGCACTCTCCAGTAAAAAAACGGCGGCCAATCTCGTGAGTGCAAAAGTTTCTGTTTTTTACAGTAAGATCGCAGAGACTTCACCCAAGTCTTCCCAAAGGTTCTACTTGGCACAAACACTAATTAAAACATTCAACCACATCTAAACATAAGCTAGATAAATTATTTATTACTAAACAGAAGCAAAAATGAAAGAACAAAATAAAAATTGGTTTGCCTCCCAACAAGCGCTATCGTTTAACGCCCTTAGCTAGGCATAAAAACGCAAATAGATCTAGATATTATCATCTTTGGTATGCAATTCTAAACACATATAACCCTTAGGAGATTCTTTGGTTTTGTTAATGATCAAACCCCTAGGCAAGAAATCAAGAAATTCATTTGTAGCAAAAGGTTCCTTAATGATATCGAAAAGGTTGGGGTGAACACTTATTGATTTGAGGTCTTCCTTTTCCTTACTAGAAGATTCACCCTTATTTTTTGGAACATAGGTAAACCTAGCAACTTTGCTAGGAGGAGGATTTGAGGCAGAAAGAGTGGACCCCAATTTGGTAATAATATTCTCAAGTTTATCAATTCTAGTGGAATCTTGATCTATCTTCTCATTAACTATGGGTTCCTTCTCCCTAAGATTTTTCAGAGAAACTCCTACCTTAGATCCATATTGGGTAATTTGGTTGTGGATCTTTTTATCCAAATTTTCTATTAACTCTACAGTGGCCATTTTATTTTCAATAACATGAAGCCTTTGCATCACATGTTCCAAAGTTTACATAGTTCCATTGACCAAAAGAGGTGGTGGGCCTAACAAGTCTATCATAGCATTATAAGAATCAAAAGAGGTGGCTTCCCAAGAAATTCCCTCTGGTAATGGTGTCAAGAACATATCTATTCCAAGGAGTGATGCCTACGTAAAAATTGTGAAGAAGAACGGAAGTGGATTACTTCCTGGTAGATCTATTTTGGGCATTACAAATTCTATACCAAGAATCTTTTAGATTTTCTCCCTCCCTTTGTTTAAAATTGAGAACTTCATTATTGGGAATGTTAACAATGATAGGGGGACTAGCCATGAGGGCGAAACAAACGAAATAACACACGAACGCACAAGAAGCGAGCGAGAAAAGGCGAAGAAAAAGGCAAGGGTTTTCAAACATCATTTTAGAAGTGGGAAAGAGGAAAACAAGAGGCGAATGGAAAATAATGAAATGCGAGGGAGAAGAGTTTATGATGGGTACTTGGTATGTCTTGAATTGACATAGATCTCCCCGGCAACGGCGCCAGAAATCCTTCTTGCTACCTCTTGAGGATGCGTTGGTTTTCCCTTGAAGAGGAAAGGATGAGGCAGCAAAGTAGCGTAAGTATTTCCCTCAGTTCTGAGAACCAAGGTATCAATCTAGTAGGAGACAACACACAAGTCACCTAGTACCTGGACAAACAATCAAGGACCTTGCAACCAACACGATAAAGGGGTTGTCAATCCCTTCACGGCCACTCGCATAAGTGAGATCTAATAAAGATAGTAAATTAAATAGTTTTGGTATTTTTGTTGTATAGATTGGAAAGTAAAGATTGCAAAATAGTAAACGAGATGCGAAGTAAATAAAGGAGATTCAATATAATAGGAAAGAGACCCGGGGGCCATAGGTTTCACTAGTGGCTTGTCTCGAGATAGCATGTATTACGGTGGGTGAACAAATTACTGCCGAGCAATTGATAGAAAAGCGCATAGTTATGAAGTTATCTAAGGCAATGATCATGAATATAGGCATCACGTCCGTGTCAAGTAGATCGAAACAATTCTGTATCTACTACTATTACTCCACACATCGACCTCTATCCAGCATGCATCTAGAGTATTAAGTTCATAAGAACGGAGTAATGCGTTAAGCAAGATGACATGATGTAGAGGGATAAACTCAAGCAATATCATATAAACCCCATCTTTTTACCCTCAGTGGCAACAATACAATACGTGCATTGCTGCCCCTACTGTCACTTGGAAAGGACACCGCAAGATTGAACCCAAAGCTAAGCACTTCTCCCATTGCAACAAAGATCAATCCAGTAGGCCAAACTAAACTGATAATTCAAAGAGACTTGCAAATATATCAAATCATGCATATAAGAATTTAGAGAAGAACCAAATAATATTCATAGATAAACTGTTCATAAATCCACAATTCATTGGATCTCGGCAAGCACACCGCAAAAAGTATTACATCGAATAGATCTCCAAGAGAACCGAGGAGAACTTTGTATTGAACATCAAAGAGATAGAAGAAGCCATCTAGCTAATAACTATGGACCCGAAGGTCTGTGGTAAACTACTCACGCTTCATCGAAGAGGCTATGGTATTGACGTAGAAGTCCTCCGTGATTGATTCCCCCTCCGACAAATCGCCAAAAAAAGCCCCAAGATGGGATCTCACGGGTACAGAAGGTTGCGGCGGTGGAAAAGTGGTTTCGTTTGTCTCCCCAATGTTTCAAGGGTATAAGAGTATATATAGGCGGAAGAGGTACGTCGGTGGAGCTACGAGGGGCCCACGAGGGTGGGGGGCGCGCCTTCCTACCTCGTGGCCGCCTCGTGGAGTCCCAGACGTCTACTCCAAGTCTTCTGGATTACTTCAGTCCATGAATGATCATCGCGAAGGTATTCATTCCATTTGGACTTTGTTTGGTATTCCTTTTCTGTGAAACTCTAAAATAGGCAAAAAAAGCATAAACTGGCACTGGGCCTTTGGTTAATAGGTTAGTCCCAAAAATAATATAAAAGAGCATAATAAAGCCCATTAATTATCCAAAACAGATAATATAATAGCATGGAACAATAAAAAAATTATAGATACATTGGAGATGTATCAGTGCGCTATATCGTCAGCGAGGTAGCCCGCACTCCGGAGATTCTTCACGGTCTTTTCCGTGACCCTAGAAGCCTCCCACTTGCCTTTAGAACCAGATCTGGACATTGCTGGGAAGGTAGGCGGTGGTGGGGGAGTGGAGAGTTGTGGGCGCAAGAGCTGTGAGCGCTGGGGCTAGGGAGATTGGAGAGCTAGGGCTTGAGGAGAGCGTGGGGTTAATGGGAAGGATTCGTGTCCTTTTATAAGCGGTGAATGCTAAGCGTCCACCCACTCCAGTCGTAAACCTCGCCGGTTCCCAACGTAGTCGTGCGTATGGCGTGGTTGGGATGCTCACGTCATATTGATAAGGATCCCGTAATTAGCGGGCACGATCTCTATTTCGACAAGACATGCCAATGGGGCTATACCTCGAAACACGAAACTGGAGCCAAGAAAACGGTTCGATATATTAAAGGTTCAAACGTGATGTTTCACTGAAAAGTTTTCAATAAAGACACAATGTCCGTTTTTCAATACCTTGCCTTCAAGGCTAAGGGTTGTACTAACCATGCAGAGCCGGACATAGTACCTTTGTGTAGGGAATGTTGCTTCAATATGTTTGGGAGGAGGAACCCACCTTGCAATGCCGAAGACAGTACGCGAGCCGAACTCATCATCATCAAAGACTGGTTCAGGGGCTACTGAGGGAGTCCTGGATTAAGGGGTCCTGAGGTGGCCGGATTGCTCATTATGGGCCGGACTGGTGGGCCATGAAGATTATTGCTGAAGACTATCTCCCGTATCCGGATAGGACTCCCATATGTGTAAAATAGCAAGTTTAGAGTCGGGGTGTAATACTTTCCTTGCTCTGCAAGATGGTCATGTACAACCCTAGGTCCCTTCGGTGCATATATAAACTGGGAGTTTAGTCCGTAGAGACAACAATCAATATTACGTAGGCTAGACTCCTAGGGTTTTAGCCATTATGATCTCGAGGTAGATCAACTCTTGTAAACCCATATTCATCAAGATCAATCAAGCAGGAAGTAGGGTGTTACCTCGATCGAGAGGGCCTAAAAATGGGTAAAACATCGTGTCCCTAGTCTCCTGTTACCATCAATCCTCAGACGCATAGTTCAGGACCCCCTACCCAAGATCTACCGGTTTTGACACCGACAATCACCTCCATAAACGAGAAACATTTCCTTAGTCCTTTTCAGGTACTTATGTTTGATGAAGATGATATTTTTGTCCCCCAAGTTTTGAAGAGCAAATATATTATGATGATAGCATGCCTCCTATATATGATGATTATATTGATGAAAGTGGATTTGAAGATGTCATGAATTTATTTAATGATGAATCCACTCTTTTGGAAGAGGTTCCAATTGATTATGACAACAAAGTTCCTATCTATGATGATTATGGTGATGAGATGTATGCTCTAAATAATAGTGATAACCATGAAACTTGTCATCATGATTTTAATTTTCAATTGGATTATGCCAATCAAGTGTCTCATGATAGTTATTCTGCTGAGTTTGCTCCCACTACTATTCATGAGAATAAATTTGCTTATGTGGAGAGTAGCAAAATTTCTATACTTTTGCATCATGAAAAGAATGCTTTATGTGATGGTTATATTGTTGAATTCATCCATGATGCTACTGAAAATTATTATGACAGAGGAACATATGCTTGTAGGTATTGCAATAATATCAAGTTTCCTCTCTATGTGTTGAAAATCTTGAACTTTTGCTTGTTTTGCCTTCCTATACTAGTTTGATGCTCCCGTTATGTTTCAATTCTTCACTGAAATCATCATGCCTAGTTAAAAATGCATTAAAGAAAAGCGCTTGTTGGGAGACAACCCAACCTTTACCCCTACTGTTTTTGTGTGTTCACATGGTTAAGCTATTGTAGTAATCATGTTTTACATGTTTTGTTTAAATAAAGTGCCAAGTAAAGCCTTTGGTATTGTGTGAATGATAGTTGACTTGATTCCGTGCAAAAATAATTTTTTTTGCGTCTAGTGTTGGAATTTCAGTGCTTCACTGGAACGCGATAAAATTCCGATTTTTTTACAGTTGATCGATATAGAAATTTTCTATGCTCTCCTAATATTCTTGAATTTTGTGAGTTGCATACATATGAGATCAATTCAGATCTTTACAGACTGTTCTTTTTTAGATGCATAGTTTGCTTGCTTTCTAGTTTCTATGGCTTATATATGCTACAATAGGCATTGTGTGGAAACAATTATGAATCTTGTCTTTGACAGTACCCCAAGTGAATGATTTTTTTATCATACTAACCCATCTCACGAAGTTCCGTTAAGTTTTTTGTGATTGAAGTTTTCAAGTTTTGAGTGAGATGTCGATATGAGGAGAATAAGGAGTGGAAAAACCCTAAGCTTGGGGATGCCCAAGGCACCCCAAGGTAATATTCAAGGAACACCCAAGCAACTAAGCTTTGGGATGCCCCGGAAGGCATCCCCTCTTTCATCCCCAACATTACTTGTAACCTCACATGGAGCTATATTTTTATTCGTCACATGATATTAGTTTTGCTTGGAGCATCATTTTATTTTGTTTTTATTTGCTTCCTGGTATTTATAATAATGTTTTGAACCTTTTATTTCAATAAAATGTCAAGGATTAGCCTTTACCATGCTTATTTTGCAAGTCTACATGTTGATGTTTGAAAACAGAAAGTTTTCTATCATTGTCTGAATTCTTCTGGATAGTCAGAACATGATAAAATCTTGAAATTTTTACACAGTGAGCATTAATAAGTTCAATGTAACGACGTAAGTTTTGAGAACTGTTTGATCTAGGGAAGTATGTGGAAAATTGCACTCTTTACAGACTGTCCTGTTTAGAATGAATGTTGTTCGTGTTTAATGATTATATTTGAGGATATGAGTATTAAATATGCAGAAACATTTAGTATGCAATGGTAAATTATAATTTTAGCGATTTGCTACAATAGAGAATGATAAGGTTATGCATTGATTTATACTAACTAATCTCATGAGTTCTTGTTGAGTTTGTGTGGATGAAGTTTTTAAGATTTAGGGAAACCGTGATATGAAAGGAATTAAGGAGATGCAAAAGCTGAAGCTTGGGGATGCCCAAGGCATCCCAAGATAATATTTTACAAGAAGTCTCAAGCATCTAAGCTTGGGTATGCCCCAATAGGCATCCCACCTTTTTTTCGTCAACAATTATCGGTTAGTATCGGTTGAGCCTAAGATTTTGCTTCTTTACATGAGTTGTGCTATTCTTGAAATGTCATTTTATTTTGTTTTGCTTGCTGTTTCAATAAAATACTTAGATCTGAAAGTTTTTTGCTTGCTATTTACATAAATACTCGCTTGATCTTCACTTATATCTTTTTGGAGTAGTTTGTCATTTGCTCTAGTGCTTCAATCATTTCTATCTCAGTACGGTGTGCTTTAATAGTTTTGTAGAAATTCCCTCTTGCTTCACTTAGATTATTTTGAGAGAAATAAAATTATATGCTCATGTTCTTCACTTAGATTTGTTTGAGCCTATCAAAATTAATGCATGAAAATAGTCCCAAAGTGATATATATTCAAGAAGGATATAATAAAAACTTTTAAGAAGATCATTGGACAAAATAAAATTGATTCCTTGTAATAGTTTTGAGATATGATGATAGTGATATGTGAGTCATGTTAATGAGTAATTATGTTTTAGTAAGAATATTGATCTTAAGGTTTGTGATTCCCTATGCAATCATGAAAGTCAATAGTTATGCAATGAAATTACATTCTATTTACGGTGCATTATTCGGTGTTAGTTATGCTCAATGCTCGCTTATGTGATTTTTTCGTTTCTTGGTTGGTCGCTTCTCAATCTATTTGCTAGCCTCCAGTTGTAATAAGTAGAAATAATCCCTCTGTCCCGTAATTCTTGTCGAGGCGAATTTTTGCAATTTAGCCCTCATGGTTTTCCCGACCAAACCCGCGATCCTCTGTCTCCTTCCTCACTCTTCTCTGATGCCGGCCGATTTGGTCACGCCTCCCTTGCCCTCGCCCCCGCCGCCTTGCTCCCCCTCCCGCCGCCGCACACCCCCCCACCGCCCCACGCGGTGGTTTCCGTCCTCTTCGCCCGCCGCCTTGTTCCCCTCTGCTCGCCGGCCATAAAAGATTCATTTTTGGAGACCACTGTTCGGAGTTCTCACTCTCCTTCCGCCTCTGTCCATCGTGAACCACCTCCTCTCCTTCGACCATGAAGCTCGCCCCCTCCATGACGCCGTCGACCAGAGCACTAGAAAGCACAGGTGCCTCTTTTTCACTCCTCGGATGGCTACACGCTCAACACTACTAGGAAACGGCCTGTTAGTGGTGCACCTATTTTGGCCATTAATGGCGCACTATAGGTGCGCCACTATTATCACGCCATTAGTAATTAATACTAATGACGCACCTCTGGTGCGCCATTATCCCATCCTCACACTACTCCAGCCCGAGCAAGCTTAACTTCGCAGTTCTATCCAACCCTAGCACCAGCTCACTTCACAGCCACTTGTTGATATATATATATATATATATATCATATCAATCCTATTAAACCTCCCGGTCCTGTTCATGAGTGTGATGAAATTTTGAAAAAATATTTCAAACTTCCCGGTCATATTACGTATCATATTTTGAAAACAATTTCCAAAAAAAAATTCCAATTTTTTTTTCTGTTACTAGTGGCACACATAGCAAATAGTGTGCCACTGCTAAGTTTGATTTTTTTTTTCATATTTCCCCACTCTAGATCTTAAAAGCCCCATAACTTTCGTTCTGTTAGGTTTTTTGAGATTTTGAAAATGTTCAACGGGGTTCATATGCACCTGGTGTAACTTTTTGAGTAGATTATTTATCATATAAAAAACTTTTTAATCCGAGTTCGTATGCAAAAGTTATGCCCGTTTTACTAAATTCCAGAGAGATTTTGCAAATAAAGTAGAAATTCATATTTGTAAATTTTCCCAATAACTAGACCACATATCACATGGGAAACTTATTTTCTTTTAATTTTTTGACAATTCCATCATTTTATTTTATTTTTAAAAAACTGAAAAGGCGGTCCACACGGGGGGGGGGGTGCGTTTGGACATAGTAATGGCGCACATTTACAAAGTGTGCCATTACTATGTATATGACTTGGTCAAACCTCAGTCAAAGTTAGTAATGGCGCACTTTGTATAGGTGCGCCATTACTAAGTTTGACATAGTAATGGCGCACTTGGTGTGCGGTGCGCCATTACTAGTTTGAAAAAAAAACGAAAAAATGTTAGTAGTGGCGCACCGTGGGTGCGGTGCGCCATTACTAGTTAAACTAGTAATGGCGCACTATACCCTGGTGCGCCACTACTAACTTTTTTTTCGATTTTTTTTCATAACTAGTAATGGCGCACCGCACACCAGGTGCGCCATTAGTAATATGATATTAATTGAGCACCTATATCTGGTGCGCCACTGCTATATAGCAGTAGCGCACCACATATATGGTGCACCATTAATGTGGCTATTAGCTATAGCCCTTTTCCTAGTAGTGCAATATGGAGGAGCTCACCGTCGAGCTCGCCGGAGTGGTGCTGACTGGCGACTTTATGGTGGGCAAGTCCAATCTCCTCTCCCGCTTCACCTGCAAGGAGTTCTGCCTCGACTCCAAGTCCACCATCGGCGTCGAGTTCACCGCCCGTACGCTCCACCTAAGACCAGATTTCCTTGTTGTTCCCCACCACCTCCTCCTCGGCTACATCTGCAGCTTATTTTCATCTTCCCTGCGCTCTAGATCCTGATTATTGCTGCCAAACAGGATGAGCTAGCTAGTAAATTGAATGCTAACAAATCAACTCTGAGTGAAAAGGTACCACTTCTCTGAGTAAACTCAAGTTCATGTGCTTCAGTAATTACTTGTTGAATATGTACTCAAGTTCATGCTTCGGTAGTTGATGCTCTAGTTATACTCAAGTCTGTATTATACAGACATGCTCGAGTACAAAGGAGAACAGTGACCTATAGTTCATTTTGATCAACAAAATTATTGCCAATAAATTTGATACACATGTTGACGTGTAAGAGTATTTGGCAATTCACGACAATCATGTTATACTCAATTCTTGGTGCTGCAATTTTCAGTTTTTAAAATTAGAGTGCTGAAGAAGTGTATTTTCCATTTTGAAACTGAAAATAAGCTGTGAAAACTGAAAGAAATTGGAGTACAGAAGATCTGCTTGTACTGTCATTTTTCTATTTGAATTGTGCACCAAAAGAAACTATCGCCAATCAGTTAGTACCATAATTATTGACACGGAGTATTTAGGACAATCCACGAGGTTTTCTGTAGCGACCCGACCCAAATGGATCAAAGTCTCTGTGCTTAAGTGTCATCCCTGGATCGGTATGCTGACACACACAGTACTCGATGAATTATAACAGAGTTCAATCACACACTTTAATACATCGAGGTCATCAAAAGAGTATTTATTACAATAATATGGCCAAAGGCCATCTGGATAAAATAACTGCGGAAGCATCAAAAGTAAAATGAGTCCATCAACTCCACGGCAAACTGAGTGCAGAACAACGACCTATCGCACCTTTACTCCTCGTCGGAAAACTCTGCAACATGAGACGTTGCAGCCGTGTAGGTCATCACATGGAATATGCTGGTAATTTCACACCATAGAATAATAATAATGAAGAAGACTATCTCTATATGCAAATTTAGCTGGTGGAGGCTCTAAGTTCAATTTTTGCATAAAGCCAATTTTACCCTACAACAAAGGAATAATTTTTTTATTTACTACAAAATTAAAATGCAATTATTGATAAGGTTCCTCCAACTCAAACCAAAATTCCCATGTTATTTGTAACCCAATAATTTCATTAAATAGAGTGATGAGATCAACCAAGAATTCACATCTAGATACTCAAGTTGTCCATAACCGGGGACACGACTAATCATGATTAGTTTGTACACTCTGCAGAGGTTTGCGCACTTTTCCCCACAAGACTCGACCACCTCCATGATCGGAAGATCGAGACATAGTCTTTCTGAAGTATTTCCTCCAAACCCTGGGTAGACCGGTACACCTACTTTCCCCTACATCAGCTAGTCTACCACGGAAAGAGGTCACACAACTTACTCAACTATGCCAGAGCCCATAATGGCTTGTGGCTGCACACGGAAGTTTCTAGGCATGAAATGTCTTATGATCCCTTTGAGCCTGGGTGGCGCACCTAGGGTAATCACACGGGTACTCCGGGATTCCCCTTGGGCAAGCACTGGTTTCTCCAGGTGCCCCAAACAATCCACCTAGATGTGTATTAAAGTTGCCACCTTATGTTGTCCCGATAAATTATTATCTCTCGCAACTTGCATGTATCACACATACCAATCCCCGTCTACGAGCATGGCTAAGCAATATATGACATAACAAATATTTCCCGGGGTGATAAAAGGTCATAGGTTCCTACCACATAAACTACATAGCATAATCACATGTTCCCAATCCTACTCATGCAATATTTGAGGGTGAAACTAATGCATAGTAAAAACTGGGTATTGAAAATTATGATCAAAGTGTGAACTTGCCTTGCTGACGTTCGTTGAACTCTAAAGATTTGTAGTAGCAAGCTTCGCACTCCGGATGATCTAGCGTAAGCAAGCAATAACATACATAAGCATACATAAGCATACAAGCAAAGAATAAAAAAGAACACGAATAAAAGACTTCAAAAAACTCCAAAAACACCAAAATAAAGTTTCTGTACAGAATGTAATTTTCACAGCAACAAAACTAAATGGTTTTGGTTTTAACAGAAGGTACATGTCACAAGCTTCGATTTGCAAAAAGAATCACCCAAAACGGAGTTATGAAACTCAAGTTATGGCCTAACGAAGTTTGAATTCAGATCTGTTTGAATTCAAATTTTAAACTTTTCAAAAAAATATTTCGTTTGGTTCTCTGGATAGAGGATATTTCTACGAAACCGTAGGAAAAAGAATCAACTAAATCGGATCCGTAGACTAAAAGATATACTAGAAATAAGATTTGGTATAGAATCTGAATTGGAAAATATACTGGAAAAAGAAACAAAATTCGGCCAGAGACAAGTGGCGCGCTCTGATTGGCTGGCTGGGTGCTCACCGGACTTGTCACCGGAGACGAGGAAGAAGGCGGCTCCGGTGTGCTTCGGTGAAGGACACGTGCGGGACGGTGCAGAGGATGATGAGGTGAACCACTTGATCAAGTTGTGGTTGTAGATAGCTTCATGTACACACGGTAAGAGGTCGCCGGAATTCACGAACTCCGGCGTGCAATTGGCGAGGTTAGGGAGGGGGAAAAGCTCCAGTAGGAGAGGGCTTCGGACGAGGGGTGAGAGGGGCTCGCGGGGTGCCTTTTATAGGGCTTGGGGAGGTCCAGAGTTGGGTGGAGCGACATGTGTTAATGGGTGCAGTTTCAAGCGTTCATGGTGGCCATTAGAGATGGAATTAAGGCGCACTAGTGAAGGGGAAGAGGTAGAGGAAGGCGAGGGGGTTCCGTTCAGAGCAGTTTCTGGGCGAGGGAGAGGAGGGGCGCGAGGTGGGGTGCTACCCTCAGTGCGTACAAGTTTCTGTAATGATGAGAGGAAGAAGAAGAAGAAAGCGCATGGGCATGGGCCTGCTGGGCTGCGTTTTTTTATTTTTATTTTTGAATTAGACAGCGAGACAAAAAAATATAAAGATAGAAAATAATATATTTTTATATATAACATATATATATCAAAAAATTCAGAAAAATAAATCCTACAAGATGAACTATTTTTCAGAGGCTAAATAAAAACTTTATAAAAACATTTTTATAAAAATCCAAATGAAACTCAAATTTGAATTCAAAACTTTTGGCATTGTTTTCTTCTGCCTTTTTGGAGTGTCATGTTCGCTCCTCTCATACTTTTGAACTAGTATTTGTCAGGTATTTTTTGAAATAAATTCCAGATGCCAAGTTGAATCCAAAGTCAGATAAAACTCAAATGCCTCTGAAACTTCCAAATGACACTCAAATAAAAAAAATGCATAGATGCTTAGCTAATAATTGTAAAACATTCCAAATTGAAAATTTAATGTGGCTATTAGCTATAGCCCTTTTCCTAGTAGTGCAATATGGAGGAGCTCACCGTCGAGCTCGCCGGAGTGGTGCTGACTGGCGACTTTATGGTGGGCAAGTCCAATCTCCTCTCTCGCTTCACCTGCAAGGAGTTCTGCCTCGACTCCAAGTCCACCATCGGCGTCGAGTTCGCCGCCCGTACGCTCCACCTAAGACCAGATTTCCTTGTTGTTCCCCACCACCTCCTCCTCGGCTACATCTGCAGCTTATTTTCATCTTCCCTGCGCTCTAGATCCAGATTATTGCTGCCAAACAGGACGAGCTAGCTAGTAAATTGATTGCTAACAAATCAACTCTGAGTGAAAAGGTACCACTTCTCTGAGTAAACTCAAGTTCATGTGCTTCGATAATTACTTGTTGAATATGTACTCAAGTTCATGCTTCGGTAGTTGATGCTCTAGTTATACTCAAGTCTGTATTATACAGACATGCTCGAGTACAAAGGAGAACAATGACCTATAGTTCATTTTGATCAACAAAATTATTGCCAATAAATTTGATACACATGTTGACGTGTAAGAGTATTTGGCAATTCAGGACAATCATGTTATACTCAATTCTTGGTGCTGCAATTTTCAGTTTGTAAAATTAGAGTGCTGAAGAAGTGTATTTTCCATTTTGAAATTGAAAATAAGCTGTGAAAACTGAAAGAAATTGGAGTACATAAGATCTGATTGTACTGTCATTTTTCTATTTGAATTGTGCACCAAAAGAAACTATCGCCAATCAGTTAGTACCATAATTATTGACACGGAGTATTTAGGACAATCCACGAGGTTTTCTTAGATGCAAAAAAGTTCGGTTTGTTGTGTGTATCACAAATTCAGTTTTAGTTCCATTGAAGTTTCCTGTCCTTTAGGTTTATTCTTATCATAAAGAAATTCAACTAACCAAATTAGTGGTTGTCTACAATTTTTGGTATTGCCTAGGTGACTGGGTATATAATGGAAATAAACTCAAAAAGAAGAAAAAAATGCATTCTTCTTATAAATGAGTGTAGCTGCAAATGTTAGACATACTCCGCCAAGTACAGTAGTGTGCATATCTTTGAAACATCTTGGAAAATATGCAGAGTAGCTGTTGATGTTGATCTCCAGCATGTATGCAGAGTAGTTGTTTATTGAATATTAGGAGTAAACTGACTCAAGCAAATTTTAGAATGGCTGAATTTTCAGCCAAGTTTGTTTCTGAACAATACTGACATGGAGCGGTGTAGTGGCCATGTACAGTAGTGTAGTGGCCCTGTAGTGACCAAAAATTTCAAAATATTATGATTAATTCAAATTAATCTAAATAAATTTGTTCACTGTAGATCCAGTAGGAAACAATGGTTCACTAGACTAAAAAATTGTCTTGGCAAATTATCCTGCCATCATTGTTGCATCAATGTGATTCACTTTAGAACAAAGTGATGCATCATTGTACTATCAGACAATGGCCTGGAGTACTCATCATGGAGTACTTCTGGTAGATTTCTTGGACTTAAGATTTCAAGAAAATGGAATGGAGTAGTTATGGCCGATTGTTGTATTAATATAGGAGTACTCTATTTAGAACATTGAGCAAATTCAGTAGACATTTTTACAAGAATTCAATAGATTTCTTTTGTACTGAAAACTTTAGACTTACTTTTGTACTGCTCTAGCTTACTCAAAACTGTAGAACATGCCTCATTGAAATAAATCTATAAACCTTAAAAGTATACTGATTATGACATTAGCATGCCTCATTGAAATAAATCCAAATATTTTAAGTTAATTCAAATAACTAAAATTAATCCGAATCAATTCAAATAATTCAAATAAATCCAAATAACTCAAATTAGTTCAAATACCTAAAACTAATCCAAATCAATTCAAATAAATCCAAATGACCCAAATTAATTCAAATAATCTAAATTAATCGAAATAATTCAATTAATCTTGACACAAGATTACACAAGACATACACAAGGAGCACTTGGTATCAACAACTACCTGACTACATGACATAAGGGCCTCTTTGTCCCCTCTTGACTACATTCTTCTCCTTTCTCTGGCCATTTCTTCAGTTCCCTTCCCTTCCCTTCCCTTTACTTTTCTTTCTTTTCCCTTCTGTTGCTACTTCTTCCCTTCCCTTCCCTTTTCTTTCTTTTCCCTTATATAGCTAATTCTTCCCTTCTTCACTCTCGTCGTGTCAAACCACTTTTCATCAATGTGAACCATATTGGTCATTGGCTTGAACATAGCGTGAGGAGTTGAGATCGAATTGTCATCAAGCATGGACATACAAAATTTCAATCTCGCAAGCTTCTTCTCTAGCTTGAGGTGAGGCTTCACAGTGCTTGTGATGGGGTTGATCTCATTCAACTGGAACCTCTTATGTAGGGTCGATCGGGCCACACCTAGAGACCGTGCTAGAGATCGAATTGTCCCTCTTTTATTCAATGGGATTGTTGAGGTCCTCGCTAGATCCAGCTCCTTTCTCTTTCGATCAGATCTTCCTGGCTTCTTGCTTGAGACATCTACTTCTTTGCCATCGGCAATCTTCTTTTGGCATCTTCCTAGTTTCTTTCAACATATCGTACACTTATGTTATCAGGGTTGAGACTACCAGCTTGTCATCTGGTTGAACAGATCCATCTCTGTGCTCGATTACTAGCAAGGCGAAGTAAATACCATGCCTCTCCTCATCTGACAATTCTCTTCTTTTCTCTTGAAGTATCCAATTCATAACTTCATCCTCTACCTCTTGAGGTTCATCCTCTTCCCGTGCATTTTCTTGAGGCATCCAATTCATAGCTTCATCCTCCTCCTCTTGATGCATCAAGTTCAAATCAATAGCTTGATGTTCTTCCTCTTGAGTCATCAAGTTCAAATCCATAGTTATATGTTCCTGCCATCAATGAAAAAAGATGAGTACACCATGGTACCATAACAAGAATACACACACACAGAATGAGTATGTAAGTAACACAAGAAATAGGTGCCATGGCACCATTTCTAGTTTGGTTGCCGCAGTAACCAAACAAGAAATGCTGCCATGTCACCATTTCTACAAATTGCTGCCATGGCACCTGTCGAGGAACGACACCTATGGGATCACTGGAATCCCTTGTACGGTTGGCGGGCGCGGGGTTGTGTAAAGAGCGGGTCTAGGAGTCAGCACAAGGATCGTTTACCCAGGTTCGGGCCGCGAAGATGCGTAATAACCTAGTCCTTCTTTGGTGTGTATTTGAGTGTTCTTGAGCTCTTGAACTAGCTACGGTGCGTGCCTAGTCCAAAAGATCCGAATCCTCCTCCAGTATGACTTGGGCCTCCTTGTATAGTCAAAGGGGCTGCCACAGTGGCACACGAGAGGTGGAAAGGTATACATTGTACAAGCTTATATCCTGCCATTATGGGACAAGATGCATTAAATGCGCTACTTAGGTGTCCATTTGCTTTATCGGGGACGGCAACGAGGCCCGTCCCGTCCGCTGCCGCTCCGTCTGCCAGCGTTGCGTGTACAGGCCAACGAGGCATGCAGTGGCATGTAGGTTGGCAGGCAGCTGAGATGGCGTGGTGGTAGGGTCTTCATGAAGATCTGCATGCCACCACACATGTGCTTGACTAGCTGGATCAGGAACTACGTACTGCCACGTGGGTACTTGCCTCGGCTAGTGGGTCGGCCGTCGAGATGGGGCGATGACGGGGCGACAAGGGCTTGCCGTATCTTACGTCTGTTCCCGGCAAGGGTCTTTCCGAGGCCTTTGGTAGCACCCTCGGCAAGAGGCTTGCCGGGTCTTCGGGGGTATCTTCGGCAAGGAGCCTTGTCGGGGCCTCGTGGGCATCCTCGGCAAGGAGCCTTGCGGTCGTCTTGTCTTCTAGTTCTCATCTTAGGATTCGTAGACCCTTGTCTTTACAAAGATCTGCATGCCATCACGTAGGCGCTTCCCAGCCTTGGTTCCAATATTGTTGATGGTGTAGGAGCTCCTAGGCTCAAGGGTGGATGCAACAGAGGCTTTAGGTGAGGTGCCCCGGCAAGGGTTCTTGCCAGGATCGTGTAGGCCGCCCCGGCAAGGGTCTTGTCGGGGGAAGCCTATCTTCTCGCTTGGCCTTCTCGCGCCACTGTCTTGGCGCTGCTCTGGTAGTCTTGTGTTTTGGCTTCCCTCCTCTGCCCTGTTAGGTGTGGCCGCAAGCATGGCTCTGACTGCCCGTGCACAAGTTAGGGGTACAAAGGAGAGCCCCTACTTTTGTACACTGACAGGAGCCCCCAGGCCTGGGCCATACATAAGCGCGACGTGTTGTTGGGCTAGGCCCAGAACGGTGCGCGGGCAGTTGGGGCCAGATCCTTTTTACCGCAGTAACTCCTCCGTTGGTCGCTCTTCCCCATGATCTATGCATTGAGTGCGGGACGTGGGGGTTGTGCGTGTGGTGACCGCAGCATGCTTGCGTCACCCCCTGGTTCCAAATAGTAAAGAGGCGGTTCGCGTCCTCCTCATAAAAAATAGAGGAAGTTGCGGGCGCGCGACTCATTTACTAAGTGGACTTTGGTCGCCCCATGATCACGGGGCACGTAACAGTTGTACCACGCGCGATCCGAATCCCGATCCGCCCGCCACGTGCCCCTCATGCATCGGGGAGGGCAAGCAGCAGACGCAGAGGGCAGGGTCGTAGTCCGCGAGGAGGTCGAGGCAGAGGCGGGCGAGGACGGGGGACACCCGTGCCGTCATCATCTCCGTCTCCTCCTACCTCACCATGCGGCCATGTCGGGGACACAACGTTGGAGTTCATCCTGCAACTGCGTGAGCCGCCGCGCAGTCGCCTTTGTCTTCCTAAAGCGTTCGCGAGGGTGTTGGAGGTCGACCAGCCATCGAGGTTGAGGCTTCATATGAGGGGTGCTGTAATGGTGTCGTGTGGGCGAACACCAAGTTCCCCACCCCTCATGTAATGCTTCTCCTCCGAGGGTGGAAGACCTTCGCACGTGCCCACTGCTTGATGAAGGGGCACGTCCTCTGCTTCAAGTTAGTGGAGAGCGATCTGCTCTCCATCAAGGTCTTCGGGCGCTCGGGACACATGCTAGGGTGCTGTGCGGAGCGCTCGACCAATGACGAAAGCTCCTCCTCGAGCGATAGTGACGGGGAAGACAGCGACAACGACAATGAGGGCAGCAGGCAGGAGGAGGACGGGTCCGACTAGGCGTCGGACCCACCGTCCCCGGGCAACGCTGGCAGCACCATTATCTGAATCGCCAGCTCCTCGAACCTCTCGGGGTCTCCTCCTTGGGCGGCTGGTGTTGGGAGGCCAGAGAAGATGAAGGAGGTGGGCGGCGGCCTTCAAGTCGGAGTACGTGGGTATCAAATTCCTTCATCGCGTATTGCCGGCCCGCTGCCTCATCCTTCGGCACTTCTCACGGCACCGTCATCACCAGCCCTCTTCGGGGCTGGCCACCGGGATGTTCTCTTTGTGTTTTCTGCTGCTCGTGCTTCGTCTAGGCACTCCCTTTGCCCTTTTGCCATCTTGTTCCATTTCCTGAGGAGAGCGACAAGTAAGGGATTACGGGCACCTTATCTCTTTTCAATTTTTAAGCCAACGGGCCTTTGTAAGATTTAAATCTTGTAACCCCCTTGCTCATGTATACATTCCGTATGAATCGTACTTGTTTACAACGTATATAATGGAGAGAAGGGTGTTTGCCGGGTTTCTTTTGTGCGTGGGCAGGGACCACACCAAGGAATGAATCCCTTAAGATAAACATTGTACCCCGGCAATAGGCCTTGCCATCTCCCTCCTCTATAGTTCGACCACATTCACGCCCTTGGCAGAAGTAGGAGCAGAGTAGGATTAGGCCCTTCGTCCGCTCCTTTCCCATCACACTACTACCGTATTCAGGTACAAAATAAAGTTTGTTGGATGAAAGGCTTATCTGATTTTGTAGCCCCCGGCAACCTTGTCTTGCCTCGGTCAGATCCTTGGATCTGCAGCCCCCGGCAACCTTAGTTCGCCGGGGCCGGAGCGTCGGCCCATTCTTTTTCTTCCAAACCGCTCAGTGCTACTTCTTGAGCTTGCGTTGTATTCCCTCGAAGAGGAAAGGGTGATGCAGCACAGTAGCGTAAGTATTTCCCTCCGTTTTTGAGAACCAAGGTATCAATCCAGTAGGAGACCACGCGCGAGTCCCTCGCACCTGCACAAACAAATAAGAACTTCGCATCCAACGCGATAGGGGGTTGTCAATCCCTTTACGGTCACTTACGAGAGTGAGATCTGATAGATAGGATAGTATGATATTTTTGGTATTTTTGGTATAAGAACATAAAGTAAATAAAGCAAAGTAAAGTAGATGAAAGATTAATATGTTAAGAATAGACCCGGGGGCCATAGGTTTCACTAGTGGCTTCTCTCATGATAGCAGAATTCTACGGTGGGTGAACAAATTACTGTCGAGCAATTGATAGAAAAGCGCATAGTTATGAGAATATGTAGGCATGATCATTATATATACGCATCACGTCCGTGACAAGTAGACCGAAATGATTCTGCATCTACTACTATTACTCCACACATCGACCGCTATCCAGCATGCATCTAGATTATTAAGTTCATAATAACAGAGTAATGCTTTAAGCTAGATGACATGATGTAGAGGGATAAACTCAAGCAATATGATATAAACCCCATCTAGTTATCCTCGATGGCAATAATACAATACGTGCCTTGCTGCCCCTGCTGTCACTGGGAAAGGACACCGCAAGATTGAACCCAAAGCCAAGCACTTCTCCCATTGCAAGAACTATAGATCTAGTAGGCCAAACCAAACCAATAATTCAAAGAGACTTGCAAGGATATTATAATCATACATAAAAGGTTTCAGAAAAGAATCAAATATTGTTCATAGATAATCTTGATCATAAACCAACAATTCATAGGATCTCGACAAACACACCGCAAAAAGATTACATCGAATAGATCTCCTCGAAGATCGAGGAGAACTTTGTATTGAGATCCAAAAAGAGAGAAAAAGTCATCTAGCTAATAACTATGGACCCGAAGGTCTGTGGTAAACTACTCACAACTCATTGGTGAGGTTATGGTGTTGGTGTAGAAGCACTCCTTGGTAGATCCCCCCCTCCGGCGAAGCTCCGGAACAGGCCCCAAGATGGGATCTCACAGGAACAGACGGTTGCGGCGGTGGAATTAGGGTTTTCTCTGTTGCCTCAATGTTTTTAGGGTACGTGGACATATATAGGTGGAAGAAGTACGTCGGTGGAGCAACGTGGGGCCCACGAGGGTGGGGGCGCTGATACGTCCAAAACGTATCTATAATTTCTGCTTGCTCCATGCCTCTTTTGGGTGATATTGCTATGATATTTATACACTTCCATACACTTTTGATCATATTTGGACTAACCTATTAACTCAGTGCACCCCAGTGCCAGTTTCTGTTTTCTGCTGTTTTTGTATTTCAGGTTTTCCCGTCACGAAAACTGCCAGAAAAATCTCGGAAAAATTATATAAAAAATCAGCGTTCCGGAAGCTTCCACACGGCCGAAGTAGGGCCGGAGGGGGGCCACCAGGGCTCCAGGCGCCCCGGTGGCGCGGCCCCCCTCCTGGCCGCGCCGGGGGGGCGCCTGGGCCCCCCAGGCCTCCGCTGATGCCCCCCTTTGGCATATATTTAACACGCGTCCCGAAACCCTCGAGGACGGAACCCTTTTTCGCGATCTCATCTCTGTTCCGCCGCCGCCGCGCTTCCAAGATCGGGAGCACCAGGAGAACCCTTCTCGGCACCCTGCCGGAGGGGAGGATCACCACCGGGAGCCTCTCCACCACCATGGACGCCTCCCGGATGAGTTGTGAGTAGTCTCCCTCGGACCATGGGTCCATGACCAGTAGCTACGTGATGTTCTCTTCCCCTTCTTGTGCTTCACTAATTAGACCTCGTGAGCTGCCCTACATGATCGAGGCACATATGTAATCCTTATGCTGTTGCTATGTTGAGTTTGCTGGGATCCGATGGATTGTGAGATTATGTTCAGATTGTGTTTGAGTAATATATTTGATTTACCTCTTTTATATTTATGTTCGTAAATAATTCTTGCATGTTCTCCGTTGCTATTTATTGCTTTGGCCAAGTAGTAGGTAGTGACTCCAAGAGGGAACGTTATGCTTGATTGTGGGTTCATGCCCCTCGATGACTAGCTTGAGTGACAGAAACATGAGTCTAGGGGATGTGTTGTTGCCACCAGGGGAAAACAATGGTGCTTGTACTCGCGGGTGCAAGGATTGTTTACCTTACGCAAAGTTCTTTTAATGCAGTTGTCTGTTGCTTTTAGTTTACACTATGGGTGGGACTCGCAACTTAATACCAGCGAGATGTTCTGGATAGATATCTCAAGGTGGATGATTAGTAGTAGATGCAGATGGATTTCGGTCTACTTACCTTGGCGTACCGCCCATGCTTTGAACCTCTACCTTTCTTGCAACATAGTTAGCATTGGTTTGCGCACATAATTCTGTCAATTGCCCAGCTGTAATTCGTTTACCTCACATAGCTGTTTTATCATCTTTTGGGAGAGAGACATCACTAGTGAACATCATGGGACCCCGGTCCATATTACCATCACTGATCACATCCGCTATTTATTTTCCGCTTTTACTTACTAGTTGCAGCAATACCTATCACCATTATCTCTTGCGTTTGATCCTTTGTAAACGACAAGGCCGGAGGGATTGACAACCTCTCTGTACTCGTTGGGAGCAAAGTTATTTGTATTTGTGTGCAGGTCCAAGTTGATTGCTAAGTATCTGGCGCCGTTAGCAGTTGACACCTTCTTGTTGAACCTTGGAGTCTCAGGGGAAATCGATCCTTGGTATCTTTGCCAAGGGAAAACTTCCGCTACACTGCATCTCAAACCTTCCACTTGGGGTAACCAACGAGGGGCGAGAAGCCATCAAGCAAAGTTTTCTGGCGCCGTTGCCGGGGACTCCACTCTTCAAGATAGGGGAGTTGCACGCTATCTTTTACCTTTGCTTTTTAGTCTTGTTAGTTTACCTTTCAGTTTTGCTTTAGTATCTTTTATCGAAAATCACAAAAATAGTTATCTTGTTTGCTTGCTGCTATGGGTTCCACCGAGAACACCAAGTTGTGTGACTTCACTAGTCATAACAACGATGACTTTATCTGCACGCCTATCACTACACCTGCCACTTCAGCACCTTCTTATGAAATTAAACCTGCTTTACTGAACCTAGTTATGAAAGATCAATTCTCCAGTGCTGGAGATGATGCTGCTTTACACTTGAACAACTTTGTTGAACTTTGTGATATGCAAAAGTACCAAGAAATAGATGGTAATATTGTTAAGCTTAAGCTTTTTCCTTTCTCCTTGAGAGGAGGAGCTAAAATTTGGTTTCAATCTTTGCCTAGAAATAGCATAGATTCATGGGACAAGTGCAAAGATGCTTTTATTGGAAAGTACTATCCACCTGCTAAAATTATCCAACTAAGAAGTAACATAATGAATTTTATACAATTGGATAATGAACACGTTGCCCAAGCTTGGGAACGCATGAAATCTCTTGTCAAGAACTGCCCTACTCATGGTTTGACTGCTTGGATGGTTATCCAAACTTTTTATGCAGGCTTGAACTTTACCTCGCGGAACTTGTTAGATTCGGCCGCGGGAGGAACCTTTATGTCAACTACATTTGGTGCTGCCACGAAGCTTCTCGATGATATGATGACCAATTATTCCCAATGGCACACCGAACGCGCTCCAACAGGTAGGAAGGTAAACTCTGTCGAGGAGATTTCCTCCCTAAATGAAAAAGTTGACTTGATCATGTCTCTACTTTCGAAGCAATCTTCTGTTGATCCTCGTGATGTTCCTTTAAATTCTTTGATTGCTCAAGAACAAGTAGATGTGAACTTTATCTCTAGAAACAATTTTAATAACAATGCTTATAGGAGTAATTTTGGTAGCAATCCTAGACCGTTCCCCTCTAATTCCTATGGGAACAACAATGCTTATCCTAGCACCAAGAACTCCACTACTGAACAAGAGATTATGCTTAAAGATTTCATCACTACCCAAAAAGCCTTTAATAAGAGTGTAGAAGAAAAACTAAACAAACTAGATGATCTCTCTTCGAAGGTAGACAATTTAGCCCATGAGGTAGAATTGCTTAAAATTAGAACTTCTCCTCTTGAAGAGAGGAAGGTCACTCCTATGAATGCTATTCAAGTGCAAATTAATGAAAACATTAGGATGTTTTCTAAACTTAAAGAGAGATGGGCTAGAGAAAGGGAGGAAGAAGATAGAATTAAGAACCTTCCTACCCACCACACTGTTTCTACTATCCAAGTTGTTGAGGATATTCAAACTCTTAGCACCCAATGCACTCCTGGTCCCAATGGACCTATTAATGGTGATGCTATGACCATAGAAACTACCAAACAAGTGAACCTAAAGGACACCACTACCACTTTACTTGATAGTAGTGACCTTGATTTTGACAATTGCACTCTTACCGAAGTTATTGATTTCCTTCACAAGATGTCTAGAGATCCCCGCACTAGCACGCTTAACCTTGCCTTCACAGAGCATATCACTAATGCTCTCATCAAAGCTAGGGAGGAGAAACTTAGAGTAGAAGCCTCCATACCTAGAAAGCTAGAAGATGGTTGGGATCCTATGATTAAAATTAAGTTGAATAACTTCTCTTGCTATGCTTTATGTGATGTTGGAGCAAGTACCTCCGTTATGCCCAAAAGAATATATGATATGCTTAAATTGAAACCTTTTGATTCTTGTTCTTTTGGTGTTCGTCTTGTTGATTCTTCCATAAAGAAACCTTTGGGGAGGATCGACGATGTTCTTATCATTGTGAATGACAATTATGTTCCCGTTGATTTTACTATTATGGACATTGAGTGTGAACCTTCTTGTCCAATTATTTTGGGACGTCCTTTTCTTCGCACCGTTGGTGCCATCATTGACATGAAAGAGGGGAATATAAAATTCCAATTTCCTCTCAAGAAAGGGATGGAACACTTCCCTAGAAAGAAGATTAAGTTACCTTTTGAGTCCGTTATACGGGCTAGCTATTCTTTTACTCTTGATAAAACTTGATCTCTTTGCATTATGCCTAGCTTAAAGGCATAAAAGAAAGCGCTTTTGGGAGGCAGCCCACATGAATAAAATTTTATTTTGCTTTTGTTGTGTCTTGATGTTGTTACTACAGTAGCATCATCATTGTATCTTTACTTTTCAGTTTTGTGCCAAGTGTAGCCTCTTATTGCAAGAAAGTTCAAAAGTTGTGACGTGCTGTCCAGGAAACAGATTCTGTCCTTGGATAGAAAAATTCGTATAAAATCACCAGATCATCTTTTTGGTCTGAATTTGTTCGACAGCGTGCTCTATACAATTGTCTTTTGGGCGTCAGTTCTGAGTTTTTTGATTAGAGTTGCATAAGTGCCCCAAAAAAATCATTTACTACTTGCTGTTCTTTTTTTCATAGATTCTGTCCTGTTTTGCCTTTCCTTCATTTTGCAAACCTTGAGCTTGCTTTTTCTTTGCAAAAACCTTTTGGCAATCTTGAGAAACAGTAGACCTTCAAGAATATCCTTATTTCCAGCAAGGAACAATTATATTATTATGGGTACTAACCTCGCTAATCAGATTATGATGAGTTATGTATGAAGGGAGTTTTCAAGTGTGCGAGGGAAGATGATAAAAAGATTCAGGAGTGTCAAACGCTCAAGCTTGGGGATGCCCCCATGCACCCCCAAGAAATATTCAAGAAGACTCAAGCGTCTAAGCTTGGGGATGCCCCCGTGCATCCCCTTCTCCATCAACATTATCAGTTCGTCTTTCGTTCCACTATATTTTTATCACTTCATGTGTTATGTGCTATGCTTGGAGCGTCTTGCTTTTAGTTTCCTTTTTAGTTTTCTTTAGCTTTTCATAACGAGTCGGAACTCAGCATTCTTTATGTGGGAGAGAAACGCGCTCCACTTCAACCTAGAACACAACATAGAATTATCATGTCTATATTTGTTGTGTATGTTCTTGGTATTTTAATAGCTACTATCATGTTTAGCTCTTAGTTTTCATGCTTATCTTTTCAAAGAGCTTTTGTTTAGTTGGTCGTTGGAACTCTCTTTATTTATCATGCTTATCTTATTAAGAGAGTTGGCTTCTGTTGCATTGGTCGATATGTCTATGATATAAATGCTACGTGCATAATGGTGCTTAGTAGTTCATGTTTTCTTATGGTTAGTCTCAAATAGCTGGGGGGGTTCCCAATGTGTTATTGGAGTACCAACATGATTTGTTTGACTATGATGTGGTATGGTTTAGTGATATCTTCCTTCAAGAATTTATTTTGATTGACTTGGCGTATGCTCACGCATATTTAAGACTGTAAAGAAAGTCTGTCAAGCCTTGATGATCTTTTATTTCTGAGTAGCGATATAACTTCCATGCCTGATTCAATGTTGCTTTGTCGCTCTGCATGATTATGACCGTCATTGCTCTTTTAATTGGTCGCTCCCAGTCTTTTGCTAACCTCCACCTTTACTAAGCGGACTGACTGCTTGTGCATCCAAAATCCTTTCAACCAGTTATGCCATATGAGTCCACCATACCTTCCTATACATGGTATTTACCTGCCATTCCTAACGAAGACTTTCATGTGCCATCTCGAAATTATTCAAAAAAAAGCATTTCTCTTTTGTGCCTCTCTTTTAGCTCATGAGGAAGTAGTAGTTAATTCATAATCTTCTTAAGTTGGACAAGCTTCACCCCGGGATTGCATGTCTAATGTGCAAACCCATAATACGAGAAGGAACTGGCAAAGAGTGCGCCCGGCTCAAAATTAATATAACAAACAAACCCTCCTTCACGCTTTGTTCATGAGAAATCAGAAAACTTTGGCAGTGATAAACAAAGGAGATTAAGAGGATGTGATCGTCCTCATTCGGGAGCCGTTCCTCGAAACTTGTCCATCTCAAGAAGTGATTTGAGTTGTCTGCTAGCATTCGTTGACGAAAATGCATATCCAAAAAAATAAGTATTACCTCTGTTTTTAAAACCAAGAGCTCTGGTACATGATTTGTCTTTGTTTCCGACCACGGGTTTCAACTTTGCCAACAAAAGCCACGGTTCGAGAGTCTCCACCTTCTTGTAAAGCACCAACTACTAAGAGCATGATTGTCATTCTGAGTGTAATGTGCATTGTCCCAAAGTAGCATTGTCTTTTGCATGATTATGATATCGTTTATTCTGAAATCATTGTATCTAGTCATCACTTAAACCTTGGAGGTGCCCCTGCATTTATGTTTTGCTTCACTAAAGGGGGCAAGCGAGATACCACTTTATCATATTTGCACACCATGCTCATTAAAAATCTATTTGATGTTTCAGTATCATATTGTAAAACTTTCAGTTCTTTGTGATTTTCTCATAAGGCAACTTAATTACTACAGATTCATTGTCTCAGTAAGCTTTTGTCATATGACTATGAAAAGTCCTATATGGTTAATAGCATGTCACCACAGAAATTATTCTTGTTATCATTTACCTACTCGAGGACGAGCAGGAATTAAGCTTGGGGATGTTGATACGTCCAAAACGTATCTATAATTTCTGCTTGCTCCATGCCTCTTTTGGGTGATATTGCTATGATATTTATACACTTCCATACACTTTTGATCATATTTGGACTAACCTATTAACTCAGTGCACCCCAGTGCCAGTTTTTGTTTTCTGCTGTTTTTGTATTTCAGGTTTTCCCGTCACGAAAACTGCCAGAAAAATCCCGAAAAAATTATATAAAAAATCAGCGTTCCGGAAGCTTCCACATGGCCGAAGTAGGGCCGGAGGGGGGCCACCATGGCTCCAGGCGCCCTGGTGGCGCGGCCCCCCTCCTGGCCGCGCCGGGGGGGCGCCTGGGCCCCCCAGGCCTCCGCTGATGCCCCCCTTTGGCATATATTTAACACGCGTCCCGAAACCCTCGAGGACGGAACCCTTTTCGCGATCTCATCTCTGTTCCGCTGCCGCCGCGCTTCCAAGATCGGGAGCACCAAGAGAACCCTTCCCGGCACCCTGCCGGAGGGGAGGATCACCACCGGGAGCCTCTCCACCACCATGGACGCCTCCCGGATGAGTTGTGAGTAGTCTCCCTCGGACCATGGGTCCATGACCAGTAGCTATGTGATGTTCTCCTCCCCTTCTTGTGCTTCACTAATTAGACCTCGTGAGCTGCCCTACATGATCGAGGCACATATGTAATCCTTATGATGTTGCTATGTTGAGTTTGCTGGGATCCGATGGATTGTGAGATTATGTTCAGATTGTGTTTGAGTAATATATTTGATTTACCTCTTTTATATTTATGTTCGTAAGTAATTCTTGCATGTTCTCCGTTGCTATTTATTGCTTTGGCCAAGTAGTAGGTAGTGACTCCAAGAGGGAACATTATGCTTGATTGTGGGTTCATGCCCCTCGATGACTAGCTTGAGTGACAGAAACATGAGTCTAGGGGATGTGTTGTTGCCACAAGGGGGAAAACAACGATGCTTGTACTCGCGGGGTGCAAGGATTGTTTACTTTACGCAAAGTTCTTTTAATGCAGTTGTCTGTTGCTTTGAGTTTACACTATGGGTGGGACTCGCAACTTAATACCAGCGTAATGTTCTGGATAGATATCTCAAGGCGGATGATTAGTAGTAGATGCAGATGGATTTCGGTCTACTTACCTTGGCGTACCGCCCATGCTTTGAACCTCTACCTTTCTTGCAACATAGTTAGCATTGGTTTGCGCACATAATTCTGTCAATTGCCCAGCTGTAATTCGTTTACCTCACATAGCTGTTTTATCATCTTTTGGCAGAGAGACATCACTAGTGAACATCATGGGACCCCGGTCCATATTACCATCACTGATCACATCCGCTATTTATTTTCCGCTTTTACTTACTAGTTGCAGCAATACCTATCACCATTATCTCTTGCGTTTGATCCTTTGTAAACGACAAGGCCGGAGGGATTGACAACCTCTCTGTACTCGTTGGGAGCAAAGTTATTTGTATTTGTGTGCAGGTCCAATTTGATTGCTAAGTATCTGGCGCCGTTAGCAGTTGACACTTTCTTGTTGAACCTTGGAGTCTCAGGGGAAATCGATCCTTGGTATCTTTGCCAAGGGAAAACTTCCGCTACACTGCATCTCAAACCTTCCACTTGGGGTAACCAACGAGGGGCGAGAAGCCATCAGGCGCGCCTGCCCCTCCCCCCCCCCGGGCGCGCCCTTCCCCTCATGGGCACCTCGTTTCTTCTCTGACTTGGTCCTCAAGTCTCTCGTGAAGATATGGTTCCAAAAATAACTCTCCCGAAGGTTTCATTCCGATTGGACTCTGATACGTCCAAAACGTATCTATAATTTCTACTTGCTCCATGCCTCTTTTGTGTGATATTGCTATGATATTTATACACTTCCATACACTTTTGATCATATTTGGACTAACCTATTAACTCAGTGCACCCCAGTGCCAGTTTCTGTTTTGTGCTGTTTTTGTATTTCAGGTTTTCCCATTACGTAAACTGCCAGAAAAATCCCGGGAAAATTATATAAAAAATCAGCGTTCCGGAAGCTTCCATGCTGCCAAAGTAGGGCCGGAGGGGGGCCACAGGGGCTCCAGGCGCCCTGCCCAGCCGGCCCCACCCCTGGCCGCCTGGCCAGGCCGCCTGGGCCCCCGTTAGCTCCCCTGGCGACCCCCTTTGGCATATATTTAACACCCGTCGAGGAAACCCTGATTCCGGACCCCTTTTCTCCAGACGCAATTCCGATCTCCGCCGCCATCGCCATCAAGCTTCGAAGGACCAGAATTCCTGTGCCGGCACCCTGCCGGGACGGGGAAGTGCCCCCGGATTCATCTCCATCGACGTTGCTTCCTCCCTCCATGATGCGGGAGTAGTTCCTCCTCGGGGCTGAGGTTTCTACCAGTAGCTATGTGGTCAATTCTCTCTCCCATGATGTGATCTTCGTTGTGATCATAGGCTATGTTAATCTAGGGTGATCCCATGATATTTCCCCTTCCTCTATGTATTGGATTGATGTACTCACTTGTCTTTATCTAGTATAATCCCCGAGACCAAGGTGACAGCGGTCTATTGGACATGGATTAGAAAAATATTTTCATGAGTGATTTGCTCTCTTGTGTGTTGATTGAAGATTGAGAGTCTCTTGGTGCTTGTCTTTGACTATCCTTTAGATATGTTGTGGTGATTGTGGGACTCTCTTTGGATGGCCGCGGTGACATTGGGAAATCCTTAGATTGAGAACTACGAACTTTGAGGTGTGCTTTTGTAGCCCTACATAATTCTCGTCCTCTCTTGACCACGAAGGAATGACCTCCGGGTGCGTCTCCATTGCATGTTTTATGGGAAATATCATGTGATTCGATTATGTTAATGTTGTTGGGAGTTGCCACTAGTGAAATTATGAAGCCTAGGCCTTGTTTCCACCATTGCAATACCATTTGTGCTCACGTTTACCACTTGTTTGCTTGCTGCACTTTTTATTACAGATTTATATTACTTTGCTTTGCCACTCCTATCATCCATATCACTTGCCATTTAACATCTCTTTGCCGAACTAGTGCACCTATACAACTCCTAGTTGTATTAGGTGTGTTGGGGACACAAGAGACTTCTTGTATCTTAGTTGCAGGGTTGCTTGAGAGAGACCATCTTCAACCTCTACTTCCCTGAGTTCGATAAACCTTAGGTCATCCACTTGAGGGAAATTGCTGCTGTCCTACAAACCTCTGCGCTTGAAGGCCCAACATAGTCTACAAGAGTAGAAGCGTGTGTAGACATCAAGGTATTTCTGGCGCCGTTGCCGGGGAAGTGAGTGCTTGAAGGTATATCTTTAGATCTTGCAATTAAATCTTTTTGTTTCTTGTTTTTATTTCACTAGTTATGCTTATGGACAACCTTGCTATTGGATCGTTGCTTGTGGGAAGACGCCCCACACCTGTGGTGGTTGCTCCTCCCCCTACTGAAATTGTGCCCTATAAAATACCAGCTGGTATTATCGATTATGTTTTGGCTAATCGTTATGCAGGAGACAGACATCCCGGTGAACACTTGCTATATCTGTCACAATTATGTTCATTATTTAAGCTTGCAGGTGTATCAAGGGAGTTTGTCATGAGGAAATTGTTCGCCGTATCACTTATAGATAAAGCTTCAGATTGGTATAAGCTTCTCAATAACGCGCACTTGCTTGATTGGCAAGAGCTTATGTCTCTCTTTTATACTAAGTTTTATCCTCTTTATGAAATTCATCGAGACAGGAACTATATCTATAACTTTAGGTCTCGTGACGGAGAAAGCGTAGCTCAAGCTTGGGGGAGACTGAAAACGTTAATGCTAAAAAGTCCTAACCATGGGCTCCCCAAAGATGCTTATGTGGAGAGTAAGAGTACCTTTTTGCATGTGGATCATGGTAACAATGCTTTATGTGATGCTTATATTGTTGAGTTTATTCGTGATCCCACTGAAAATTATTATGAGAAGGGAACATATGCTTATAGATATTTCAATAATATCAAGTTCCCTCTCTTTATGTTGAAGGTTTTGAAGCTGCACTTGTTTTGTCTTCCTATGCTTATTGCTTTGTGCTTCAATGAATTATTCTATTGCAATATTCCTATGCATAGGAAGCATGTTAGGCTTAAATGTGTTTGGTATTTGCTTCTTGATGCTCTCTTTTGTTCTTCAACTCTTATTCCTACGAGAGCATCATTAAAGTCTTATGCCTAGCTTAAAGGCATAAAAGAAAGCGCTTTTGGGAGGCAGCCCACAATGAATAAAATTTTATTTTGCTTTTGTTGTGTCTTGATGTTGTTACTACAGTAGCATCATCATTGTATCTTTACTTTTCAGCTTTGTGCCAAGTGTAGCCTCTGATTGCAAGAAAGTTCAAAAGTTGTGACGAGCTGTCCAGGAAACAGATTCTGTCCATGGACAGAAAAAATTCGTATAAAATCACCAGATCATCTTTTTGGTCTGAATTGTTTCGACAGCGTGCTCTATACAATTGGCTTTCGGGCGTCTGTTCTGAGTTTTTTGATTTGAGTTGCAGAAGTGCCCCGAAAAAATCATTTACTACCTGCTGATATGTTTTTCACAGATTCTGCCCTGTTTTGCCTTTTCTTCGTTTTGCAAACCTTGAGCTTGCTTTTTCTTTGCAAGAACCTTTTCGCAATCTTGAGAAACAGTAGACCTTCAAGAATATCCTTATTTCCAGCAAGGAAAAATTATAATATTATGGGTACTAACCTCGCTAATCAGATTATGATGAGTTATGTATGAAGGGAGTTTTCAAGTGTGCGAGGGAAGATGATAAAAAGATTCAGGAGTGTCAAACGCTCAAGCTTGGGGATGCCCCCGTGCACCCCCAAGAAATATTCAAGAAGACTCAAGCGTCTAAGATTGGGGATGCCCCCGTGCATCCCCTTCTCCATCAACAATTATCAGTTCGTCTTTCGTTCCACTATATTTTTATCACTTCATGTGTTATGTGCTATGCTTGGAGCGTCTTGCTTTTAGTTTCCTTTTTAGTTTTCTTTAGCTTTGCTTGCTGTCATAACGAGTTGGAACCCATCTTTCTTTGTGTGGGAGAGAAACATGCTCCACTTCAAACTGGAACACAACATAGAATTTTCATGTCTATCTTTGATGTGTGTGTTCTTTGTCTTTCAATAGCTACTGTCATGTTCAGCTCTTAGTTTTCATGCTTTACTTTTTAAAGAGCTTTTGTTTAGTTGGTTGCTGGAACTCTCTTTAGTTATCATGCTTATCTTGTTAAGAGAGTTGGCTTCTGTTGCACTGGTCGATATGTCTATGATAAAAATGCTATGTGCATAATGGTGCTTAGTAGTTTATGTTTTCTTGTGGTTAGTCTCAAATAGCCGGGGGGTTCTCAATGTGTTATTGAAGTACCAACATGATTTGTTTGCCTATGATGTGGTATGGTCTAGTGATATCTTCCTTCAAGAATTTATTTTGATTGACTTGGCATATGCTCACGCATATTTAAGACTGTAAAGAAAGTCTATCAAGCCTTGATGATCTTTAATTTCTGAGTAGCGATATAACTTCCATGCCCGATTCAATGTTGCTTTGTCGCTCTGCATGATTCTGACCGTCATTGCTCTTTTAGTTGGTCGCTCCCAGTCTATTGCTAACCTTCGCCTGTACTAAGCGGACTGACTACTTGTGCATCCAAAATCCTTTAAACCAGTTATGCCATATGTGTCCACCATACCTTCCTATACATGGTATTTACCTGCCATTCCTAACGAAGACTTTCATGTACCATCTCGAAATTATTCAAAAAAGCATTTCTCTTTTGTGCCTCTGTTTTAGCTCATGAGGAAGTAGTAGTTAATTCATGATCTTTTTAAGTTGGACAAGCTTCACCCCGGGATTGCATGTCTAATGTGCAAACCCCTAATACGAGAAGGAACTAGCATAGAGTGCGCCCGGCTCATTAAAAAATATACAACAAACAAAACCTCCTTCACGCTTTGTTCATGAGAAATCAGAAAACTTTGGCAGTGATAAACAAAGGAGATTAAGAGGATGTGATCGTCCTCGTGCGGGAGCCGTTCCTCCAAACTTGTCCAGCTCGAGAAGTAATTGAGTTATCTGCTAGCATTCGTTGACGAAATATGCATATTCTAAAAAATAATTTTTACCTCTATTTTTAAAAACCAAGAGCTCTGGTACATGTTTAGTTTTTGTTTCCGACCACGGGTTTTCAACCTTGCCATCAAAAGCCACGGTTCGAGAGTCTCCACCTTCTTTCTTTAAAGCACCAACTATTGAGAGCATGATTGTAATTCTGAGTGTAATGTGCATTGTCCCAAAGTACCATTGTCTTTTGCATGATTATGATATCGTTTATTCTGAAATCATTGTATCTAGTCGTCACTTAAACCTTGGAGGTGCCCCTGCATTTATGTTTTGCTTCACTAAAGGGGGCAAGCGAGGTACTACTTTATCATATTTGCACACCATGCTCACTACAAATCTATTTGATGTTTCAGTATCATATTGTAAAACTTTTAGTTCTTGGTGATTTTCTCATGAGGCAACTTAACTACTACAGATTCATTATCTCAGTAAGCACTTGTCATGTGACTGTAAAAAGTCCTTATATGGTTAATAGCACGTCACCACAGAAATTATGCTTGTTATCATTTACCTACTCGAGGACGAGCAGGAATTAAGCTTGGGGATGTTGATACGTCCAAAACGTATCTATAATTTCTGCTTGCTCCATGCCTCTTTTGTGTGATATTGCTATGATATTTATACACTTCCATACACTTTTGATCATATTTGGACTAACCTATTAACTCAGTGCACCCCAGTGGCAGTTTCTGTTTTCTGTTGTTTTTGTATTTCAGGTTTTCCCATTACGTAAACTGCCAGAAAAATCCCGGAAAAATTATATAAAAAATCAGCGTTCCGGAAGCTTCCACGCGGCCAAAATAGGGCCGGAGGGGGGCCACAGGGGCTCTAGGCGCCCTGCCCAGGCGGCCCCACCCCTGGCCGCCTGGCCAGGCCGCCTGGGCCCCCCTTAGCTCCCCTGGCGACCCCCTTTGGCATATATTTAACACCCGTCGAGGAAACCCTGATTCCGGACCCCTTTTCTCCAGACGCAATTCCGATCTCCGCCGCCATCGCCATCAAGCTTCGGGGGACCAGAATTCCTGTGCCGGCACCCTGCCGGGACGGGGAAGTGCCCCCGGATTCATCTCCATCGACGTTGCTTCCTCCCTCCGTGATGCGGGAGTAGTTCCTCCTCGGGGCTGAGGTTTCTACCAGTAGCTATGTGGTCAATTCTCTCTCCCATGATGTGATCTTCGTTGTGATCATAGGCTATGTTAATCTAGGGTGATCCCATGATATTTCCCCTTCCTCTATGTATTGGATTGATGTACTCACTTGTCTTTATCTAGTATAATCCCCGAGACCAAGGTGACAGCGGTCTATTGGACATGGAATAGAAAAATGTTTTCATGAGTGATTTGCTCTCTTGTGTGTTGATTGAAGATTGAGAGTCTCTTGGTGCTTGTCTTTGACTATCCTTTAGATATGTTGTGGTGATTGTGGGACTCTCTTTGGATGGCCGCGGTGACATTGGGAAATCCTTAGATTGAGAACTACGAACTTTGAGGTGTGCTTTTGTAGCCCTACATAATTCTCGTCCTCTCTTGACCACGAAGGAATGACCTCCGGGTGCGTCTCCATTGCATGTTTTATGGGAAATATCATGTGATTCGATTATGTTAATGTTGTTGGGAGTTGCCACTAGTGAAAGTATGAAGCCTAGGCCTTGTTTCCACTATTGCAATACCATTTGTGCTCACGTTTACCACTTATTGCTTGCTGCACTTTTTATTACAGATTTATATTACTTTGCTTTGCCACTCCTATCATCCATATCACTTGCCATTTAACATCTCTTCGCCGAACTAGTGCACCTATACAACTCCTAGTTGTATTAGGTGTGTTGGGGACACAAGAGACTTCTTGTATCTTAGTTGCAGGGTTGCTTGAGAGAGACCATCTTAAACCTCTACTTCCCTGAGTTCGATAAACCTTAGGTCATCCACTTGAGGGAAATTGCTGCTGTCCTACAAACCTCTGCGCTTGGAGGCCCAACATAGTCTACAAGAGTAGAAGCGTGTGTAGACATCAGACTCCGTTTCATATCCCTTTTCTGCGAAACGCTGAAATAGGCAAAAAAATAACAATTTGCACTGGGCCTTGGGTTACTAGGTTAGTCCCAAAAATAATATAAAAGTGTATAATAAAGCCCATTAAACATCCAAAACAAAATATATAATAGCATGGAACAATCAAAAATTATAGATACGTTGGAGATGTATCACTCAATAGTAATGTCCATGCATCCTGTGAACAAAAGAGGATGGAAAGGAAATAGAGAGACGCACACTCGACCTCTATGCTAGGGGTTTGTCGCTGCCAAGCACTATCAACCCTAACAGAGAAAGAGACTCAACCTAGCATGCATGCTAAAACTTAGGGCGCCAGCGCTTCATTTATTTATGCTCAGGGTCTGCGCCTGGCTTTGTTCAAAAGGGTTACATGCCTTGCCGGCAAGGCTTGTACAGAAGGGTGGTTTGTCGGGGAGCCCGGCAACCACGCCTTACGAACAAAACTTGGGAAGATGTTCGATGTTCCAGGAGTTGCTCACTGGAATACCATCTTCAGTTTCCAGGCGGACTGCGCCAGGCCTGGTGACTCGTATTACTCGATAAGGGCCTTCCCACTTCGGCGTCAACTTGTTGGAATTTTTGGCCGACTTAACGCGCCGAAGAACAAGGTCGCCTTCCTCAAAGCTTCGGGCATGAACCTTGCGGCTATGGTAGCGGCGCAAGGCTTGCTGGTAGCATGCTGCTCGCACAGCCGCCTGAAGACGATCTTCCTCGAGGAGCGTTGCGTCATCTTGCCGCAGTTGCTCTTGCTCAAGCTCATCATAAGCAAGCACTCCGGGTGACCCGTATGTGAGTTCCGTGGGAAGAACTGCTTCCGCCCCGTAAACGAGGGAGAAGGGTGTCTGGCCGGTGGCTCGATTTGGTGTTGTTCTGATTGACCAAAGAACCGTCGGTAATCATCAATCCAACGCCTTCTGCACTTGTGCAGCCTATCAAAAGTTCTTGTCCGGAGGCCTCCCAATACTTCAGCATTTGCCCTCTCTGCCTAGCCGTTGCTTCGAGGATGCGCAACAGAAGCAAAACAGACATTGCTACCGAGGTCTTGAATGTACTGCATGAAGGTGCGGCTTGTGAACTGCGTGCCATGGTCGGTGATTACCATGTTTGGTACACCAAAATGGTAGACTAGGCCATTGAAGAACTTGACGGCTGATTGTTCTGTCACCTTTCTCACTGCTTCCACCTCTGGCCACTTTGTGAACTTGTCGATTGCAACGTACAAGTACTCAAAGCCCCCGATGGCATGGGAAAAGGGGCCCAGTATGTCGAGCCCCCAGACCAAGAATGGCCAGGAAAGAGGGATTGTTTGGAGAGCTTGAGCTGGTTGATGAAGCTTCTTTGAATGGAACTGACACGCTTCATACTTGCTTACTAGTGTCGTTGCATCCTGGAGGGCAGTGGGCCAGAAGAAACCCTGCCGGAATACCTTCCCGGCAAGGGCCCTTGACCCTATGTGGGAGCCACATATTCCTCCGTGTATCTTCGCCAACAGCTCCAGTCCTCCCCCTCGGGGAATGCACTTCAGTTTCACGCCATTCGGTCTTTTTCTGTATAAGACGTCATCGATGAACTGATACATGGCAGACCGACGGGCTACTTTCTCAGCCTCTTCCTGCTCCTCAGGAAGCTCGCCCGCTTGGAGAAATCGGACGGTATGTTGTGCCATGCTGGAGACTGGGGCTTGACAGTAAGGACTAAAGGCATCTCCTCTGCCAGGCCTGGGATTGACGCCCTGCCGGAGTCTGTTACCCTACAGCAAGCTCAGCATCCCTGGCAACATCTTTGCCGACGGCCCCTGGGAGCTCGGCAGGAAAGTAATTAACGGGGCCTGATTTTGTTCGCTTGTTCTGCTCTGTTGATAGTTCAAGGGATGGTTGAGTTAATCGAAGCACAAAAGTACCTGGTTCCACAGGTAACTTGAGGGCGGCGCACTTTGACAAGTAGTCGGCGATGTCGTTCTCCGCTCCGGGAACATGCTCTGCTTATATACCGTCAAAATGCTCCTCCAGCTTCCTCACTTCATCTACGTATGCCTCCATCAACGGGCTCTGGTAATCCTTGTTAACTTGCTTGACAACAAGCTGCGAATCACCCCTGGCGATGAGCTTCTTGATTCCGAGGTCTGCCGCGATCCTGAGACTGGCAAGCAGTCCCTCGTACTTGGCAGTGTTGTTCGTTGAGATATCCCTGGGGAAGTACATCTGGACCACATATTTGAGGTGCTCTCCGGTGGGCACAACGAGCAGCACACCACCACCGACGCCTTGCAGCGAGAAAGCTCTGTCAAAGTACATAATCTAGTCGTGACTTGTTTCCTGTTGCGGCATCGGCCCTTCTTTTCTGGGGCGACGACGTCTTTGTGTGAGGAATTGGTTTCCACACAGGCGTCTTCGCCGGGGTACTTCCTTCCCTCTTCGGCCCGAGCACATCTGTCAGCCAGAACATAGAGTTCGGCCATATCCTGACCTTATTCACCGCCAGCTCTTCGCGCATCTTGCGGTTACACACATTCTGATGGAATGCGCTGATGACGGCGGCGAGATGAACATCTGGTATGTTGTATTGTACTCAGCTAAATCTCTGTATGTACTTGTGTACGTTTTCACCTTCTTTCTGGGGGATGACATGTAGATTGCTTGCCTGGCCATGAGCCTGGTGGCCTCCCATAAAGGCACCAACAAACTCATGGCAGAGATCCGACCAGGAAGAAATAGAATCTACTAGCAAGTGCATCAACCATGACATGACATTGGGTTTAAGCGCCAACAGGAAGTAATTGGCAAGCACCTTGTCGTCACGTGCTCCGGCGGCCTGCATCGCGATGGTGTAGATGTTGAGGAACTCTGACGGGTTAGTCTTGCCATTGTACTTCATGCCGACATCAGGCTTGAATGTGTGATGCTCATGGGTAAAGGCTGGACATCCTACCTCGTAATGTAAGCCTCGAGAGCCCCCCGGTGCTGGGTGGTCCATAGAAGGCCCTGCCCGCTTGTCTGACTGATGGTGTGCTTCGCGCCGGCGCTCGATGGTAGTTCGAGCGTCTTCATGGGCTCGCTCCCGAAGAACTTGGCGCTGATCGCGGTGGGTCCGCGGGTAGGACGACGCTACGGAAATGTTATCACAAGCATCGTCCCGACGGACCGGTGCCCGTGGTAACTGGCAAGGAGGGGAATGCACAGTGGCTGTAGCGCCTCCGGTCCTTCCACCACTGTCGTGCGGTGTCTCGACAAAAGCGTCGACCTGAGAGGCCCGCTAGCCGCGACTCGTCCTTGTTGGCGATGCCGACGAGGATCCGGATGTTGGCTCTCCACTCGCCAAGCTTCTCCGCAGCAGGAGGGAAGTCGAGGAGCAACTGCGCGTGCTAAGGCCTCCGCCGGTGTGGGCGGCGGCAAAAGCTGTGTGGACCGTGATGCACTCTGACTTCTAACCATGTTAGAAGGACCTATATAAAGGCCCTGCGGTTGCATGCTGTTTTCGCCAGCACCTCGGCGAGCATGTTGGTCTTCTACGTCCCACGAATGATGCGCATGTCTGTTTCCCCAGCGACGCTCGGGGTCACCAGTGTGGCGACGCTGCTCATCGCGCTCGACCTGGGAGGAGCGCGATGTGGGCGCCGGTGTGGGCGTCTTGGAAGCCGCCGTGCCGCCTGTACGTGGCACGACGCTGCTCTTGGAGGGCCCTGTGCCGCCTGCGGGGGGCCCGGCTCCGCCTTTGGACTTGGAGGCGTGCGACTCGTCATCTTGTGTACGAACGACGCCGCTTGCCAAGCTTCAGCTGCTAGAGCGACGTGGGTTTTCGCGGGCCGCGCCTCGGTTTCCATCCGCGACCACCCCATCGCCCGCCCGCACCGGCACGGGCCGTTTGGCTCCAGATGAGCCGATCGTCATGATAGTCTTCTTCTTGGGGCTATGGCGATGAAGAACTGCTAAACTAACCGCTAAACCTACCTGGCACGCCAAAGATGTCAAGGAACGACACCTATGGGATCACTGGAATCCCTTCTACGGTTGGCGGGCGCGGGGTTGTGTAAAGACCGGGTCTAGGAGTCAGCACAAGGATTGTTTACCCAGGTTCGGGCCACGAAGATGCGTACTACCCTAGTCCTGATTTGGTGTGTATTTGAGTGTTCTTAAGCTCTTGAACTAGCTATGGTGCATGCCTAGTCCAAAAGATCCGAATCCTTCTCCAGTATGCCTCGGGCCTCCTTTTATAGTCAAAAGGGGTTGCCACAGTGGCACACAGGAGGTGGAAAGGTATACACTGTACAAACTTATCTCCTGCCATTACGGGACAAGACGTATTAAATGCGCTACTTAGGTGTCCGTTTGCTTTATCAGGGACGGCAGCGAGGCCAGTCCCGTCCGGCACCGCTCTGGCTGGCTGCGACGCGCGTCTAGGCCAACGAGGCATGTAGTGCCATGTAGGTTGGCAGGCAACTAAGATGGCAAGGTTGTAGGGTCTTCACGAAGATCTGCATGCCACCACGCAGGTGCTTGACTAGCTGGATCAGGAACCATGTACTGCCACGTGCGTACTTGCCTGGGCTAGTGGGTCGGCCGCCGAGCTGGGGCGATGACGGGGCGGCAAGGGCTTGCCGCGTCTTGTGTCTGTTCCCGGCAAGGGTCTTGCCGGGGCCTTTGTGAGCGCCCTCGGCAAGAGGCTTGACGGGGCTTCGGTGGTATCTTTGGTGAGGAGCCTTGCCGGGGCTTCGGTGGTATCTTTGGCGAGGAGCCTTGCCGGGGCCTCGTGGGCATCCTCAGCAAGGAGCCTTGCGGTCGTCTTGTCTTCTGGTTCTCATCTTAGGATTCGTAGACCCTTGTCTTTACAAAGATCTGCATGCCATCACGTAGGCGCTTCCCGAGCCTTGGTTCCAACATTGTTGATGGTGTCGGAGCTCCTAGGCTCAAGGGTGGCTGCAACGGAGGCATTGGGTGAGTTGCCCCGGCAAGGGTTCTTGCAGGGGTCGTGTAGGCCGCCCCGGCAAGGGTCTTGTCGGGGGAACCTATCTTCTCGCTTGGCCTTCTTGCGCCACTGTCTTGGCACTGCTCTGGCAGTCTTGTGTTTTGGCTTCCCTCCTCTGCCCTGTTAGGTGTGGCCGCAGGCGTGGCTCTGACTGCCCGTGCACAAGTAAGGGGTACAAAGGAGAGCCCATACTTTTGTACACTGACAGCACCATTTATAGAAAGGCAGCCATGGCAGCCAAACACTTTGCTCTAACCATAAGCCATTTTCTCTAGTTAGAGTAGTTAACTGAATTTTACTCTAGTTAGAGTACTCTTGCTGAATTTTACTCTACTTACAGTAGTTCTAACTGAATTTTACTCTACTTACAGTAGTTTTAACTAAATTTACTCTACTTACAGTAGTTTTAACTGAATTTTACTTTAGTTACGGTAGTTTAACTGAATTTACTCTAGTTACGGTAGTTTAACTGAATTTTAATCTAGTTACAATTGTTTTAACTGAATTTTACTTTAGCATCAGTAGTTTAACTGAATTTAACTTTAACATCAGTAATTTTACTTTAGTTACTGATACGTCCAAAACGTATCTATAATTTCTGCTTGCTCCATGCCTCTTTTGTGTGATATTGCTATGATATTGATGCACTTCCATACACTTTTGATCATATTTGGACTAACCTATTAACTCAGTGCACCACAGTGCCAGTTCCTGTTTTCTGCTGTTTTTCTATTTCAGGTTTCCCCCATATTAAAAGTGCCCAAAAAATTCCGGGAAAAATACAGGAAAAATCAGCGTACAGGAAGCTTCGAGAAAAACCAAAGCAGGGCCAGAGGGGAGCCAGGGGTGGCCCAGGCGGCCACCCGGCGCGGCCCCACCCCTGGCCGTGCCAGGGGGGCGCCTGGGGCCCCCTCTCCGCCTTTGGTGACCCCCCTTCGCATATATATTCCTCGCGTTCTGAAACCCTCGAGGACGGAACCCTTTTTCGCGATCTCGCCTCTGTTTCGCCACCGCCGCGCTTCCAAGATCGGGATCATCAGGAGAACTCTTCCCGGCACCCTGCCGGAGGGGAGAACCACCACTGGGAGCTTCTCCACCACCATGGACGCTTCCCGGATGAGTCGTGAGTAGTCCACCTTGGACCATGGGTCCATGACCAGTAGCTATGTGATGTTCTCCTCCCCTCTTTGTTCTTCATGGTTTAGACCTCGTGAGCTGCCCTACATGATCGAGGCACATATGTAATCTTTATGCTGTTGCTCTGCTGAGTTTGCTGGGATCCGATGGATTATGAGATTATGTTCAGATTGTGTGTGAGTAATATATTTGATTCACCTCTTTTATATTTATGTTCTTGAGTAATTCTTGCATGTTCTCCGTTGCTGTTTATTGCTTTGGCCGAGTAGTAGGTAGTAACTCCAAGAGGGAACGTTATGCTTGATTGTGGGTTCATGCCCCTTGATGACTAGCTAGTTTGAGTGACAGAAACATGAGTCTAGGGGATGTGATGTTGCCACAAGGGGGAAAACAACGGTGCTTGTACTTGCGAGTGCAAGGATTGTTTACTTTATGCAAAGTTCTTTTAATGCAGTTGTCTGTTGCTTTGAGTCTACACTTTGGGTGGGATTCGCAACTTAATACCAGCGAGATGTTCTGGATAGATATCTCAAGGTGGATGATTAGTAGTAGATGCAGATGGATTTCGGTCTACTTGCCTTGGCGTACCGCCCATGCTTTTGAGCCTCTACCTTTCCTTCCAGCATAGTTAGCATTGGTTTGCGCACATAATCCTGTCAATTGCCCAGCTGTAATTTGTTTACCTCGCTTTGATGTTTTATCGTCTTTTGGGAGAGAGACATCACTAGTGAACATCATGGGACCCCGGTCCATATTACCACCATTGATCACACCCGCTATTTACTTCCTGTTCTTATTTCCTAGTTGCAGTCATACCTATCATTATTGTCGGTGTACTAAAGTAGGGGTACCTTAGTATCCCGACTTGTGCACGGGCAGTAGCAGCGTCCCGTGGCAGGGCTTGCCACGCGCCCGCCAAGGCCCGCTTTGGTTCCTTTGGAGCCATTCAAGAACAAAGTATTCAAGCTAAAGAAACAAGGCCCCGGCAAGAGAAGCTTGTCGGGAAGGCCGCTCCAGGCTCATAACCACCCCTTTAGCACCAGACCCTGGCAAGAGGAGCTTGCCAGGAAGGCCAAAGCGTGGCATTTCAGAAGACTTGCCGTGGCGCATCGCGCGCCCCGGCAAGGCCCGGAGAGCGACAAGCTTCCAGGCGCGGCAAGGTAGCGACCGCGGCAAGGGGCTTGCCGCGGCAAGCTTCCACTGTGTGCCCACGCTCCAGCTCATCCGGCCACGCGTCGCCCTGGGGCCCTTCCGGGGGCACGTGGCGGAAGACTGTGCAGCCTGGGGGACACGGTGGCAAGCCACGATGACGAGGCTACTGTCGTGGCGAACGGAGACGCCCGGACGGACGCTTTTTGCACTATTTGGGGCGACGGCGACGGGCATTCAATGCCCTTGTCCCCCACCGTCAGGGTTAGGTACAAAACACTGTACATACACTGTTACAACTACCACCATTTTACGTTTTTTTACCCTCACCTACGTTGCCACCTGTCGGAGACCCCTTTGACCTATAAAAGGAGGCCCATGCACAACGTAGAGGAGGTTACGATTTTCGATCACTCCAGCGCTCGGTATAGCTAGCAACAAGTACTGTAGCTCTTCTTGCTCCTGAGCCAAGAACACAATATAGACCAAGGCAGGAGTAGGGTTTTACGCATTCGTGCGGCCCGAACCTGGGTAAACTGCCCGCGTGCTCGCCTCGATCTGCTCTTCGTGCTCCCTCCACTCCCTTGCCGTACCGAAAAGGGGCTCCGGTCCCATAGGTGTTCGTGGTGGATTAGTTTCCCCGACATCTTTGGCGCGCCAGGTAGGGGGCGTCGAGGTTGTGCGAACCTGATCCGGCGTTCACGCGGGCGCAACCTTCAGCAACCTCATCAACTTCATTAACTTCATCGACATGCCGCCGAAGAAGAAAGCTTCGGAGGTAGGAGGCCCGTCCGCGTCGATCCCACCACCACCAGAACCAACGGTTGGTGGGGTAGACGCTGGTGGAAGGACGGACGCCGGCGAGGAAACTCACGGCGCCGCCAAATCCAAGGACAAGACGGACGACCGGGCGCACTCCAAGACCTCGACGTCCGTGCATGCACCGCGCCCCTCTCAAGAGGTGCCGGAACGGCAGCGGCGTGGTACGCAGGGTACCATCCGCTTGCTGGGTCAAGGACAAGTTGGCGGGTCGCGGGACGCTCAAGGCCAACGTGCTGGCACGAGCAAGGCGCGGTCGCCGGGGCGAGAACCTGCTCCTTCTAACGCTGTTAGAAGTCCGAGCATATCTCGCTCCTCGCACCGCTCGCCACCGCTCCCCTCCACTCCAGCAGAAGTTCTAGCTAGAGCTCAGCTGCTCCTCGATTTCCCTCCAGCGGCAGACAAGCCCGAAGACTAGAGGGCTACCATCCAAAGCCTCATCGCCTTCGCCAACAACGACACGCCGCAGCAGCCGGCGACGTCACGGCCGCGGCAAGTCAGCCAGGCGCGGGCTGATGGAGACAAGACCGCAGGGGGTGCAACTACCGTGCACTCCCCGCCCCGAAGGCCGAAATCGCCGACTCGTCGGATCAACATCGACGACGACTCCACGGCGTCGTCGGATCCACGAGCTCGCCGCGATCAACGCCAAGTCCTCGACGACAGACGACAAGAAGACGCTCGAACTCGCATCGAGCGTCGAAGAGAAGCGCGACGACAGTCTGACCAGCGCGCTGGGCCCGCTGTCGACATGCACGCGCCCGGTGAACCAGGCGACTTGCCGTACGCGGCAGGCTGCCCTGCGTTCACCCGTGAGCTGCGGCAAGTCCTGTGGCCCAGCATGAAAAACTTCAAGCCCGACGTACCCGAGAAGTACGACGACAAGACCCATCCCTCAGAATTCCTCAGCATCTACACCATTGCGGTGCAGGCTGCTGGGGGACGAGACGAAAAGATACTGGCAAACTACTTCCCGCTCGTGCTCAAGCCAAACGTCAGATCTTGGCTCATGCACTTGCCGGAGAACTCCATCTCTTCTTGGGTTGACCTGTGCCACCAGTTTGTTGGCGCCTTCACGGGCGGCCACAAGCCCCATGGCCAGGAGAGCGATCTTCATATACTTGCCCAGAAGGAAGGAGAATCCCTGCGAAAGTACATCCAGAGATTCAGCCGCGTCCAGCACAACATCCCGGACGTCCACCCTGCCGCGGTTATTAGCGCGTTCCACCAGAACGTACGTAACCGCCGGATGAGGGAGGAAATGGCGATGTGCAAGATACGGGACGTCAGCGAGCTTTATGCCCTGGCTGACAAGTGTGCGCGTGCTGAAGAGGGGAGGAGACTCCCCGGAGAGGATGCTGGAGCAGGAGGAACGGACAGTGAGGATGCCGCCCCGGCAAGGAAAAACCGGCGGCGGAACAACAAGAAAAAGAAGAACAAGGAAGTACTGGCCGTCGAGCAGTCCGGCAAGGAGGCTGGCGCAAAGAAAGCTCAGGCTGGTGGCTCCGGCAAGGAAGCTGCCACTGTAGCGGCTGCCGACAAGCAGGACGGCTCCGACAAGCAGTACTACAAGATCCACCGCACCAAGGGCCACGATCTCCAGAACTGCAAGAGGGTCGAATACCTCGTCGAACAGCAGAAAGCTGAGTATGAGCGACGCGACAAGGAGAAGGCCCAGGGAGGCGGAGGAGAGTCCGGCAAGAAGCGGCCATTCAATGGCCGGGGAGGACGCCGCGGCAAAGCCAAGCAGCGGCAAGGAGATAGACCTCCCCGCGGCCGCGACAAGGACGAAGACGAAGACGACGACGAGGACATGGACGACAGAGACAACAGCGAGCAGGAGTTCCAGAAGGCCACAGAAGTTCTGTGCGTCGATGGAGGTGCCTCTCGGCATACTTCTCACCGCCAACTCAAGCAATGGGTGCGGGAAGTTAATGCAGCAGAGCCGCCCGTCGAGTCGCGCAAGCTACTGAAGTGGTCCAGCACGCCCATCATCTTCGACATTGAGGATCACCCTGACCGCACAACTGCGGTCGGGTGCTTGCCGATGCTGGTTTCACCAACCATCCGCAACCTCTAGGTCACCAAGATGCTGGTTGACGGCGGGGCCGGCCTCAACCTGATCTCCTTTGCTGTGGTCCGGAAGCTACAGATCCCTGATACGTCCAAAACGTATCTATAATTTCTGCTTGCTCCATGCCACTTTTGGGTGATATTGCTATGATATTCATACACTTCCATACACTTTTGATCATATTTGGACTAACTTACTAATCCAGTGCACCCCAGTGCCAGTTTCTGTTTTCGGCTGTTTTTGTATTTCAGGTTTTCACGTTTCGAGAACTGCCCAGAAAAATCCAGAAAAATTATATAAAAAATCAGCGATCCGGAAACAACACTGCGTCCGAAGGGCAGCCTGGGGTGGGCCACAGGGGCTTCAGGCGCCCTGTGGGCGCCCCCCCCCCTGGGCCACGCCGGGGGGGCGCCTGGGCCCCCCGAGGCTCCCCCGGTGCCCTACTTTGGCATATATTTAAAGGACTCTCCGAAACCCTCAGAACAGGACTTCTTTTCGCGATCCCATCTCTGTTCCGCCGCCGCCGCCGCTTCCAAGATCGGGAGCACCAGGAGAACTCTTCCCGGCACCCTGCCGGAGGGGAGGATCACCACCGGGAGCTTCTCCACCACCATGGACGCCTCCCGGATGACTCGTGAGTAGTCTCCCTTGGACCATGAGTCCATGACCAGTAGCTATGTGATGTTCTCCTCCCGTTCTTGTGCTTCACTAATTAGTCCTCATGAGCTGCCCTACATGATCGAGGCACCTATGTAATCCTTATGCTGTTGCTATGTTGAGTTTGCTGGGATCCGATGGATTATGAGATTATGTTCAGATTGATCTTGAGTAATATATTTGTTTACCTCTTTTATATTTTAGTTCATAAGTAATTCTAGCATGTTCTCCGTTGTTATTTATTGCTTTGGCCGAGTAATAGGTAGTGACTCCAAGAGGGAACGTTATGCTCGATTGTGGGTTCATGCCCCTCGATGACTAGCTTGAGTGACAGAAACATGAGTATAGGGGATGTGTTGTTGCCACAAGGGGGGAAACAACGGTGCTTGTGCCCGCGGGTGCAAGGATTGTTTACTTTACGCAAAGTTCTTTTAATGCAGTTGTCTGTTGCATTGAGTTTACACTATGGGTGGGACTCGCAACTTAATACCAGCGAGATGTTCTGGATAGATATCTCAAGGTGGATGATTAGTAGTAGGTATTGATGGATTTCGGTCTACTTACTTTGGCGTACCGCCCATGCTTTGAACCTCAACCTTTCTTGCAATGTAGTCAGCATTGGTTTGCGTTCGTGGTCCTGTCAATTGCCCAGCTGTAATTTGTTTACCTCACATAGCTGTTTTATCGTCTTTTGGGAGAGAGACATCACTAGTGAACATCATGAGACTCCGGTCCATATTACCATCATTGATCACATCCACTATTTACTTTTCGTTATTTACTTACTATTGCAAAAACTATCTATCACTACTATCATTGCTTTTAACCCTTTGTGAACTACAAGGCCGGAGAGATTGACAACCTCTCTATACTCGTTGGGAGCAAAGTTATTTGTATCTGTGTGCAGGTCCACGTTGGTTTCTACTAATCTGGCGCCGTAGCAATTAACACCTACCTGTTGAACCTAGGAGTCTCTGGGGAATCGATCCTTGGCATCTTTGCTAGGGGAAAACACTTCTACTTACTGCATCTTACACCTTCCACTTGGGGTAACCAACAAGGGGTTCGAGGCCCATCAAGGAGTATTTTCTGGCGCCGTTACCGGGGACTCCACTCTTCAGGATAGGGGAGTTGCATGCTATCTTTTACCTTTGCTTTTTAGTCTTGTTAGTTTACCTTTCATTTTTGCTTTAGTTCCTTTTTATCGAAAATCACAAAAATAGTTATCTTGCTTGCTTGCTACTATGGGTTCCACCGAGAACACCAAGTTGTGTGACTTCACTAGTCACAACAACGATGACTTTATCAGCACACCTATCACTACACCTGCCACTTCAGCACCTTCATATGAAATTAAACCTGCTTTACTTAACTTAGTCATGAGAGAACAATTCTCCGGTGCTGGAGATGATGCTGCTTTACACTTGAACAATTTTGTTGAACTTTGTGATATGCAAAAGTACCAAGAAATAGATGGTAATATTGTTAAGCTTAAGCTTTTTCCTTTCTCCTTGAGAGGAGGAGCTAAAATTTGGTTTCAGTCTTTGCCTAGAAATAGCATAGATTCATGGGACAAGTGCAAAGATGCTTTTATCGGAAGATACTATCCACCTGCTAAAATTATCCAACATAGAAGTAACATTATGAATTTTAAACAATTGGATAATGAACACGTTGCCCAAGCTTGGGAACGTATGAAGTCTCTTATCAAAAACTGCCCTACTCACGGTTTGACTACTTGGATGGTTATCCAAACTTTTTATGCAGGCTTGAACTTTACCTCGCGGAACTTGTTAGATTCGGCCGCGGGAGGAACTTTTATGTCCACTACACTTGGTGCTGCCACGAAGCTTCTCGATGATATGATGACCAACTATTCCCAGTGGCACACCGAACGCGCTCCAACAGGTAGGAAGGTAAACTCTGTCGAGGAGATTTCCTTCCTTAATGAAAAAGTTGACTTGATTATGTCTCTACTTTCGAAGCAATCTACTATTGATCCTCGTGATGTTCCTTTAAATTCTTTGATTGCTCAAGAACAAGTAGATGTGAATTTTATCTCTAGAAACAATTTTAACAACAATGCTTATAGGAGTAACTTTGGTAACAATTCTAGACCGTTCCCCTCTAACTCTTATGGGAACAACAATGCTTATCCTAGTACCAAGAACTCCAACACTGAACTAGAGACCATGCTCAGAGATTTCATCACTACCCAAAAAGCCTTTAATATGAATGTAGAAGAGAAACTACATAAACTAGATGATCTTTCTTTTAAGGTCGACCACTTAGCCAATGAGGTAAAATTGCTAAAAATTGAAACTTCTCCTCTTAAGGAGAGGGAAGTCATCCCTATTAATGCTACTCAAGTACAAATTAATGAAAACATTAGGATGATGGCTAAGCTTAAAGAGAGATGGGCTAGAGAAAGGGAGGAAGAGGAAAGAATTAAGAGCCTTCCTACCCACCACACTGTTGCTACTATCCAAGTTATTGAGGATGTTCACACTCTTAGCACCCAATGTACTCCTTGTCCCAATGGACCTATTAATGGTGATGCTATGACTATAGAAGCTACCAAACAGGTGAACCTTAAGGACACCACTACTACTTTACTTGATGCTCGTGACCTTGATTTTGATAATTGCACTCTTACCGAAGTTATTGATTTCCTTCACAAAATGTCTAGAGATCCCCGCACTAGCACGCTTAACCTTGCCTTCACAGAGCATATCACTAATGCTCTCATCAAAGCTAGGGAGGAGAAACTTAGAGTAGAAGCCTCCATACCTAGAAAGCTAGAGGATGGTTGGGATCCTATGATAAAAAATTATTTGAATGACTTCTCTTGTTATGCATTATGTGATGTTGGTGCTAGTACCTCTGTTATGCCCAAAAGGATATATGATATGCTTAAATTGAAACCTTATGATTCTTGTTCTTTTGGTGTTCGTCTCGTTGATTCTTCCATAAAGAAACCTTTGGGGAGGATCGATGATGTTCTTATTGTTGTCAATGATAATTATGTTCCCGTTGATTTCACTATTATGGATATTGAATGTGATCCTTCATGTCCAATTATTTTGGGACGTCCCTTTTTGCGCACCGTTGGTGCTGTCATTGACATGAAAGAGGGTAATATAAAATTTCAGTTTCCTCTCAAGAAAGGGATGGAACACTTCCCTCATAAGAAGGTCAAGTTACCTTTTGAGTCCGTTGTACGGGCTAGCTATTCTTTTACTCTTGATAAAACATGATATATGCATTATGCCTAGCTTAAAGGCATAAAAGAAAGCGCTTTTGGGAGGCAACCCACATGAATAATTTTTTTCTTTTATTGTGTCTTGATGTTGTTTACTGCTGTAGCATCATCATTGTATCTTTGCTTTTCATATTTGTGCCAAGTATAGCCTATGATCGCTAGAAAGTTCAAAAGTTGTGAGGTGCTGTCCAGGAAACAGATTCTGTCCTTGGATAGAAAAATTCGTATAAAATCACCAGATCATCTTTTTGGTCTGCATTGTTTGGACAGCGTTCTCTATATAATTGTCTTTCGTGCGTCAGTTCTGAGTTTTTTGATTTGAGTTGCAGAAGTATCCCGAACAGGTCAATTACTGCCTGCTGTTCTGTTTTTCACAGATTCTGTCCTGTTTTGCCTTTCCTTCACTTTGCAAATTGAGAACTTGCTTTTTCTTTGCAAAAACCTTTTGGCAATCTTGAGAAACAGTAGAACTTCAAGAATATCCTTATTTCCAGCAAGGTATAATTATTTTATTAAGGGTACTAACCTCGCTAATCAGATTATGATGAGTTATGTATGAAGGGAGTTTTCAAGTGTGCGAGGGAAGATGATAAAAAGATTCAGGAGTGTCAAGCGCTCAAGCTTGGGGATGCCCCCGTGCACCCCCAAGAAATATTCAAGGAGACTCAAGCGTCTAAGCTTGGGGATGCCCCCGTGCATCCCCTTTTCCATTAACATTATCAGTTCGTCTTTCGTTCCGCTATATTTTTATCACTTCATGTGTTATGTGCTATGCTTGGAGCGTCTTGCTTTTAGTTTTCTTTTTAGTTTTTCATAACGAGTCGTAACCCAGCATTCCTTTATGTGGGAGAGAAACACGCTCCACCTCTACCTAGAACATTACATAGAATTTTCATGTCTATCTATGCTGTGTGTGTTCTTTGTCTTTAAATAGCTACTATCATACTTTGCTCTTAGTATTCATGCTTATCTTTTCAAGAGCTTTTATTTAGTTGGTTGCTTGAACTCTCTTTAATTACCATGCTCACCTTATTAAGAGAGTTTGCTTCCATTGCATTGGTTAATGTGTCTATGATAAAGATGCTACTTGAATGATGGTGCTTAGTAGTTCAGGTTTTCTTTTGGTTAATCTCAAATAGCTGGGGGGTTCCCAATGTGTTATTGGAGTACCAACTTGGTTTGTTTGCCTATGATATGGTATGGTCTAGTAATATCTTCCTTCGAGAATTTATTTTGATTGACTTGGCGTATGCTCACGCATATTTAAGACTGTAAAGAAAGTCTGTCAAGCCTTGATGATCTTTTATTTCTAAGTAGCGATATAACTACCATGCCTGATTCAATATTGCTTTGTCGCTCTGCATGATTATGACCGTCATTGCTCTCTTAGTTGGTCGCTCCCAGTCTTTTGCTAACCTCCACCTGTACTAAGCAAACTAACCATGCAATACATAGCTCTAGGGAAAGTAGCCTAAAAACTATTGTGGTAAAGAATATGTTGCTTATGTATCTTATTTCTTATAAGTTGCTTGCTGAGCGGTAACCATGTTTCTGGGGACGCCATCAACTGTCACACTTTTGTTGAATATCATGTGAGTTGCTATGCATGTTCGTCTTGTCTGAAGTAAGGGTGATTTACCGTGGGTTGAATTAATATGCATCTTGTTAGAGAAGAACATTGGGCCGCCAACCAAAGCCATGCATCATGGTGGAAGTTTTAGCTTGGACCTTAATCCTCAATCTCTCATGAGAATATGCTTATGCATTAAAGAGGAGTCCATCATCTATTTTCTATGTTGTCCCGGTATGGATGTCCTCAAGTTGAGATCTATCAAAAACGAGAAATCAAATGCGATTTATCTCCTTGGACCTTTGTACAGGTGGCATAGAGGTACCCCTTTGTGACACTTGGTTAAAACATATGCAATGCAATGATAACCGATGGGGATCCGAGCTAATTAGGACAAGGAGTGAGCACTATTGGTATTCGATGCATGAGGCTTGCAACTTATAAGATGTTTTATGCATGACACATATGAAGTACTACTTCCGTTGACACAATTGCTTCCATGTTTTCAAAATAAAAAGCTTTAGCACATAACCTTTCTTTTACCTTTATGATTGAAGCACCAACTACTGAGAGCATGATTGTCATTCTGAGTGTAATGTGCATTGTCCCAAAGTAGCATTGTCTTTTGCATGATTGTGATATCGTTTATTCTGAAATGATTGTATCTAGTCATCACTTAAACCTTGAAGGTGCCCCTGCATTTATGTTTTGCATCACTAAAGGGGGCAAGCTAGATATCACTTGATCATATTTGCACATCATGTTCATTGCAAATCTTTTTGATGTTTCAGTTTCATGTTGTAAAACTTTCAGTCATTTGTGATTTTCTCTTGAGACAACTTAATTACTTTAGAATCATTGTCTCAGTAAGCTTTTGTCATATGACTATGAGAAAGTCCTATATGGTTAATAGCATGTCACCACAGAAATTATTCTTGTTATCATTTACCTACTCGAGGACGAGCAGGAATTAAGCTTGGGGATGTAGATACGTCCAAAACGTATCTATAATTTCTGCTTGCTCCATGCCACTTTTGGGTGATATTGCTATGATATTCATACACTTCCATACACTTTTGATCATATTTGGACTAACTTACTAATCCAGTGCACCCCGGTGCCAGTTTCTGTTTTCGGCTGTTTTTGTATTTTAGGTTTTCACGTTTCGGCTGTTTTCACGTTTCGAAAATTCCAGAAAAATTATATAAAAAATCAGCGATCCGGAAACAACACTGCGTCCGAAGGGCAGCCTGGGGGGGGCCACAGGGGCTCCAGGTGCCCTGTGGGCGCCCCCCCCTGGGCCGCGCCGGGGGGGCGCCTGGGCCCCCCGAGGCTCCCCCGGTGCCCTACTTTGGCATATATTTAAAGGACTCTCCGAAACCCTCAGAACAGGACTTCTTTTCGTGATCCCATCTCTGTTCCGCCGCCGCCGCCGCTTCCAAGATCGGGAGCACCAGGAGAACTCTACCCGGCACCCTGCCGGAGGGGAGGATCACCACCGGGAGCTTCTCCACCACCATGGACGCCTCCCGGATGACTCGTGAGTAGTCTCCCTTGGACCATGAGTCCATGACCAGTAGCTATGTGATGTTCTCCTCCCGTTCTTGTGCTTCACTAATTAGTCCTCGTGAGCTGCCCTACATGATCGAGGCACCTATGTAATCCTTATGCTGTTGCTATGTTGAGTTGCTGGGATCCGATGGATTATGAGATTATGTTCAGATTGATCTTGAGTAATATATTTGATTCACCTCTTTTATATTTTAGTTCATAAGTAATTCTTGCATGTTCTCCGTTGTTATTTATTCATTTGGCCGAGTAATAGGTAGTGACTCCAAGAGGGAACGTTATGCTCGATTGTGGGTTCATGCCCCTCGATGACTAGCTTGAGTGACAGAAACATGAGTCTAGGGGATGTGCTGTTGCCACAAGGGGGAAAACAACGGTGCTTGAGCCCGCGGGTGCAAGGATTGTTTACTTTACGCAAAGTTCTTTTAATGTAGTTGTCTGTTGCATTGAGTTTACACTATGGGTGGGACTCGCAACTTAATACAAGCGAGATGTTCTGGATAAATATCTCAAGGTGGATGATTAGTAGTAGATATTGATGGATTTCGGTCTACTTACTTTGGCGTACCGCCCATGCTTTGAACCTCAACCTTTCTTGCAATGTAGTCAGCATTGGTTTGCGTTCGTGGTCCTGTCAATTGCCCAGCTGTAATTTGTTTACCTCACATAGCTTTTTTATCGTATTTTGGGAGAGAGACATCACTAGTGAACATCATGAGACTCCGGTCCATATTACCATCATCGATCACATCCACTATTTACCTTTCGTTATTTACTTACTATTGCAAAAACTATCTATCACTACTATCATTGCTTTTAACCCTTTGTGAACTACAAGGCCGGAGAGATTGACAACCTCTCTGTACTCGTTGGGAGCAAAGTTATTTGTATCTGTGAGCAGGTCCATGTTGGTTGCTACTAATCTGGCGCCGTAGCAATTAACACTTACCTGTTGAACCTAGGAGTCTCTGGGGAATCGATCCTTGGTATCTTTGCTAGGGGAAAACACTTCTACTTACTGCATCTTACACCTTCCACTTGGGGTAACCAACGAGGGGTTCGAGGCCCATCAATCCCCGACAGCGAGCTCGAGGAAACCGGAACTTTCCAAGGGATCAACCCGGGAAGGAGCAAGCCGAAGGGGAAGATCACGCTGCCAGTAACCTTTGGCGAAGAGCTGAACTTCAGAACTGAGAGGATCACCTTTGACGTTGCCGATATCCCGTTGCCATACAATGGGATACTTGGCCGTCCGGCGCTCGCCAAGTTCATGGCAGCTTCTCATTACGCCTACAACGTGCTCAAGATGCCAGGCCCGATAAGCGTCATCTCTGTCCCCGGCGACAAGAAGGACGCGCTTATCTGCGCCGACAAGATCTACCAGGACGCAGCAGCTACAACAGATAGCAAAACACTTGCCGCTGAAGCTCCCGGGGGGAAGAACAAGACCAAGTCCGGCAAGAGCTCTGGGGCCCACTCCGGCAAACGCACCTCTTCGGAGTGCTGCGCTGCCGTCGAGGACGTACCATCGAGCTCCACCGGCAAGTGCAAGAAGGGAATGGCAGCTCCACCTGCAACCAAGAAGGTGTCCGCCAAGGAGGACGGCACTGGTGGTGTTTTCACCATCAGTGCCACGCTCGATCCTAAATAGGAAAGCGCGCTCGTTGCTTTCCTGCGGGCGAATGTCGACGTGTTTGCATGGCAACCGTCTGACATCCCCGGTGTTCCCAGGAAAGTGATTGAGCACAAGCTTGCCGTTTGTCCTCACGCGCGGCCCGTCAAGCAGAAGGTCAGGAAGCAAGCAGTGGAGCGCCAAGAGTTTATCGCTGAAGAAATCAAGAAGCTGGAAGCGGCAGGCCTTGTTAGAGGTGTACTTCATCCCACGTGGCTGGCCAACCCTGTTGTCGTGCGCAAAGCTAATGGGAAGTGGAGGCTTTGTATAGACTTCACTGATGTGAATAAAGCTTGTCCCAAGGATCCATTTCCCTTGCCGCGTATCGACCAGATCGTTGACTCCACGGCTGGATGTGAGTTGCTTTCATTCCTTGATGCATACTCCGGATACCACCAGATATTCATGGCTGAAGAGGATGAAGAGAAGACCGCATTCATTACTCCATGTGGCACTTACTATTTCATACGCATGCCCTTTGGATTGAAGAATGCGGGTTCAACATTTGCAAGGGTGGTCCACACTGCTTTTGAGCCACAGATACACAGGAATGTAGAAGCTTACATGGATGATATAGTGGCCAAGAGCAAGGACAAAGATACCCTGATTCAAGACCTAGATGAAACTTTTGCGAATCTGCGCAAGATACAACTCAAGCTTAACCCCGAGAAGTGTGTGTTCGGAGTCCCCTCCGGCAAGCTTCTCGGGTTCTTTGTGTCCCAGAGGGGGATTGAAGCCAATCCCGACAAGATCAATGCCATCGAGCAGATCGAAGCTCCGAAGCGCGTCAAGGATGTACGAAGGCTTGCCGGCTGCGTGGCTGCTCTCAGCAGGTTCATTTCTAAGTCTGCGGAATGCGCCCTGCCATTTTTCAAAATCTTAAAAAAGGCAGGTCCAATGAAATGGACTCCGGAAGCGGAGGCAGCGCTGCAAGACTTGAAAGAGTACCTGTCCTCCACTCCAATACTTGTCGCACCTAGACCGCAAGAGAAGTTGCTGCTGTACTTAGCAGCAACCAATCAAGTGGTTAGTGCTGCGTTAGTAGCGGAAAGGGAGGCAGATGAGGAACCCACAGCCCCGACACGCACATCCAGCGACAAGCAGGGGGCTTCCCCGACAAGCTCTGGCCCCGACAAGGATGAGTTTGCGCAGATGCAAGAAGAAGTGCGAAAGAAGATGGTGCAGCGCCCAGTTTATTTTGTCAGTTCCCTCTTGCAGGGGGCTAGGTCAAGATACTCTGGGGTGCAGAAACTGCTTTTCGGCCTCCTCATGGCCTCGAGAAAGCTGCGCCACTACTTCCAAGCACATGAGATAACAGTGGTCACTCGCTTTCCGCTGAAGAGGATATTGCAAAATCCAGAAGCAACGGGCAGGATTGTCGAGTGGGCACTGGAGCTGTCAAGCTTTGGTCTTAAGTTTGAAAGTACTTCAACTATCCAGAGCAGAGCATTGGCAGAGTTCATAGCGGAATGGACACCAACGCCAGACGAAGAGATTCCAGAGACAAACGTCCCCGCCAAAGAAGCAAACAAAGAATGGGTAATGTACTTCGATGGAGCATTCTCGCTGCAAGGCGCTGGTGCTGGTGTGCTGCTCGTCACACCCACCGGGGAACACCTCAAGTACGTCGTCCAAATGCACTTTCCCAAGGAGCAAGCGACAAACAACACTGCAGAGTATGAAGGTTTGCTTGCCAGCCTCAGAATCGCAGCAGAACTTGGGATCAAGAAGCTGATTGTGCGGGGACATTCGCAGTTGGTTGTCCGACAAGTGAACAATAGCTACCAGAGCCCATTGATGGAAGCTTACGTCGACGAAGTGAGAAAGCTTGAAGAGCACTTTGAAAGCATACAGATGGAGCACGTTCCAAGAGCTCAAAATGACATCGCAGACGGCCTGTCAAAGTGTGCTGCACTAAAGCTACCTGTGGAACCAGGGATCTTCGTGCTCAAGCTAACTCAACCATCCGTTACACCATCAGTTGGGCAAAGCAAGAAGAGAAAGTTGGTCTCCGGTAACTACTTGCCGGCAGATCTCCCTGAAGTTGCCGCCAAGGTCCCCAAGATCAACGCCCAAGTTGCTAAGGAACAGTCTGCTCCTGCGGACCCAAGGGTCCGTACAGTTGAAGCAGGCATTCCCGACAAGTCTTGTCCCAGCAAGCTTGCCGGGGAACGTCCAGCTCCGGCCGAGCCGCAGGTTCTTGCCGTAGAAGCTGACGTTCCCGCAGCAGCAATGATGCCTTTAGTCCTTGTTGTTGAGCCTCAAGCTCCAATATGGGCGCAGCAAATCGTCAGTTTCCTTCAAACCAGAGAACTTCCCGAAGAGCCAGAAGAAGCAGAAAGAATAACCAGGCAGTCAAGTATGTACCAGTTCGTCGGCAACGAACTGTACAGAAGAAGACTCAATGGTGTCAGGTTGAAGTGCATTCCCCGGGAAGATGGGCAAAAGCTGTTGGCAGAGATACATGGAGGCATATGTGGCCACCACATTGGCGCAAGAGCACTTGTCGGGAAGGCGTTCCGGCAAGGTTTCTTTTGGCCAGAAGCCCTCCAAGATGCAACTGCACAAGTAACCAAGTGTGAAGCGTGCCAGTTCCATGCCAAGCAAATACATCAGCCAGCTCAAGCTCTCCAAACGATCCCTTTGTCCTGGCCATTTTCGGTCTGGGGGCTCGACATCCTCGGACCCTTTCCCTGCGCAGCTGGGGGCTTTGAGTACTTGTACGTCGCCATCGACAAGTTCACAAAGTGGCCGGAAGTGGAACCAGTGAGAAAGGTGACCGCACAATCAGCAGTCAAGTTCTTCAGGTCAATTGTTTGCCGTTTCGGAATCCCTAACAGGATCATCACCGACAACGTCACACAGTTCACAAGTCGCACCTTCATGCACTACGTCCAAGACCTTGGCGCCAAGGTCTGCTTCGCTTCTGTTGCTCACCCGAGGAGCAATGGTCAAGCGGAGAGGGCAAACGCTGAAGTGCTGCGCGGGCTCAAGACAAGAACTTTCGACAGGCTGCACAAATGCGGAAGAAACTGGATTGAGGAGTTGCCGGCGGCTCTTTGGTCAATCAGGACGACACCAAATCGAGCCACCGGACAGACACCCTTTGCTCTTGTCTATGGAGCAGAGGCAATTCTCCCCACGGAACTCGTATACGGTCGCCTCGAGTGCTCGCTTACGATGAGCTCGAGCAAGAGCAGCTGGGACAAGATGACGCGCTGCTCCTTGAGGAAGACCGTCTTCAGGCTGCTGTACGAGCTGCTCGATACCAGCAAGCTTTGCGCCGCTACCATAGCCGCAAAGTTAAGGCCAGAAGTCTCGAGGAAGGCGACCTTGTTCTTCGGCGTGTTCAGTCCGCCAAGAATTCCAACAAGTTGACGCCGAAGTGGGAAGGCCGTTATCGGGTGAGACAAGTCACAAGGCCCGGCGCTGTCCGCCTTGAGACCGAAGAAGGCTTACTGGTGAGCAACTCCTGGAACATTGAGCATCTTCGCAAGTTTCACCCATAAGGCGCGGTTGCCGCGATCTGCTCCGGCAACCACCTTTTGTACAAGTCTTGCCGCTGTTGCATGTAAACCTTTGTACAAAGCCGGGCGCAGACCCCGTGCATCAGTAAAACTTATATGCCTCGCACAATTTGTCGTTTCATGCCTTCTAGCTTTTCTTGCATGCATTATCTGACACTTTGTGCAGCACGCACCCCCGGTAAGCAGTAACGAGCTGCAAGGCTCCATATCTATGTTCCCTCCCTTTTCTTTCTTTTCTCAAGCAGAAGAAGTTTTCCTCGCGCACAAGTTTGCCGGGGGGGAGGAGACAGTGGTATGGACCAAGTGCCGTTCAAGAAAGGAAAGCCTCGCCTTGCCGGGAAGCAAACAACTCACAAAAGCTAAGTTGCCAAAGTTTGAGCGTTAAGATTTTTAAATTTTTTGAAGTTATCTCCCTTGAACGACCACACTTTGTATGGAAAACCTGTGCGCGGAGGAACCTACCCGTGGCTAGCCGCGCCCTTACTTTGTTTCGAGCAACGGCTTAAGTGTGCTGCGACAAGTGTCGCGCCCTTACTTCGTTTTCGAGTTCGCTCAACAACCTAAGTGTGCTGCGGCTAGCTGCGGCAAGGTTTCTTGCCGGTAGTGGCTTTGCCAGCAGGCTGCTGAAGTTCCGCACTCAGCGCTCGCGGCAAGGGTCCCTTTGCCGGCAAGTTCCCTAAAAGCGTAGGGTAAAAAGCATACAAAGTAAAGAAGTCGAATAAAGGGAGTAACACTGCATTAACTACCCAAAATAGAGTTATATTACAAGATGACTTGTCGCTGTTCTAACAAACTACTATCCATAACGTGATTGGCAGCGACAAGAGAAGCAGAAAGGAAGCAACCTAGTCTGCACGGTCACCATCAACCCTCTTGATCTTGCCCACCTTGGCCACGATGTGGGCGACAAGAGCCTTCAGCGCTTCCTGGTCGGCGTCGGGCGGCAAGGTCCGGAGGACGTTGTTGAGGTTGAGCCCGGGGTTGCGGTAGACTATCTTCGTCAGCACTCTCTCCACAACCCCCGTGCAAAGCCTGCACACCTAGTTCGCCAGCTGCGTGGGGAGCCTTTCCCGCAGCTGCTCGAGGGCCGGCGCTACTCCCCTGAAGAATAAGCTCAGCTTGGCGCTGTGAGGGAGGTTCGCATCGGGGGAGTACCCGAGGTGCTTCGTCCCCAGCCCCGCCATCTCCTTGTCGATGTCAGCGGCGGCGACGACAAGCTCCTCGGTCCACTGCTCCACCGTCTGCCTGAAGTTGTTTTGCGTGAGGGCGGCGCTGTCCAGCCGTGCCCTCTCAGCCCGGAGGTCCTCCTTCAGCTTCGTCTCCCGGTTCCTGGCGCTGTCAAGTGATGCAGTGAGGGTGGACAGCTTCAATTCCAAGTCCGCGACAGAATCCTTGGCGATGGCGAGCTCCTTGCCCTTGTCGGAGAGACGGACCTGCAGCTCCGAGTGGCTGTGGGCGTCTTTCTCCCTCTCCAATATGAGCGCGGCAACCTTCTCCTCGCTCGTCCTCAAGTTGAGCTCCAACTGTGCCACCCTCGCCTCCAAATCTCTCTTGGCGGTCTCTGCAGCTGCAGCGGCGTCCCTCGCTTCCTGCAGAGCCCCGCCAAGGGATTGCTCGCGCGCGGTAAGGTCATCCTCATGGCTATCGAGGTCGACCTTCCGCTGCCTCAGCTCACCATCCCGCCGAGACAGATCTTCGGCGGCGAGCCGTTGCTGCTCCTCTGCTTCGGCCTTTTCAAGGATGAACGGCTGGTGTGCCTCGGCGAGCTCCTCCCGCTCCTCCGCCAAGGACCGGAGGGCCGCCTGGTTGGCGGCCCGGAGCTCTTCGGTGCGCTTCTCCAAGTCGATGCCCGCCTTGGCAGCCAGGGCCTCCCGGGACTCCAGCTTGGCCTGCCTGGCACGGTCAAAGGCCAGAAGCCGGCGCAGAAGCTGCTCCTCCTCGGGCTCGTTGCTGCTGCCGGGCGCGTCTACAAACTTCAGCCCTGCGGAGGCGAGGACTTCCCCATCGAAGACCTCCCCCTCCGCGGGCGCCCTTGACGAAGAAGCCCACGGAAGTTGGATGAATACCCCGTTTCCGGCCTCCAAGTAGGCGCCAGTTCCGGCCGCGGCGGCGGCAGGGTCGGCGGTCGGCGCAGCGTCAAACGCTCCTGCGGCCTCGGGGCCGTCAGTGCGACCGCCGGTCCCCTCCTCAGCTACCTCGTCGGCGTCCCTGGTTGCCTCTTCGACGATGGGCTCCTCGGTGCCGATCACCTCCTCGGTGGCCGCGGCGCCACCAGTGTTGCCGCGCGCGGCCTCCTTGGTGGCGGCCTCCGTCTCCATAGGCTCTGGAACGGACGGGTCTGAAGACAAGAAAAGAAGAAGGAAAAGAGAAAGAAGAATGGTCAAGCAAATATCCAAAAAGAAAAATTCAAGAAAGATAGAGTTCAAGGGTTACCTGCGCGGGCCTCTTCATTGACGGGGTCCCTTGCCAGGGAGTTCTCCCTCGGCGGCGTGGTAGTGGCCCCCGCCGGCGGAGGACCGCTGGCGCCTTCCCTTGGCGGGGTGCTCGCCCTTGGCGGGGTACTCGCCCTTGGTGGAGTACCCGCCCTTGGCGGAGTGCTCTCCCTCGCCGGGGAGCTCCTCCTTGGCAGGGAGGTCGAGACGCGCGGCTCGTCGGGAGAAATCTCTTGGCGCTCCTGAGGCTGCGGCTCTACTTCCGCACAAATCAGCAAGCAAACAAGATGATTAGCAAGGATAATAAGCTCACGCGCGCTCGGCAAGCGAAGAAGTGAACAGAAGACTTACGCTGGGGGCTGCGCTGGGGGCTGCGCTGCGGAGCAGCTGGCTGGTCCGGCAAGCCTGTCGCGGGCGCATCTCCTGCCACTGCGACGGGCTCGTCCTCGAGGTCGACCACCGGGATCTTGGCCCTTTTCGCCACCCTTTGGGCCAGGGTCCTGGAAGACAGACAACAAACAGAATCAGACAAAGAAGATTCAAGACAAGAACAGCAAATTGAAGAAAACAAGAGTTGATTTGCTTACTCTTCCTCCTCCTCGTCGGAACTGAGGACGGAGAAGTCGAAATCCGCCTCGCGCGTCCCGGCACGAGGAGCTGGAGGAGTAGCCTCCCTCGGGCGCTTGGCGGGCGCTGGAGCGGTGGTCTGAGAAGATCCCGCTCCGGTTGTCGCCGAGGCCCGAGGGGCAGAAGGAGCGGTGGAGCCAATGCGGGAAGATCCTACTCCAGCCGCTGCTGAGGCGCGAGGCGCCCCCTTGGCGGCCTTGCTCGTCGTGGTGGCGCGCGTCGAGCGGCGCTGCGGCTGCTGGCCCGCCGGCTGCCTCGCCGTGTCTGCGGCCTTGCGGAGACGCTTCTTTGGTTGAGGCGGAGGACTTGGCGGCGACGGTGAACTTCCCGAGGATGAAGAAGAGTCAAGGTTCAGAGACCCGCCCGAGTCATCGGCAGAATTGCTTGATTGAGCGCCCTCCTCGGCGGGCTCACCCGACTCTGTGCCCTGCCCGGCAGCCTCGCTCGTCTCGGCAGGTTGCCCGGCAGGCTTCAACAGTTTGAGGATCTCTTCCTCCTCGGCCCGACTCACTGCCTCCGCTGCGTCTGCCTCCTCCAAGGTATACCCAAACTCGCCCGCGGCCTCGGCTGCAGCTGCCTCCTCCAACCTGGTGGCGATATACGCCATCTCCCGGTCGGTGGTGTCATGGGTGAGGCCCTTCTTCTCGTCGGGGTCGATGGGCAGTTCCACCAAGTTATCGAAGAATGTTTGCATGGCTTCGTCAGAAGGCGCCAGCCAAGTGGGGTCGATTCCATGGGAGTCACACAACGGCATTGCCGCGCGGATAGCACTGAGCGACGAATTGTTGCATAGTGGAACTACCCCCCGCGGCAAGGTGAACCACTCCGGGTGCTTGGCGTCGTGCTTGAACAGCTCACGGAGCATCCCTTTGAGCTCCAGGACAGTGAAATTATAGTTAAGGCATGGGCGTAGCCTCATACAGTCTGCCGCGTTGCCAAAATTCCAAGCAGGCCTCTTCCTCTCCTGCAAGGGAGCAATGCGCCGGCGAAGGAAATCTGCTCCGACAGCCCCTACAGTGAGTTTGGCTTGCCGGAGGCGAAGGATCCTAGTAATGGCTATCTTCAGCTTCTCGTCCTCGGGGGCCAGGTCACTCCAATCGTTGCCGCGCGCTATTGCAGTTCGGCGCGGGGAGGTGAACTGCTCCAGGGCATCCTCCATGATCCAGCACCAGTTGGCCCTCCACTCGTCCCACTTGCCGCGGAGTTCCCCAGTCAAGTATGCCTCTTTCTTACGAAGCCTGAAGATCCAAGAAATCCCACCAGAAAGAGGGGACCCAGACTGTACTCGAGGTGTGTAATAATGGCGGAAGAGGGCTACATTGGGGTGGACTCCGACAAAGTTCTCGCAAAGATGTGCGAAAACGGCCATAGTCAAGACTGCGTTCGGGGTGAAATCAAGAAGGTGGAACCCGTAGGTGTTCATAACGTCGCAGAAGAATTCGGAGTATGGTGGGCAGAGTCCGCAATGGAAGAACAGAGCGAAATAGGCATACCCTCCCGGAAACATGTCGCAGGCTTCGGCGGGGAGTACCCTGGTGCGCGGGTGAGCCTTTGTCTCCCTCGACCAGAAGAGGTAGAACTTGTCCTTCAGCTCCCTCGCGCCGAGCCTCGGCGGGAAGACCACCATCCTCTTCCGCATTGCTGCTAGTTTTTGCGCCCGGTCGGTCTTCGCGGTTTTCGCCTTGTCGCCCTTCGGGGCCATGGCGGGGACGGCGAGGGAGGTCGACGGCGCTGGAGAGGCTGGCGGCGGCGGAAGAAGGGCGGAGCGCTACTCTCTTTCGACCTTCGGGGAGGAGGAGAGCGGCGGGGGTTTCTGGAGGCTGAAGAAGCAATGAGCGAATGGGAGGAACTGCCCCTGTTTCCCCTTCTTTAAAGGGGGAGAGGGGGACGTTCCGCATTTTCCCCATTAAAGAAACAGGCCACGATCTCTCCCACGACGCCGCAATCGACGCGTGCCGTTAGGGAGGGATGCGGCGGATACGGAGTGGACTGCGGCGCGCCGTGGGCCGCGTGTGCAAGTGCACTGTTTTGGGCCTGGCCCAACAGCGCTCAGCACCGCGTGTGGCCCAGGCCCGGGGGCTCCTGTCGGTGTACTAAAGTAGGGGTACCTTAGTATCCCGACTTGTGCACGGGCAGTAGCAGCGTCCCGTGGCAGGGCTTGCCACGCGCCCGCCAAGGCCCGCTTTGGTTCCTTTGGAGCCATTCAAGAACAAAGTATTCAAGCTAAAGAAACAAGGCCCCGGCAAGAGAAGCTTGCCGGGAAGGCCGCTCCAGGCTCATAACCATCCCTTTAGCACCAGACCCTGGCAAGAGGAGCTTGCCAGGAAGGCCAAAGCGTGGCATTTCAGAAGACTTGCCGTGGCGCATCGCGCGCCCCGGCAAGGCCCGGAGAGCGACAAGCTTCCAGGCGCGGCAAGGTAGCGACCGCGGCAAGGGGCTTGCCGCGGCAAGCTTCCACTGTGTGCCCACGCTCCAGCTCATCCGGCCACGCGTCACCCTGGGGCCCTTCCGGGGGCACGTGGCGGAAGACTGTGCAACCTGGGGGACACGGTGGCAAGCCACGATGATGAGGCTACTGTCGTGGCGAACGGAGACGCCCGGACAGACGCTTTTTGCACTATTTGGGGCGACGGCGATGGGCATTCAATGCCCTTGTCCCCCACCGTGAGGGTTAGGTACAAAACACTGTACATACACTGTTACAACTACCACCATTTTTACGTTTTTTACCCTCACCTACGTTGCCACCTGTCGGAGACCGCTTTGACCTATAAAAGGAGGCCCATGCACAACGTAGAGGAGGTTCCAATTTTCGATCACTCCAGCGCTCGGTATAGCTAGCAACAAGTACTGTAGCTCTTCTTGCTCTCGAGCCAAGAACACAATATAGACCAAGGCAGGAGTAGGGTTTTACGCATCCGTGCGGCCCGAACCTGGGTAAACTGCCCGCGTGCTCGCCTCGATCTGCTCTTCGTGCTCCCTCCGCTCCCTTGCCGTACCGAAAAGGGGCTCCGGTCCCATAGGTGTTCGTGGGCGATCAGTTTCCCCGACAATTATTATCTCTTGTGTTTGATCCTTTGTAAATGACAAGGCCGGAGGGATTGACAACCTCTCTGTACTCGTTGGGAGCAAAGTTATTTGTATCTATGTGCAGGTCCTATCAACCGCTAATTTTCTAGCGCCGTTGACACCTTCTTGTCGACCCTCGGAGTCACACGGGATTCGATCCTTGGTATCTTTGCCAAGGGAAACTTGCTGCTACGCTACATCTCAAACCTTCCACTTGGGGTAACCAACGAGGGGCGAGAAGCCATCAAGCAAAGTTTCTGGCGCCGTTGCCGGGGACTCCACTCTTCAAGATAGGGGAGTTGCACGCTATCTCTTATCTTTGCTTTTTAGTCTTGTTAGTTTACCTTTCAGTTTTTGCTTTAGTGTCCCTTACCAAAAATCACAAAAATAGTTATCTTGCTTGCTGCTGCTATGGGTTCCACTGAGAACACCAAGTTGTGTGACTTCACTAGTCATAACAACGATGACTTTATCTACACGCCCATTGCTACACCTGCCACTTCAGCACCTTCTTATGAGATTAAACCTGCTTTACTGAACCTAGTTATGAAAGATCAATTCTCCGGTGCTGGAGATGATGCTGCTTTGCACTTAAATAATTTTGTTGAGCTCTGTGATATGCAAAAGTACCAAGAAATAGATGGTGATATTGTTCAGCTTAAGATTTTTCCTTTCTCCTTGAGAGGAGGAGCTAAAATCTGGTTTCAATCCTTGCCTAGGGATAGTATAGATTCTTGGGACAAGTGCAAGGATGCCTTTATTGGGAAGTATTATCCCCCTGCTAAAATTATCCAATTAAGGAGTAACATAATGAATTTTAAACAATTGGATAATGAACACGTTGCCCAAGCTTGGGAACGCATGAAATCTCTTGTCAAGAACTGCCCTACTCATGGTTTGACTACTTGGATGGTTATCCAAACTTTTTATGCAGGCTTGAACTTTACCTCGCGGAACTTGTTGGATTCGGCCGCGGGAGGAATCTTTATGTCAACTACACTTGGTGCTGCCACGAGGCTTCTCGATGAGATGATGACCAACTATTCCCAATGGCACACCGAACGCGCTCCAACAGGTAGGAAGGTAAACTCTGTCGAGGAGATTTCCTCCCTAAATGAAAAAGTTGACTTGATCATGTCTCTACTTTCCAAGCAATCTTCTATTGATCCTCATGATGTCCCTTTAAATTCTTTGATTGCTAAAGATCAAGTAGATGTGAACTTTATCTCTAGAAACAATTTCAATAACAATGCTTATAGGAGTAATTTTGGTAGCAAACCTAGACCGTTCCCCTCTAATTCCTATGGGAACAACAATACTTATCCTAGCACCAAGAACTCCACTTCTGAACTAGAGATTATGCTTAAAGACTTCATCACTACCCAAAAAGCCTTCAATAAGAGTGTAGAAGAAAAACTAGACAAACTAGATAATCTCTCTTCGAAGGTAGACAATTTAGCCCATGAGGTAGAGTTGCTTAAAATTAGAACTTCTCCTCTTGAGGAGAGGAAAACCACTCCTATGAATGCTATTCAAGTGCAAATTAATGAAAAGATTAGGATGATGGCTAAACCTAAAAGAGAGATGGTCTAGAGAAAAGAAGGAAGAAGATAGAATTAAGAGCCTTCCTACCCACCACATTGTTGCTACTATCCAAGTTGTTGAGGATATCCAAACTCTTAGCACCCACTGCACTCCTAGTCCCATTGGACCTATTAATGGTGATGCTATGACCTCAACCGTAGAAACTCCTATGACCATAGAAGCTACCAAACAAGTGAGCCTAAAGGACACCACTAACACTTTACTTGATATTAGTGACCTTGATTTTGATAATTGCACCCTTTTTGAAGTTATTGATTTTCTTCACAAGATGTCTAGAGATCCCCACACTAGCACACTTAACCTTGCCTTCACAGAGCATATCACTAATGCTCTCATCAAAGCTAGGGAGGAGAAGCTTAGGGTAGAAGCCACCATACCTAGAAAGCTAGAAGATAGTTGGGATCCTATGATTAAAATTAAGTTGAATAACTTCTCCTGCTATGCCTTATGTGATGTTGGAGCTAGTACCTCCGTTGTGCCCAAAAGAATATATGATATGTTTAAATTGAAATCTTTTGATCCTTGTTCTTTTGGTGTTCGTCTCATTGATTCTTCCATAAAGAAACCTTTGGGGAAGATCGACGATGTTCTTATCATTGTCAATGACAATTATGTTCCCGTTGATTTAACTATTATGGATATTGAATGTGAACCTTCATGTCCAATTATTTTGGGACGTCCTTTTCTTCGCACCGTTGGTGCTATCATTGACATGAAAGAGGGGAATATAAAATTCCAATTACCTCTCAAGAAAGGAATGGAACACTTCCCTAGAAAGAAGATTAAGTTGCCTTTTGAGTCCGTTATACGGGCTAGCTATTCTTTTACTCTTGATAAATCTTGATCCTCTCTTTTTGCATCATGCCTAGCTTAAAGGCATAAAAGAAAGCGCTTTTGGGAGGCAGCCCACAACGAATTAGGTTTTATTTTTCTTTTGTTGTGTCTTGATGTTTGTTACTACAGTAGCATCATCATTGTATCTTTTCTTTTCAGCTTTGTGCCAAGTTTAGCCTCCGATTGCAAGAAAGTTCAAAAGTTGTGACGTGCTGTACAGAAAACAGATTCTGTCCTTGGACAGAAAAATTCGTATAAAATCACCAGATCATCTTTTTGATCTGAATTTTTTTGACAGCGTGCTCTATACAATTGGCTTTCGAGCCTCTGTTCTGAGTTTTTTGATTTGAGTTGCAGAAGTGCCCTGAAAAAATTATTTACTACCTGCTGGTCTGTTTTTCACAGATTCTGTCCTGTTTTGCCTTTTCTTCGTTTTGCAAACCTTGAGCTTGCTTTTTCTTTGCAAAAACCTTTTGGCAATCTTGAGAAACAGTAGCTCTTCAAGATTATCTTTATTTCCAGTAGGGAAAAATTATTTTATTGTGGGTACTAACCTCGCTAATCAGATTTTGATGAGTTATGTATGAAGGGAGTTTTCAAGTGTGCGAGGGAAGATGATAAAAGAAGACTCAGGAGGGTCAAACGCTCAAGCTTGGGGATGCCCCCGTGCACCCCCAAGAAATATTCAAGAAGACTCAAGCATCTAAGCTTGGGGATGCCCCCATGCATCCCCTTCTCCATCAGCAATTATCAGTTCGTCTTTCGTTCCACTATATTTTAATCACTTCATGCGTTATGTGCTATGCTTGGAGCGTCTTGCTCTTAGTTTCCTTTTTAAGTTTTCTTTAGCTTTGATTGCTGTTCATAACAAGTTAGAACCCAGCTTTCTTTGTGTGGGAGAGAAACACGCTCCAATTCAACCTAGAACACAACATAGGATTTTCATGCTTATCTTTGATGTGTATGTTCTTTGTCTTTCCATAGCCGCTGTCATGTTTAGCTCTTAGTTTTCATGCTTTTCTTTTTAAAGAGCTTTTGTTTAGTTGGTTGCTGAACTCTCTTGAGTTTTCATGTTTATCTTGTTAAGAGAGTTTTCCTATTGCACTGAGTTGTGTGTCTTAACTTAAAGTAGGTAATTGAGGTTGCTATTTAATTTTAGTAGTAACTTGCAATAGTTTCGAGGTATTGCCATGAGTAATGTCTGAACTTTTGGTGTCAAGAGCTTTAGCCTATTAGTGATAGATGTCGTATTTTGGGCAATCCGTGTTTATTTTCGAAAACCTACAAATAGTTGAGAACTTTAGCTACTAAATGGATCACTAATCTTTGGAGGGATCGAATATTAGAGTACACTCACGTACCATGAGCCGAGGATGCGCAAGGATAACCAAACCCCCATACACTCCTCCTCGGGGTACTTGTCTCTTTGTGAACCTCCTAATTAGATTGAGAGTTACCGATAATAAGTGCATGAGTTCTTCGGACTAATGTGAGTATTCGAAAGTTGACACTTCCACCTAGCCATATTTTTCTAGCCTCTTCGGTACCGTGCATTGCCCTTTCTCACTTCGAGAGTTGGCGCATATTTCGCCGGTGCATCCAAATCCTTGGCACGATACGCTCTGTCATCATAAGCCTCATTATATCCTTCCTCAAAACAGCCACCATACCTACCTATCAAGGCATTTCCATAGCCTTTTCGAGATACATTGCCATGCAACATCCATCTTCTCATGACTTGATCTTCATGTCATACATGCTTTTTGCTTGATCGATGAGCCGCATGCTAGTTGGGCCTTACCCTAATCATTGCTACATGACGCGCTAGTATCATTGCATATCCTGCTACACTGGCAGAGGCATACATTTGCATACATCATGATAGTTTCATTTTCTTTATGTTGAGTACTTTTGTAAAGTGTGAAAGATCTTCTATACTTCTTGTAATAAATAGAGTGTTGCCCCTAAAGTGAGGAAAAGATCCCAAAGAGGACAAAATCAAAAGATCCCAAAGAGGAAAAATGAGAGTTAAATAGAAAGAGCCATTGAGGCCACAAAAAAATAAAAAAAAAGAGAAAAAAAGAGAAAAAGAAATAAAAAGAGAGAAGGGGCACACTACTATTCCTTTTGAGAGATCCACACTCGTACTCCTTCTTATACCTTGTACTCCATAGAGATTTTCATTCATGCATATAGCTATGTGGGGACCTTCACACTATAGAACTTGGCTTGTATATTCCAATGATGAGCCTCCTCAAAAGAGCTCTAGGTCTTCTTGAGCAAGCAAGTTGGATGCACCCCCACTAGTTCCATTGGAGAGCTTACCTTAGCTCATATGTGCATCTGTTGCATGGCAATCCCTACTCCTCACATCATATCTATCATTTGGCTTTCTCTCACCTATGATTGTCCTCATTGATGTGAGCCTTTCACACCTTTTTTGTCTTCCCCCTTCATCATTTTTCTCTCTTTGCCATCCTAAGTGTTAACTTTCTTGCTTACGCTCATCCATTGCATGAGTGCTCAAAATATCGAAAGGGAGTGGATCATTTTGACTTGTACCTGGCTGACGGTCTGGGGATGAGTCAAGATAAGATTCCAAAGAAGACCAAGTGTGAAACTTTAGTAGATTAAGTTCTCAACAATACAAAAACTATGTTTTACTCTCTCGTATATCCCTATCCCCTTTCTTGCACGCAAACACCATTTGGAGACATTCGAGTCACGGACAGCGAGAGCTCTTGCACCTTTATGTTCTTATGTTGCTTGTTACAATGCTAATATAGACTCTTGCTTGTTATGACTTGAATTGAATTACATGCCTTGATTGCTTTACTTAAAAAGTTCTTATATGGTTGATAGCATGTCACCACAGAAATTATGCTTGTTATCATTTACCTACTCGAGGACGAGCAGGAATTAAGCTTGGGGATGTTGATACGTCCAAAACGTATCTATAATTTCTGCTTGCTCCATGCCTCTTTTGTGTGATATTGCTACGATATTGATGCACTTCCATACACTTTTGATCATATTTGGACTAACCTATTAACTCAGTGCACCACAGTGCCAGTTCCTGTTTTCTGCTCTTTTTCTATTTCAGGTTTCCCCCTTATTAAAAGTGCCCAAAAAATTCCGGGAAAAATACAGGAAAAATCAGCGTACAGGAAGCTTCGAGAAAAAACAAAGCAGGGCCAGAGGGGAGCCAGGGGTGGCCCAGGCGGCCACCCGGCGCGGCCCCACCCCTGGCCGCGCCAGGGGGGCGCCTGGGGCCCCCTCTCCGCCTCTGGTGACCACCCTTCGCATATATATTCCTCGCGTTCCGAAACCCTCGAGGACGGAACCCTTTTTCGCGATCTCGCCTCTGTTCCACCGCCGCCGCGCTTCCAAGATCGGGAGCATCAGGAGAACTCTTCCCGGCACCCTGCCGGAGGGGAGAACCACCACCGGGAGCTTCTCCACCACCATGGACGCTTCCCGGATGAGTCGTGAGTAGTCCACCTTGGACCATGGGTCCATGACCAGTAGCTATGTGATGTTCTCCTCCCCTCTTTGTTCTTCATGATTTAGACCTCGTGAGCTGCCCTACATGATCGAGGCACATATGTAATCTTTATGTTGTTGCTCTGCTGAGTTTGCTGGGATCCGATGGATTATGAGATTATGTTCAGATTGTGTGTGAGTAATATATTTGATTCACCTCTTTTATATTTATGTTCTTGAGTAATTCTTGCATGTTCTCCGTTGCTGGTTATTGCTTTGGCCGAGTAGTAGGTAGTAACTCCAAGAGGGAACGTTATGCTTGATTGTGGGTTCATGCCCCATGATGACTAGTTTGAGTGACAGAAACATGAGTCTAGGGGATGTGCTGTTGCCACAAGGGGGAAAACAACGGTGCTTGTACTTGTGAGTGCAAGGATTGTTTACTTTACGCAAAGTTCTTTTAATGCAGTTGTCTGTTGCTTTGAGTCTACACTTTGGGTGGGATTCGCAACTTAATACTAGCGAGATGTTCTGGATAGATATCTCAAGGTGGATGATTAGTAGTACATGCAGATGGATTTCGGTCTACTTGCCTTGGCGTACCGCCCATGCTTTTGAGCCTCTACCTTTCCTTGCAGCATAGTTAGCATTGGTTTGCGCACATAATCCTGTCAATTGCCCAGCTGTAATTTGTTTACCTCGCTTTGCTGTTTTATTGTCTTTTGGGAGAGAGACATCACTAGTGAACATCATGGGACCCCGGTCCATATTACCACCATTGATCACACCCGCTATTTACTTCCTGTTCTTCTTTCCTAGTTGCTGTCATACCTATCATTATTATCTCTTGTGTTTGATCCTTTGTAAACGACAAGGCCGGAGGGATTGACAACCTCTCTGTACTCGTTGGGAGCAAAGTTATTTGTATCTGTGTGCAGGTCCTGTCAACCGCTAAGTTTCTGGCGCCGTTGACACCTTCTTGTCGACCCTCGGAGTCTCACGGGATTCGATCCTTGGTATCTTTGCCAAGGGAAACTTGCTGCTGCGTTACATCTCAAACCTTCCATTTGGGGTAACCAACGAGGGGCGAGAAGCCATCAGTTACTCACCCTTATGAACTCAAAACAGGCAAATGGTGTATCTTACATCAAGTTCAACTTGCTCATAGTACCATGCCTATGGTAGAAACGTGTCAAGAAAAATATCAACAGCTAAATCATAAGGGTGAAGAAGTATTCAAAGAGATTTGTACATATGCATGATCAGTGAAGTAAGTAAACAAAATATTGATCATTGAATTCAAGATCATTGTCATTTAAATTGTAAATCATGCAGCAGCAAGAAACATCATGAACATGGGTCTCCCCAGGCAGATCTTGCCATGTCAAGCATAGATAGATTCAATTAATTTTCTTGAACTACCAAAATTACTGTCAAAACTACTGTATGCTTTGACACCGTCGAAACTGAAAATTTGCAAGAGTTTTGCTTGATGTTATATTGTTGTCCCATTTTTACAACTTGAGCATATTTAAATTGCAAAGTACAGCCACAAGTCCAAACCTGAACATGTTCAGAAACTAAACATTTCCAATTAGTGACTCAAAATTGTCTGACAATGATACTTCACTTATTGTGACAATTCCTGTCGTAATGGTACAACATTCAGCAGGTAAGAATCTCAAGGACTTATTGGCATGGAGCAAGGGGTAAGTACATATTCTTCGTAATTCTCCTTACTATTGTTAGTTGTTGAACTTTGTACTACTCTAGTGGTAGATTTTGGGTAGTTAAACATCTCTACTCTCTTATTTCTGCTTATTGTTTTAATATTTTGCCAGATCGTTTTGCCGACGATAGTCCATTAGTTTGACTCCGTTCTGTCTAATAAATCATGGTACAAACAGTTTCTACAGCCATTCTCTTGTTTGTTCCTCTAGTACTGATAGAGCTCCCAGAGCTATGGATGCATCTATGTGCTTGTGAATCCATGCTAAATTGGAATGGAGTACATTTTTTAACACAAGTCAGTTACTTAATTATCAGGTTTGTACTCATATGCCATGCCTAAATAGTGTTATCTTGAATGACTGATCTAAGTCACATATCTTACGAGTTAATTTGTAATACAACAAGCAACAACATGATGAAGAGATTACAACAATAACAGTCGCTACAGATCAATCGACAGGGGAAGAACATCAAAAGACCAGAGATTATATTGTACCTTCTTCTTCAGAGATGATCAGCAACGAAGAACAGCAGGTCAGCACGAGCATGAGCTTCACCGGCAAGCATGCAGCGTGGGCGAGCAAGCACGCACCCGAGCGTGGGCGACACTCCAATGGCAGCGGTGCCGTTTTTTCTCACCAGAGGAGCTACTAACTGGATCCAATGGCAGCGAGAGGCATACCACCACGACCAGGCGAACCAGCAACTAATATGTAACACCCCAAATTTTTGAGTTGGTTTTTCTTTCAAATTTTTGGCCTTTGGAAGAGGATTCCTTGATCTGTTCTTTTGCCTCTTATAGAATTCTTTTGGCCAAAGTTTTTGGTGACCTCTTAAGCCTGGTTTTTGGCCTTGAAGTTATTCTCTTGTGTTTGCCTCAAGCCCAAGTTGAATTTCAAAACTTTTCCCTCCTTGAGTTGTGCCTTCCAAATTTGATATTTGACTTATCCTCCCCTCCAACCTTCATCTTGCCATGACCCCAACAGAAATATCTCTCTCCAAGACCCTCTCCACACCTTAAGAAAAGTCTCTCATGAATTCCAGTAAGTTTTGACCTTATTGGGATTTTTCTTCTATTTATTTCACTCCAAAAACAAATTCTGTCTTTTATAGTGGACCTTGTTGATTTACAAAGGAGCCACCATTTTCATTTATTTATTTGACTCCAAACCAACTCTCCTAGATAGGCTTTAGTACCCACAGCCTAGATCCATCTTGTTTCACTGGTCCACAGTTCAAAATTTTCAAATTTCACCTACTGCAAGTTTGGACCAGATTTGCAAAATTTGGTGAAATTCATATCTATCTTCTTCCAAAAATTCTGTGAAAAATCATGCAGCCACTAGATACATCAAGAGGCCACTCCACCAAAAATCAGCCCCAGGAAAATTGCACACATGCCAGAAACATTTCATCAAACACCTACTCTACACTGTCTGTCAAATTCAGAACTGTTAACTGAAACTGTCGACAGTTCGATAGTTCGTCAGTTTCGACAGTTTCTTCAGCGCGGCGACAAACCTCGTCTGTACCTCCTTGGCTTGACGCTGCACTGAAGCGCCTTCTTATCCATGCGCCGCACGCTCGCTTGGCAGCTTCTGGGCGTCGGTCGCGCTATGGCCCGACCGCGCCGACGACTGCCACGGCCACAGCGCCACCCGTGGCGGCTGACAGAAGCTACCACCGCAGCTCGACGCCGTTTAGCGCCGCCCAAACCACCCCAGCACTCCGCGTGTCCACCTCCACAGCCAGCGCACGCCTGGCACGCCCTCGCCGTGGCCTGGCACGCGCAGAGCGCCGTTTCTGCCGCCGACGTGCCGCGCGGCCGTTCCGTCGGTGACAGCCCGTAACTCCACCACTCCTGCTGAGTTAGGCGCGGGAATGGAACCTCTACAGCTACTAGATGATGCTCAACCCCCTAACCCCGCCGTCCGACCACTACAGCGCCGTAATCGGCTCGCCGGACTTATCCGTTCGCGGCAGCCACCTCGAGCCGCCTATAAAAGGGTACCCCAGAGCTCGTTCTCGAGCCCACACATCCTCACTACCTCCCTAGACCACGCCCAGTCTCTGGAAGAGCCCTGAGAGGCCCTTCTGCCCCAACTCCGGCCAGCTACCTCTGCCTCGGGCTCCAGCTCCGTTCACTCCGGTGAGGGCTTCTCCGCCGCCGTGAACTTGAGCGTAGCACCTTGGCAACCACCTAGACCTAACCCCCACTTCAATTTCATACCAGGGGCCTTCTCCAACGAGGTCCACGACCACCCGAGCCGTCGTCCGCTGGAGATAGGGTCGCCGTCGACGTAGGGCTCGCCGGCACCCAACTCTACCACCGTTCGACGTGGAAGACCACCGTGAAGCCGTAGGTACCTCTCCCCTCCCCTAACTCGCCGTGGAACGACGCCGGCGATCACCGCCGCACCGGTGCCGGCGCGGCTCTGCTTCTGTTTTCAAACCCGACAAGTGGGGCCCCTTGTCAGCCTCACGTCTCTCCCCCTCGAATCGTTTTCTGTTACCGCAATCGGCAAAATATGTCTTCCCTCTGCGGCTGGCGTACTGCGTACCGATTCGCTTTGCTGTTTTCTGTTCTAGCCCCTGGATCTTTTCCGTTTCATTACAGATGGGTCCCTGGATAGAAACTCTAATATCTTTTAAACTAAAAGTGATTTTGAGTTGATTCTTTTTCTGTCCACTTTAGTTTTCTGCCTAGTTTTTTGTCATATTTATGTGGAAATTTTTGGAGCAACTTTATTTGCACGTGCGGTATTTATGTTAGTATGTATTTCGTTTGAATACATAGATACCGGAGGCCGTGACGGAGACGCGAACCACACCGAGTTAGGCTCCGACTTTTCAGAACCAGGCAAGCATGTTTGAACCTTTGATATGATGAGTGTGTTGCATGTTTGCTCGAGTAGCTCTTATCATAAGCATGGTTATATAAGCATTGTGTATGGTTATATTTCATGCAAGTAAGCTTCGGGTGAGTCCCGAGAGTTGAAGTTTGAACCACCTCGATCATATGGTGATATGATGGGTGGAATGCTGGTATTGTTGGAGCATGCCAGCAGTTGGTTCCCTCAGTAATAACGGAGATCATGTCATGATTCCGTTCATCTCCTTTTCGGTACTATCATAGGCCGTCCGTTGGGATTACGGTCTAGTCAGTTGTAAACCAGTTCCCGAGTACACACCAAGTAGAGGGGCCGGGATGAGGGTTCCATGGCCCTGGATTAAAGCCCGTCATCCGGTCAGGGGGCATGGGTGTTTCCGGTTGGGACCGAGAGGGGGGCACCCCTTAGAGCGCGCATATATAAATTTGATCCCATGCTATTCGAGGTTGTAGCCTCCCCGTCTTAAAGTTTTCCGTGAATGTCGTCGCGGATGATTCCGGACGACAGGATGTTAAATGGGTGTGTACTGGTTAGTTGGGTTTCTACTAAAATACCGTAGACGGGACTAGCCCACGTGGCTAGTAGAAACCGTTGGCTATGAGTTAATGGTACAAGCTCTGCAGAGTTAAATTCCTTCAGTAGCCATGTTTATGGCCTAGGGTCAATCTTCATGTCAACCCGATGACCGTCTCTAGTTTATATTTGTTGGTAACCAGAATAGAGTTTTCGTCAAGTTCATTTGGTAGATGAACTCACCAACTATCTCTGTATTAATTTTACCTTCAGAATTATTTCATCATTATACTACTGTCATTTATAAGCCCTTTATGTGATGTCGCTCAGACGTCCGACTGTGGCGTTCTTGTCATTTATAAGCCCTTTATGTGATGTCGCTCAGACGTACGACTGTGGCATTCTTGTTATTTATAAGCCCTTTATGTGATGTCGCCCAGACGTCCGACTGTGGCATTCTTTTTATAAGCCCTTTATGTGATGTCGCTCAGACGTCCGACTGTGGCATTCTTTTATTTATCAGCCCTTTCTGTGATGTCGCTCAGACGTCCGACTGAGGCATTCTCGTTATTTATTTTGCTATAAGCCCTTTATGCGGTGTCGCTCAGACGCCCGACTGTGGCATGCTTTCAGTTATTATTTCACGAGGCATCATTCAGACACTCGTTTGGTTTCCTTCTTTATCTTGTGGATTTCGGGAGGATTACCGCCCGACTTCTATCATTGCTTACCGCATATGAATATTTTATTCCGGTCGCATTTTGCTGGAATACTCATATGCATCATGTTGGCATTTATTATATCTTGAGTCCGAACTGTCTTGCGAGTACATTCAAAGTACTCACCTAGCTTGTTGATTTGGCCAGATGTGGACGAAGGTGATCTCATGGATGAGGAATTCGATAGCGGGTCCGACGCTTAGAGGAGTCCCAGTCAGTCCCTTGCGATCCTGGAGTTGATCACTGTTTTGTAACCGCTTCCGCCTACTATCAAATAAATTCATCGGGTCTCACTCCGACACTCGATGAACTGTAGTATATTGGAGTCACATCACCCACTTCACTGTGACATTTTCCACCACCCTTTTTATTACGAGTTAGTAGTATGCCACCCTGCCTTGTGTCATATCCGCCTCTATGTAATATATTGGCGCGCTTGTAATAAAATTCGTTGAGTAACCCCTAGCTCAACCTTGCATAATATTCAGTGTACTGAAATTCTGTATCAAGGAATTGTCTGCCAGCAGGAATAATATTCCTCGCTGGTTTAATAAAAAGGTCGGTCTTCCAGTAATTATTTTACTGAAGGACCGGTCCTGACAACCTTGGTATCAAAGCCAGGATGACTGTAGGAAGCCACTAGGTGCGCTCGCTAATCGGTTATTAGCGAAAAATTTGCCTTTCAGCATTTTTACATTTGTAGCAATTTCCTGTTGGTCAGCATAAATTTATGGCCTGACTATTCGGAATTTTTGTCTACTTTTGTAGATGGCCAGCAACGACTGTGATGCACAGGTGTTCGCCAATATTCCTGAGGGGTTTGTCAAGCTCCGCTTCGCCATCACCAAAGTCGGGATCGGGCCATCCACTCGTCCTGAGTTTACACTCTACCGTCACAAGCTCAACGACAGCGTGTCTATGCATCAGGCTGTGGTACACTTCAAAGGTGGGCGTTCTGAAGCGCGCCGCCTTCGATTTGTGGGCAGAGCCATGCCTACGGAGAGGCATGCCATGCAGATGGCTGCCCGTGAGGCGATAGCTCGTCTCCGGGACATCCTTCCTTCGATGAAGACTCGTCGCTTCCGTTACCTCCCATGCCACGTGCCATATACATGTCACTATGCATTTGCATGCGCAAATGGGGAGCGTGACGAAGCCATTGAATCAATGGTTGAATACCTCAAGGCACTTGAGGCAGCCTTTGATAATCTGGTGGACGACCTGGTGGCCACCCGCATGGAGTTGGTCCAGAGTGGCTCCGCCAACAGGAGGGAGCTGCTCCATACTGCACCACCAATGACATTTGTCTCGTCCGCCGCATCCTATGCACCTTCCATCATGGCCACCGCTCGCCGTCTGCCTACCACTGAGAAGTTTGACCAAGTCATTGCTCCTACTCCAGTCAGAGCTGCACCGCCTGCTGCACCTGCTTCGACACCTCGTACTCTTACTCCGCGCCTGGAGCTCATCGTTGAGGAGGAAGTTGAGTCTCCAGCACCACTGGGCCTTACCCTCGGCAGGCCGAGGGAAATCTTCAACATTTCCGACTAGAGCGTCATTCCGCGACGCACCGCGCTCGTCTGTATTATTTGTGTGTTATGTAAAATAGGTTGTTGGGAGTAGTCTGTTTGCGCATCATGTAGGATCTTAGAGGAGTGCGCTAGTTTTAAATAACATGTCAGGATGTGTACGCACGCCCTGAGTGACGTATGTATACTTAGAACTGGCGTGTAATATATGTACTAGCAGCCTTCTCCGTGCGCAATCAACCAGTTTATTTCAAAAATCTTTTTCGAGCTCGTGTTTGATCGCTTTTGCAAAATCTTGGTTTATTTTGCTGCTCGGTTCTTCTCAGGTTTTCTGCTTTGTTGCCCCAGAGTAAGAAATGACTCGTCCCTGGACACGTTCCATGCCAAGTCCGCCGGAAGAAAACTATGGTACACAGACAAATAACAATTTCTCACAGGGGCAGTCAAGTCAGCAGGGCAGTGAAACAGAATTTCTCAAGTATGCTGTCTTTACGAGCAAAGTCAGCAACAACACCTAGAAATGATGAACCATGTCATTAACATGGGAAATCACCGTGAACCATACCAGCAGCACTCGAAATTGTCCGAATTTCAGAAGACGCGTCCAACAACATTTTCGCACACAGACAAGCCTCTTGAGGCCGATGATTGGCTTTGAGATATTGAAAGGAAATTAATTGTGGCGCAATGCTTAGACCGTGAGAAGGTGCTGTACGCACCGCATTATCTTACTGGAGCAGCCGCGTCCTGGTGGGAAAATTTTCTGCTTATGCATCCCGACATAAATAATATCACCTGGGAAGATTTGAAGGAAGGCTTTCGCGGAGCACACATCCCTAAGAGTATTATGAAGATCAAGAAAAGAGAATTTGATGACCTCAAGCAGAGAGGCATGACAGTACAGGAGTACAACAGTCAGTTTGCGCAATTATCGCGTTATGCCAACGAAGAGCGAATGACGGACTAAAAAAGATGGAGAAATTCCTGGACGGACTAGCACCAGCACTAAAATGCCAGTTAGTCGTACACACTTTTCCAGATTTCAAGACACTGGTAGACAAAGCAATTACACTGGAAAATGAACGTCGCAGTCTGGAAGACATCCGCAAGAGAAGAAGGGATCAGACCAACCACCCCCGCAACAACAAGAATAAAATAAATTTCTAGAGGAACGGGGCGAAAAGGCCCACGACCAACGACTCTCGTCCAAATAAGAATTTTCATGCAAGAGACAAGGATTTCACCTATCGTCCGGGTGTTACCTGCTACGCATGTGGAGAAGAGGGACACTATGCTAAATAGTGCCCTAAGCCAAGAAGCTCAGCACCGAAGCCAAACAGCAACGGGAACAATTCCGCGCCCAAGCGTAACAATTTCAACCCCAATAACAATCACAGGAAAGGCCACCTGAACCATGTGACCAAGGAGCAGGCACAGGATGCCCCAGATATCGTACTCGGTAGGTTTCCTATCAACACAATACCTGCCACGGTTTTGTTTGGTTCTGGAGCTTCTCATTCGTTCATTTCGAAGAGTTTCACTTTGCAACATGGTTTTTCAATGCTTCCCTTGGGAAAATCAATGACCATCAAGTCCCCCTGAAGTAAGCAGATCACTCAGAATTACTGCCAAGGTTTGATCATTGAAATTGAGGGATTAAAGTTTCACGCAAACCTCATCGTGTTGGAAAACAAAGGGCTGGATGTTATTCTGGGAATGGATTGGCTAACCACCAATAAAGGATTTATCGACTGCTTCAACAGGACAGTGATCCTTACTCATCACCATGGAAAAACAATAAGGGTCGCAGCTCAGGAAAGACCGGTGTCACGGCAACCAAAATTAAATAAAGTTGATACATCTGTGTTAAGCAAGGTTCCAGTTGTATGTGAATTTCCAGACGTATTTCCCAAAGAATTACCAGGCATGCCGCCAGACAGAGAAATAGAATTCATTATTGAGCTAGCACCGGGAACCACCCCCATATGTAAGAAACCATACAGAATGGCACCGTCCGAATTGGTTGAACTAAAGAAGCAAATAAAGGAACTGTTAGACAAAGGATTTATACGGGCCAGCTCCTCACCTTGGGGTTCGCCAGTATTATTTGCCAAAAAGAAGGTTGGGACCATGAGGTTGTGTATAGACTACCGAGCACTCAACATGGTCACAATCAAGAAAAAATATCCGATGCCACGGATAAATGACTTATTTGACCAGCTCGTGCAAGCCAAGGTTTTCTCAAAGGTTGATCTAAGATCAGGATATCATCAACTGAAAGTACGCACAGAAGATATCCCGAAAACAGCATTCACCTCAAGATACGGACTTTATGAATTTACAGTAATGCCGTTTGGACTGACCAACGCCCCCGCATATTTCGTCCTCCTTATGAACAAGGTATTTATGAAATTCATGGACAAATTTGTGGTGGTATTTATTGATGATATCTTGGTATATTCAAAGAGACCAGAAGAACATGCTGAACATGTCCGCATTGTACTGGGAGAATTAAGGAAACACCAACTTTACGCCAAATTCAGCAAATGTGAATTTTGGTTGAGACAAGTGGGTTTCCTAGGACACGTATTAACACAAGAAGGAGTTGCTGTGGACCCAGATAAAGTCAAGGCTGTACTTGGCTGGAAGTCGCCAGCCAGTGTAACGGATATACGCAGTTTCCTTGGTATGGCCGGATATTACAGAAGGTTTATTGAAGGATTTTCTACCATAGCCAAACCAATGACACAGCTACTCAAGAAGGATAAGAAATTCGAGTGGACCGAAGCATGTGAGAAAAGCTTCCAAGAGCTCAAAAAGAGGTTAACAACAGCCCCAGTGTTAATTGTACCAGACATACACAAGAGTTTTGAAGTATATTGCGACGCGTCCCGGAAAGGCCTCGGATGCGTACTGCTGCAAGAAGGCAAAGTAGTCGCCTATGCTTCCCGGCAACTGCGAAAACATGAAGAAAATTATCCAACTCACGATTTGGAGTTGGCAGCAGTCATTCATGCACTCAAGGAGTGGAGGCACTTCTTGCTTGGGAATCGCTGTGAAATATATACGAACCAAAAGAGGCTCGGCTACATTTTCACACAGCCAGATCTCAATTTACGACAACGGTGCTGGCTGGAACTGGTAAAAGATTACGACGTTGGTATCCACTATCACCCAGGAAAAGCAAACGTGGTAGCAGATGCTCTCAGCCGTAACCCCAGCCCGAACAGCAGCAGCATATAGAATCTGAGACCCGAATTTCAGCAAGAATTCGCCAGACTCAACCTAATGATGGTCACAGAAGGCAAAGTATCCAAGCTAGAAATACAGCCTACTCTAATAGAGCAAATAAAGATGGCTCAACTTGGACACCCCAGCATCGAAGGGATAAAAAGAAAAGTAAGTCAGGGCAAGGCCTCAGAATTCACCATAGACAGTGAAGGAATATTATGGTTCGGAGACAGACTTTGCGTACCAAACAGCAACGACCTTAAAAAGCAAATTCTAGCGGAAAGTCATACCGCTCCATACTCGATCCACCCTGGAGGTACGAAAACGTACAAAGATATTCAGGAAAGATTTTGGTGGCACGGCATGAAGAGGGATATAGCCACATTCATCGCATGCTGCGATTCATGTCAACGCATTAAAGCCGAGCACCAAAAACCCGCAGGGCTATTACAGCCAAACAAGATACCAGAATGAAATTGGGATGATATCGGAATGGATTTTATCGTTGGATTACCACGCTCACAACACGGTAACGATGCCATATGGGTCATCACGGATAGGTTGACCAAGGTGGCACATTTCATACCTGTCAAGACGACCCATACCACTCAAAAGCTCGCCAAGCTTTACCTCGCCCGGATAGTATGCCTACATGGTGTTCCCAAGACTATAATATATGACAGAGGCACTCAGTTCGTCTCCAAATTTTGGGATCAGTTGCAGCAAGCCCTCGGGACACAACTAACATTCAGTACAGCTTATCACCCCCAGACTGGAGGACAAACGGAACGAGTAAACCAAATACTCGAAGACATGCTAAGGGCATGTGTCCTCACCTATGGGACCAATTGGGAGGAAAGCTTACCATATGCCGAGTTTGCATACAACAATAGTTACCAAGCTAGCCTACAGATGGCACCTTTCGAAGCCTTGTACGGACGAAGATGCCGTACTCCATTGAACTGGTCAGAAACAGGGGACAGTCGCATATTCGGCCCAGATATGTTAAAGGAAGCCGAGAAAAGAGTAAAAATAATACGGGATCGACTCAAAACCGCCGAAAGCCGACAAAAGAGCTATTACGATCAAAGGCATCGGGAAATAAGTTTTGAGCCCGGTGACGACGTATACTTATGTGTGTCATCGATTAGAGGACTGCAACGATTCAAAGTCAAAGGGAAATTAGCACCACGATTCATCGGACCCTTCCGTATAGTTGCACGGAGAGGCACAGTAGCTTATCAGCTGGACCTTCCCAAGGAACTATCAGACGTCCACGATGTGTTCCACGTCTCGCAACTACGGAAATGTGTAAGCAACCCAGAGAAATATGTGTCACATGAAAACCTTGATGTGCAACCAGATCTCACCTACCGAGAACACCCAGTGAAGATTTTGGAGGAGTCTGAAAGGAGGACCCGTCAGAAAACTATTAAGTTCCTCAAGGTTCAGTGGAGTAACCACACAGAGGATGAGGCAACATGGGAAAGGGAAGATTTCCTTCGGGCAGAACATCCACACCTCTTTGAGGATCAGCTGAAATCTCGGGGACGAGATTTTTCCTAAGGGGGTAGGTGTTGTAACATCCCAAATTTTTGAGTTGGTTTTTCTTTCAAATTTTTGGCCTTTGGAAGAGGATTCCTTGATCTGTTCTTTTGCCTCTTATAGAATTCTTTTGGCCAAAGTTTTTGGTGACCTCTCAAGCCTGGTTTTTGGTCTTGAAGTTCTTCTCTTGTGTTTGCCTCAAGCCCAAGTTGAATTTCAAAACTTTTCCCTCCTTGAGTTGTGCCTTCCAAATTTGATATTTGACTTATCCTCCCCTCCAACCTTCATCTTGCCATGACCCCAATAGAAATATTTCTCTCCAAGACCATCTCCACACCTTAAGAAAAGTCTCTCATGAATTCCAGTAAGTTTTGACCTTATTGGGATTTTTCTTCTATTTATTTCACTCCAAAAACAAATTTTGTCTTTTATAGTGGACCTTGTTGATTTACAAAGGAGCCACCATTTTCATTTATTTATTTGACTCCAAACCAACTCTCCTAGATAGTCTTTAGTACCCACAGCCTAGATCCATCTTGTTTCACTGGTCCACAGTTCAAAATTTTCAAATTTCACCTACTGCAAGTTTGGACCAGATTTGCAAAATTTGGTGAAATTCATATCTATCTTCTACCAAAAATTCTGTGAAAAATCATGCAGCCACTAGATACATCAAGAGGCCACTCCACCAAAAATCAGCCCCAGGAACATTGCACACATGCCAGAAACATTTCATCAAACACCTAGTCTACACTGTCTGTCAAATTCAGAACTGTTAACTGAAACTGTCGACAGTTCGACAATTCGTCAGTTTCGACAGTTTCTTCAGCGCGGCGACAAACCTCGTCTGTACCTCCTTGGCTCGACGCTGCACTGCAGCTCCTTCTTATACATGCGCCGCACGCTCGCTTGGCAGCTTCTGGGCGTCGGTGGCGCTCTGGCCCGACCGCGCCGGCGACTGCCACGGCCACAGCGCCGCCCGTGGCGGCTGACAGAAGCTACCACCGCAGCTCGACGCCGTTTAACGCCGCCCAAACCACCCAGCACTCCGCGTGTCCACCTCCACAGCCAGCGCATGATACGTCCAAAACGTATCTATAATTTCTGCTTGCTCCATGCCTCTTTTGGGTGATATTGCTATGATATTGATGCACTTCCATACACTTTTGATCATATTTGGACTAACCTATTAACTCAGTGCACCACAGTGCCAGTTCCTGTTTTCTGCTGTTTTTCTATTTCAGGTTTCCCCCATATTAAAAGTGCCCAAAAAATTCCGGGAAAAATACAGGAAAAATCAGCGTACAGGAAGCTTCGAGAAAAACCAAAGCAGGGCCAGAGGGGAGCCAGGGGTGGCCCAGGCGGCCACCCGGCGCGGCCCCACCCCTGGCCGCGCCAAGGGGGCGCCTGGGGCCCCCTCTCCGCCTCTGGTGACCTCCCTTTGCATATATATTCCTCGCGTTTCGAAAACCTCGAGGACGGAACCCTTTTTCGCGATCTCGCCTCTGTTCCGCCGCCGCCGCGCTTCCAAGATCGGGAGCATCAGGAGAACTCTTCCCGGCACCCTGCCGGAGGGGAGAACCACCACCGGGAGCTTCTCCACCACCATGGACGCTTCCCAGATGAGTCGTGAGTAGTCCACCTTGGACCATGGGTCCATGACCAATAGCTATGTGATGTTCTCCTCCCCTCTTTGTTCTTCATGGTTTAGACCTCGTGAGCTGCCCTACATGATCGAGGCACATATGTAATCTTTATGCTGTTGCTCTGCTGAGTTTGCTGGGATCCGATGGATTATGAGATTATGTTCAGATTGTGTGTGAGCAATATATTTGATTCACCTCTTTTATATTTATGTTCTTGAGTAATTCTTGCATGTTCTCCGTTGCTGTTTATTGCTTTGGCCGAGTAGTAGGTAGTAACTCCAAGAGGGAACGTTATGCTTGATTGTGGGTTCATGTCCCTTGATGACTGGTTTGAGTGACAGAAACATGAGTCTAGGGGATGTGCTGTTGCCACAAGGGGGAAAACAACGGTGCTTGTACTTGCGAGTGTAAGGATTGTTTACTTTACGCAAAGTTCTTTTAATGCAGTTGTATGTTGCTTTGAGTCTACACTTTGGGTGGGATTCGCAACTTAATACCAGCGAGATGTTCTGGATAGATATCTCAAGGTGGATGATTAGTAGTAGATCCAGATGGATTTCGGTCTACTTGCCTTGGCGTACCGCCCATGCTTTTGAGCCTCTACCTTTCCTTGCAGCATAGTTAGCATTGGTTTGCGCACATAATCCTGTCAATTGCCCAGCTGTAATTTGTTTACCTTGCTTTGCTGTTTTATCGTCTTTTGGGAGAGAGACATCACTAGTGAACATCATGGGACCCCGGTCCATATTACCACCATTGATCACACCCGCTATTTACTTCATGTTCTTATTTCCTAGTTGCAGTCATACCTATCATTATTATCTCTTGTGTTTGATCCTTTGTAAACGACAAGGCCGGAGGGATTGACAACCTCTCTGTACTCGTTGGGAGCAAAGTTATTTGTATCTGTGTGCAGGTCCTGTCAAGTGCTAAGTTTCTGGCGCCGTTGACACCTTCTTGTCGACCCTCGGAGTCTCACGGGATTCGATCCTTGGTATCTTTGCCAAGGGAAACTTGCTGCTACGCTACATCTCAAACCTTCCACTTGGGGTAACCAACGAGGGGCGAGAAGCCATCAAGCAAAGTTTCTAGCGCCGTTGCCGGGGACTCCACTCTTCAAGATAGGGGAGTTGCACGCCATCTTTTATCTTTGCTTTTTAGTCTTGTTAGTTTACCTTTCAGTTTTTGCTTTTGTGTCCCTTACCAAAAATCACAAAAATAGTTATCTTGCTTGTTGCTGCTATGGGTTCCACCGAGAACACCAAGTTGTGTGACTTCACTAGTCATAACAACGATGACTTTATCTGCACGCCTATTACTACACCTGCCACTTCAGCACCTTCTTATGAGATTAAACCTGCTTTACTGAACCTAGTTATGAAAGATCAATTCTCCAGTGCTGGAGATGATGCTGCTTTGCACTTAAATAATTTTGTTGAGCTCTGTGATATGCAAAAGTACCAAGAAATAGATGGTGATATTGTTAAGCTTAAGCTTTTTCCTTTCTCCTTGAGAGGAGGAGCTAAAATCTGGTTTCAATCCTTGCCTAGGAATATTATAGATTCTTGGGACAAGTGCAAGGATGCCTTTATTGGGAAGTACTATCCCCCTGCTAAAATTATCCAATTAAGGAGTAACATAATGAATTTTAAACAATTGGATAATGAACACATTGCCCAAGCTTGGGAACGCATGAAATCTCTTGTCAAGAACTGCCCTACTCATGGTTTGACTACTTGGATGGTTATCCAAAAATTTTATGCAGGCTTGAACTTTACCTCGCGGAACTTGTTGGATTCGGCTGCGGGAGGAATCTTTATGTCAACTACACTTGGTGCTGCCACGAGGCTTCTCGATAAGATGATGACCAACTATTCCCAATGGCACACCGAACGCGCTCCAACAGGTAGGAAGGTAAACTATGTCGAGGAGATTTCCTCCCTAAATGAAAAAGTTGACTTGATCATGTCTCTACTTTCCAAGAAATCTTCTATTGATGCTCATGATGTCCCTTTAAATTCTTTGATTGCTGAAGATCAAGTAGATGTGAACTTTATCTCTAGAAATAATTTCAATAACAATGCTTATAGGAGTAATTTTGGTAGCAACCCTAGACCGTTTCCCTCTAATTCCTATGGGAACAACAATACTTATCCTAGCACCAAGAACTCCACTTCTGAACTAGAGATTATGCTTAAAGACTTCATCACTACCCAAAAAGCCTTCAATAAGAGTGTAGAAGAAAAACTAGACAAACTAGATAATCTCTCTTCGAAGGTAGACAATTTAACCCATGAGGTAGAGTTTCTTAAAATTAGAACTTCTCCTCTTGAGGAGAGGAAGACCACTCCTATGAATGCTATTCAAGTGCAAATTAATGAAAACATTAGGATGATGGCTAAACTTAAAGAGAGATGGGCTAGAGAAAAGAAGGAAGAAGATAGAATTAAGAGCCTTCCTACCCACCACACTGTTGCTACTATCCAAGTTGTTGAGGATATCCAAACTCTTAGTACCCAATGCACTCCTAGTCCCATTGGACCTATTAATGGTGATGCTATGACCTCAACCGTAGAAACTCCTATGACCATAGAAGCTACCAAACAAGTGAGCCTAAAGGACACCACTACCACTTTACTTGATAGTAGTGACCTTGATTGTTATAATTGCACCCTTTCTGAAGTTATTGATTTTCTTCACAAGATGTCTAGACATCCCCACACTAGCACACTTAACCTTGCCTTCACAGAGCATATCACTAATGCTCTCATCAAAGCTAGGGAGGAGAAGCTTAGGGTAGAAGCCTCCATACCTAGAAAGCTAGAAGATAGTTGGGATCCTATGATTAAAATTAAGTTGAATAACTTCTCTTGCTATGCTTTATGTGATGTTGGAGCTAGTACCTCCGTTATGCCCAAAAGAATATATGATATGTTTAAATTGAAATCTTTTGATCCTTGTTCTTTTGGTGTTCGTCTTATTGATTCTTCCGTAAAGAAACCTTTGGGGAAGATCGACGATGTTCTTATCATTGTCAATGACAATTATGTTCCCGTTGATTTTACTATTATGGATATTGAATGTGAACCTTCATGTCCAATTATTTTGGGACGTCCTTTTCTTCGCATCGTTGGTGCTATCATTGACATGAAAGAGGGCAATATAAAATTCCAATTCCCTCTCAAGAAAGGAATGGAACACTTCACTAGAAAGAAGATTAAGTTTCCTTTTGAGTCCGTTATAAGGGCTAGCTATTCTTTTACTCTTGATAAAACTTGATCCTCTCTTTTTGCATCATGCCTAGCTTAAAGGCATAAAAGAAAGCGCTTTTGGGAGGCAGCCCACAACGAATTAGGTTTTTTTTTTCTTTTGTTGTGTCTTGATGTTTGTTACTACAGTAGCATCATCATTGTATCTTTTCTTTTCAGCTTTGTGCCAAGTTTAGCCTCCGATTGCAAGAAAGTTCAAAAGTTGTGACGTGCTGTCCAGAAAACAGATTCTGTCCTTGGACAGAAAAATTCGTATAAAATCACCAGATCATCTTTTTCATCTGATATTTTTTGACAGCGTGCTCTATACAATTGGCTTTCGAGCGTCTGTTCTGAGTTTTTTTATTTGAGTTGCAGAAGTGCCCCGAAAAAATTATTTACTACCTGCTGGTCTGTTTTTCACAGATTCTGTCCTGTTTTGCCTTTTCTTCGTTTTGCAAACCTTGAGCTTGCTTTTTCTTTGCAAAAACCTTTTGGAAATCTTGAGAAACAGTAGCTCTTCAAGATTATCCTTATTTCCAGTAGGGAAAAGTTATTTTATTGTGGGTACTAACCTAGCTAATCACATTATGATGAGTTATGTATGAAGGGAGTTTTCAAGTGTGCGAGGGAAGATGATAAAAGAAGATTCAGGAGGGTCAAACGCTCAAGCTTGGGGATGCCCCCGTGCACCCCCAAGAAATATTCAAGAAGACTCAAGTGTCTAAGCTTGGGGATGCCCCCATGCATCCCCTTCTCCATCAACAATTATCAGTTCGTCTTTCGTTCCACTATAATTATCACTTCATGTGTTATGTGCTATGCTTGGAGCGTCTCGCTCTTAGTTTCCTTTTTAGTTTTCTTTAGCTTTGCTTGCTGTTCATAACAAGTTAGAACCCAGCTTTCTTTGTGTGGGAGAGAAACACGCTCCACTTCAACCTAGAACACAACATAGGATTTTCATGCTTATCTTTGATGTGTGTGTTCTTTGTCTTTCCATAGCTGCTGTCATGTTTAGCTCTTAGTTTTCATGCTTTTCTTTTTAAAGATCTTTGGTTTAGTTGGTTGTTGAACTCTCTTGAGTTTTCATGTTTATCTTGTTAAGAGAGTTTGCCTGTTGCACTGAGTTGTGTGTCCTAACTTAAAGTAGGTAATTGAGGTTGCTATTTAATTTTAGTAGTAACTTGCGATAGTTTTGAGGTATTGCCATGAGTAATGTCTGAACTTTTGGTGTCAAGAGCTTTAGCCTATTAGTGATAGATGTCATATTTTGGGCAATCCGTGTTTATTTTTGAAAACCTACAAATAGTTGAGAACTTTAGCTACTAAATGGATCACTAATCTTTGGAGGGATCGAATATTAGAGTACACTCACGTACCATGAGCCGAGGATGCGCAAGGATAACCAAACCCCCATACACTCCTCCTCGGGGTACTTGTCTCTTTGTGAACCTCCTAATTAGATTGAGAGTTACCGATAATAAGTGCATGAGTTCTTCGGACTAATGTGAGTATTCGAAAGTTGACACTTCCACCTAGCCATATTTTTCTAGCCTCTTCGGTACCGTGCATTGCCCTTTCTCACCTCGAGAGTTGGTGCATATTTCGCCGGTGCATCCAAATCCTTGGCACGATACGCTCTGTCATCATAAGCCTCATTATATCCTTCCTCAAAACAGCCACCATACCTACCTATCAAGGCATTTCCATAGCCTTTCCGAGATACATTGCCATGCAACATCCATCTTCTCATGACTTGATCTTTATGTCATACCTGCTTTTTGCTTGATCGATGAGCCGCATGCTAGTTGGGCCTTACCCTAATCATTGCTACATGACGCACTAGTATCATTGCATATCCTGCTACACTGGCAGAGGCATACATTTGCATACATCATGATAGTTTCATTTTCTTTATGTTGAGTACTTTTGTAAAGTGTGAAAGATCTTCTATACTTCTTGTAAATTGTAGAGTGTTGCCTCTAAAGTGAGGAAAAGATCCCAAAGAGGACAAAATCAAAAGATCCCAGAGAGGACAAATGAGAGTTAAATAGAAAGAGCCATTGAGGCCACAAAAAAATAAAAAAAAATAGAAAAAAGAGAAAAAGAAATAAAAAGAGAGAAGGGGGCACACTACTATTCCTTTTGAGAGATCCACACTCGTACTCCATCTTATACCTTGTACTCCATAGAGATTTTCATTCATGCATATAGCTATGTGGGGACCTTCACACTATAGAACTTGGCTTGTATATTCCAATGATGAGCCTCCTCAAAAGAGCTCTAGGTCTTCTTGAGCAAGCAAGTTGGATGCACCCCCACTAGTTCCATTGGAGAGCTTGCCTTAGCTCATATGTGCATCCGTTGCATGGCAATCCCTACTCCTCACATCATATCTATCATTTGTCTTTCTCTCACCTATGATTGTCCTCATTGATGTGAGCCTTTCACACCTTTTTTGTCTTCCCCCTTCATCATTTTTCTCTCTTTGCCATCCTAAGTGTTAACTTTCTTGCTTACGCTCATCCATTGCATGAGTGCTCAAAATATCGAAAGGGGGTGGATCATTTTGACTTGTACCTGGCTGATGGTCTGGGGATGAGTCAAGATAAGATTCCAAAGAAGACCAAGTGTGAAACTTTAGTAGATTAAGTTCTCAACAATACAAAAACTATGTTTTACTCTCTCGTATATCCCTATCCCCTTTCTTGCACGCAAACACCATTTGGAGACATTCGAGTCACGGACAGCGAGAGCTCTTGCACCTTTATGTTCTTATGTTGCTTGTTACAATGCTAATATAGACTCTTGCTTGTTATGACTTGAATTGAATTACATGCCTTGATTGCTTTACTTAAAAAGTTCTTATATGGTTGATAGCATGTCACCACTGAAATTATGCTTGTTATCATTTACCTACTCGAGGACGAGCAGGAATTAAGCTTGGGGATGTTGATACGTCCAAAACGTATCTATAATTTCTGCTTGCTCCATGCCTCTTTTGTGTGATATTGCTATGATATTGATGCACTTCCATTCACTTTTGATCATATTTGGAATAACCTATTAACTCAGTGCACCACAGTGCCAGTTCCTGTTTTCTGCTGTTTTTCTATTTCAGGTTTGCCCCATATTAAAAGTGCCCAAAAAATTCCGGGAAAAATACAGGAAAAATCAGCGTACAGGAAGCTTCGAGAAAAACCAAAGCAGGGCCAGCGGGGAGCCAGGGGTGGCCCAGGCGGCCACCCGGCGCGGCCCCACCCCTGGCCGCGCCAGGGGGGCGCCTGGGGCCCCCTCTCCGCCTCTGGTGACCCCCCTTCGCATATATATTCCTCGCGTTCCGAAACCCTCGAGGACGGAACCCTTTTTCGCGATCTCGCCTCTGTTCCACCGCCACCGCGCTTCCAAGATCGGGAGCATCAGGAGAACTCTTCCCGGCACCCTACCGGAGGGGAGAACCACCACCGGGAGCTTCTCCACCACCATGGACGCTTCCCGGATGAGTCGTGAGTAGTCCACCTTGGACCATGGGTCCATGACCAGTAGCTATGTGATGTTCTCCTCCCCTCTTTGTTATTCATGGTTTAGACCACGTGAGCTGCCCTACATGATCGAGGCACATATGTAATCTTTATGTTGTTGCTCTGCTGAGTTTGCTGGGATCCGATGGATTATGAGATTATGTTCAGATTGTGTGTGAGTAATATATTTGATTCACCTCTTTTATATTTATGTTCTTGAGTAATTCTTGCATGTTCTCCGTTGCTGTTTATTGCTTTGGCCGAGTAGTAGGTAGTAACTCCAAGAGGGAATGTTATGCTTGATTGTGGGTTCATGCCCCTTGATGACTAGTTTGAGTGACAGAAACATGAGTCTAGGGGATGTGCTGTTGCCACAAGGGGGAAAACAACGGTGCTTGTACTTGCGAGTGCAAGGATTGTTTACTTTACGCAAAGTTCTTTTAATGCAGTTGTCTATTGCTTTGAGTCTACACTTTGGGTGGGATTCGCAACTTAATACCAGCGAGATGTTCTGGATAGATATCTCAAGGTGGATGATTAGTAGTAGATGCAGATGGATTTCGGTCTATTTGCCTTGGCGTACCGCCCATGCTTTTGAGCCTCTACCTTTCCTTGCAGCATAGTTAGCATTGGTTTGCGCACATAATCCTGTCAATTGCCCAGCTGTAATTTGTTTACCTCGCTTTGCTGTTTTATCGTCTTTTGGGAGAGAGACATCACTAGTGAACATCATGGGACCCCGGTCCATATTACCACCATTGATCACACCCGCTATTTACTTCCTGTTCTTATTTCCTAGTTGCAGTCATACCTATCATTATTATCTCTTGTGTTTGATCCTTTGTAAACGACAAGGCCGGAGGGATTGACAACCTCTCTGTACTCGTTGGGAGCAAAGTTATTTGTATCTGTGTGCAGGTCCTGTCAACCGCTAAGTTTCTGGCGCCGTTGACACCTTCTTGTCGACCCTCGGAGTCTCACGGGATTCGATCCTTGGTATCTTTGCCAAGGGAAACTTGCTGCTACGCTACATCTCAAACCTTCCACTTGGGGTAACCAACGAGGGGCGAGAAGCCATCAGCGCACGCCTGGCACGCGCAGAGCGCCGTTTCTGCCGCCGACGTGCCGCGCGGCCGTTCCATCGGTGACAGCCCGTAACTCCACCTCTCCTGCTGAGTTAGGCGCGGGAATGGAACCTCTATAGGTACTAGATGATGCTCAACCCCCTAACCTCGCCGTCCGACCACTGCAGCGCCGTAATCGGCTCGCCGGACTTATCCGTTCGCGGCAGCCACCTCGAGCCGCCTATAAAAGGGCACCCCAGAGCTCGTTCTCGAGCCCACACATCCTCACTACCTCCCTAGACCACGCCCAGTCTCTGGAAGAGCCCAAAGAGGCCCTTCTTCCCCAACTCCAGCCAGCTACCTCCGCCTCGGGCTCCAGCTCCGTTCACTCCGGTGAGGGCTTCTCCGCCGCCGTGAACTTGAGCGTAGCACCTTGGCAACCACCTAGACCTAACCCCCACTTCAATTTCATACCAGGGGCCTTCTCCGACGAGGTCCACGACCACCCGAGCCGCCGTCCGCCGGAGATAGGGTCGCAGTCGACTTAGGGCTCGCCGGCACCCAACTCTACCACCGTTCGACGCGGAAGACCACCGTGAAGCCGTAGGTACCTCTCCCCTCCCCTAACTCGCTGTGGATCGACGCCGGCGGTCACCGCAGCACCGGCGCCGGCGCGGCTCTGCTTCTGTTTTCAAACCCAACAAGTGGGGCCCCTTGTTAGCCTCACGTCTCTCCCCCTCGAATTGTTTTCTGTTAGCGCAATCGGCAAAATATGTCTCCCCTCGGCGGCTGGCGTACTGCGTACCGATTCGCTTTGTTGTTTTCTGTTCTAGCCCCTGGATCTTTTCTGTTTCATTACAGATGGGTCCCTGGATAGAAACTCTAATATCTTTTAAACTAAAAGTGATTTTGAGTTGATTCTTTTTCTGTCCACTTTAGTTTTCTGCCTAGTTTTTTTGTCATATTTATGTGGAAATTTTTGGAGCAACTTTATTTGCACGAGCGGTATTTATGTTAGTATGTATTTTGTTTGAATACATAGATACCGGAGGCCGTGACGGAGACGCGAACCACACCGAGTTAGGCTCCGACTTTTCAGAGCCAGGCAAGCATGTTTGAACCTTTGATATGATGAGTGTGTTGCATGTTTGCTCGAGTAGCTCGACTTTCCTTGAGCCACGCTTGCTTGGAAGCTGATCGACAGAATCGATCCAGTCTCCTCCCACTCCGGCCGCCGATTCCGTACACGAGGTCAACGCCTTTGCTCCTCCTCTGGTTTCCCCGAGCGTCTCAACAGCTTTAGGGTGATCTTCGGGTCCCGTGTCGATTGTGTCAGGACCGGTCCTTCAGTAAAATAATTACTGGAAGACCGACCTTTTTATTAAACCAGCGAGGAATATTATTCCTGCTGGCAAACAATTCCTTGATACAGAATTTCAGTACACTGAATATTATGCAAGGTTGAGCTAGGGGTTGCTCAACAAATTTTATTACAAGCGCGCCAATATATTACATAGAGGCGGATATGACACAAGGCATGGTGGCATACTACTAACTCTTAATAAAAAGGGTGGTGGAAAATGTCACAGTGAAGTGGGTGATGTGACTCCAATATACTACAGTTCATCGAGTGTCGGAGTGAGACCCGATGAATTTATTTGATAGTAGGCGGAAGCGGTTACAAAACAGTGATCAACTCCAGTATCGCAAGGGACTGACTGGGACTCCTCTAAGCGTCGGACTCGCTATCGAATTCCTCATCCATGAGATCGCCTTCGTCCACATCTGGCCAAATCAACAAGCCAGGTGAGTACTTTGAATGTACTCGCAAGACAGTTCGGACTCAAGATATAATAAATGCCGACATGATGCATATGAGTATTCCTGCAAAATGCGACCGGAATAAAATATTAATGTGCGGTCAGCAATGATAGAAGTCGGGTGGTAATCCTCCCGAAATCCACAAGATAAAGAAGGAAACCAAACGAGTGTCTGAATGATGCCTCGTGAAATAATAACTGAAAGCATGCCACAGTCGGGCGTCTGAGCGACACCGCATAAAGGGCTTATAGCAAAATAAATAACGAGAATGCCTCAGTCGGACGTCTGAGCGACATCGCAGAAAGGGCTGATAAATAAAAGAATGCCACAGTCGGACGTCTGAGCGACATCACATAAAGGGCTTATAAAAAGAATGACATAGTCGGATGTCTGGGCGACATCACATAAAGGGCTTATAAATAACAAGAATGCCACAGTCGGACGTCTGAGCGACATCACATAAAGGGCTTA
>LR738712.1:720676761-720738322 GCA_902687465.1 Secale cereale | reverse complement strand
AGCAGCAAGTTTCCCTTGGCAAAGATACCAAGGATCGAATCCCGTGAGACTCCGAGGGTCGACAAGAAGGTGTCAACGGCGCCAGAAACTTAGCGGTTGACAGGACCTGCACACAGATACAAATAACTTTGCTCCCAACGAGTACAGAGAGGTTGTCAATCCCTCCGGCCTTGTCGTTTACAAAGGATCAAACACAAGAGATAATAATGATAGGTATGACTGCAACTAGGAAATAAGAACAGGAAGTAAATAGCGGGTGTGATCAATGGTGGTAATATGGACCGGGGTCCCATGATGTTCACTAGTGATGTCTCTCTCCCAAAAGACGATAAAACAGCAAAGCGAGGTAAACAAATTACAGCTGGGCAATTGACAGGATTATGTGCGCAAACCAATGCTAACTATGCTGCAAGGAAAGGTAGAGGCTCAAAAGCATGGGCGGTACGCCAAGGCAAGTAGACTGAAATCCATCTGCATCTACTACTAATCATCCACCTTGAGATATCTATCCAGAACATCTCGCTGGTATTAAGTTGCGAATCCCACCCAAAGTGTAGACTCAAAGCAACAGACAACTGCATTAAAAGAACTTTGCGTAAAGTAAACGATCCTTGCACTCGCAAGTACAAGCACCGTTGTTTTCCCCCTTGTGGCAACAGCACATCCCCTAGACTCATGTTTCTGTCACTCAAACTAGTCATCAAGGGGCATGAACCCACAATCAAGCATAACATTCCCTCTTGGAGTTACTACCTACTACTCGGCCAAAGCAATAAACAGCAACGGAGAACATGCAAGAATTACTCAAGAACATAAATATAAAAGAGGTGAATCAAATATATTACTCACACACAATCTGAACATAATCTCATAATCCATCGGATCCCAGCAAACTCAGCAGAGCAACAACATAAAGATTACATATGTGCCTCGATCATGTAGGGCAGCTCACGCGGTCTAAACCATGAATAACAAAGAGGGGAGGAGAACATCACATAGCTACTGGTCATGGACCCATGGTCCAAGGTGGACTACTCACGACTCATCCGGGAAGCGTCCATGGTGGTGGAGAAGCTCCCGGTGGTGGTTCTCCCCTCCGGTAGGGTGCCGGGAAGAGTTCTCCTGATGCTCCCGATCTTGGAAGCGCGGTGGCGGTGGAACAGAGGCGAGATCGCGAAAAAGGGTTCCGTCCTCGAGGGTTTCGGAACGCGAGGAATATATATGCGAAGGGGGGTCACCAGAGGCGGAGAGGGGGCCCCAGGCGCCCCCCTGGCGCGGCAAGGGGTGGGGCCGCGCCGGGTGGCCGCCTGGGCCACCCCTGGCTCCCCGCTGGCCCTGCTTTGGTTTTTCTCGAAGCTTCCTGTACGCTGATTTTTAATGTATTTTTCCCGGAATTTTTTGGGCACTTTTAATATGGGGCAAACCTGAAATAGAAAAACAGCAGAAAACAGGAACTGGCACTGTGGTGCACTGAGTTAATAGGTTATTCCAAATATGATCAAAAGTGAATGGAAGTGCATCAATATCATAGCAATATCACACAAAAGAGGCATGGAGCAAGCAGAAATTATAGATACGTTTTGGACGTATCAACATCCCCAAGCTTAATTCCTGCTCGTCCTCGAGTAGGTAAATGATAACAAGCATAATTTCTGTGGTGACATGCTATCAACCATATAAGAACTTTTTAAGTAAAGCAATCAAGGCATGTAATTCAATTCAAGTCATAACAAGCAAGAGTCTATATTAGCATTGTAACAAGCAACATAAGAACATAAAGGTGCAAGAGCTCTCGCTGTCCGTGACTCGAATGTCTCCAAATGGTGTTTGCGTGCAAGAAAGGGGATAGGGATATACGAGAGAGTAAAACATAGTTTTTGTATTGTTGAGAACTTAATCTACTAAAGTTTCACACTTGGTCTTCTTTGGAATCTTATCTTGACTCATCCCCAGACCATCAGCCAGGTACAAGTCAAAATGATCCACTCCCTTTCGATATTTTGAGCACTCATGCAATGGATGAGCGTAAGCAAGAAAGTTAACACTTAGGATGGCAAAGAGAGAAAAATGATGAAGGGGGAAGACAAAAAAGGTGTGAAAGGCTCACATCAATGAGGACAATCATAGGTGAGAGAAAGCCAAATGATAGATATGATGTGAGGAGTAGGGATTGCCATGCAACGGATGCACATATGAGCTAAGGTAAGCTCTCCAATGGAACTAGTGGGGGTGCATCCAACTTACCCTAATCATTGCTACATGACGCGCTAGTATCATTGCATATCCTGCTACACTGGCAGAGGCATACATTTGCATACATCATGATAGTTTCATTTTCTTTATGTTGAGTACTTTTGTAAAGTGTGAAAGATCTTCTATACTTCTTGTAAATTGTAGAGTGTTGCCTCTAAAGTGAGGAAAAGATCCCAAAGAGGACAAAATCAAAAGATCCCAGAGAGGACAAATGAGAGTTAAATAGAAAGAGCCATTGAGGCCACAAGAAAATAAAAATAAAATAGAAAAAAGAGAAAAAGAAATAAAAAGAGAGAAGGGGGCACACTACTATTCCTTTTGAGAGATCCACACTCGTACTCCATCTTATACCTTGTACTCCATAGAGATTTTCATTCATGCATATAGCTATGTGGGGACCTTCACACTATAGAACTTGGCTTGTATATTCCAATGATGAGCCTCCTCAAAAGAGCTCTAGGTCTTCTTGAGCAAGCAAGTTGGATGCACCCCCACTAGTTCCATTGGAGAGCTTACCTTAGCTCATATGTGCATCCGTTGCATGGCAATCCCTACTCCTCACATCATATCTATCATTTGGCTTTCTCTCACCTATGATTGTCCTCATTGATGTGAGCCTTTCACACCTTTTTTGTCTTCCCCCTTCATCATTTTTCTCTCTTTGCCATCCTAAGTGTTAACTTTCTTGCTTACGCTCATCCATTGCATGAGTGCTCAAAATATCGAAAGGGAGTGGATCATTTTGACTTGTACCTGGCTGATGGTCTGGGGATGAGTCAAGATAAGATTCCAAAGAAGACCAAGTGTGAAACTTTAGTAGATTAAGTTCTCAACAATACAAAAACTATGTTTTACTCTCTCGTATATCCCTATCCCCTTTCTTGCACGCAAACACCATTTGGAGACATTCGAGTCACGGACAGCGAGAGCTCTTGCACCTTTATGTTCTTATGTTGCTTGTTACAATGCTAATATAGACTCTTGCTTGTTATGACTTGAATTGAATTACATGCCTTGATTGCTTTACTTAAAAAGTTCTTATATGGTTGATAGCATGTCACCACAGAAATTATGCTTGTTATCATTTACCTACTCGAGGACGAGCAGGAATTAAGCTTGGGGATGTTGATACGTCCAAAACGTATCTATAATTTTTGCTTGCTCCATGCTTCTTTTGTGTGATATTGCTATGATATTGATGCACTTCCATACACTTTTGATCATATTTGGACTAACCTATTAACTCAGTGCACCACAGTGCCAGTTCCTGTTTTCTGCTGTTTTTCTATTTCAGGTTTCCCCCATATTAAAAGTGCTCCAAAAATTCCAGGAAAAATATAGGAAAAATCAGCGTACAGGAAGCTTCGCGAAGAACCAAAGATGGGCCAGAGGGGAGCCAGGGGAGGCCCAGGCGGCCACCTGGCGCGGCCCCACCCCTGGCCGCGCCAGGGGGGCGCCTGGGGCCCCTGCTCCGCCTCTGGCTGCCCCCCTTCGCATATATATCCCTCTCGTCCCGAAACCCTCGAGGACAGAACCCTTTTTCGCGATCTCGCCTCTGTTCCGCCGCCGCAGCGCTTCCAAGATCGGGAGCATCAGGAGAACTCTTCCCGGCACCCTGCCGGAGGGGAGAACCGCCACCGGGAGCTTCTCCACCACCATGGACGCTTCCCGGATGAGTCGTGAGTAGTCCACCTTGGACCATGGGTCCATGATCAGTAGCTATGTGATGTTCTCCTCCCCTCTTTGCTCTTCATGGTTTAGACCTCGTGAGCTGCCCTACATGATCGAGGCACATATGTAATCTTTCTGCTGTTGCTTTGCTGAGTTTGCTGGGATCTGATGGATTATGAGACTATGTTCAGATTGTGTTTGAGTAATATATTTGATTCACCTCTTTTATATCTTTGTTCTTGAGTAATTCTTGCATGTTCTCCGTTGCTGTTTATTGCTTTGGCCAAGTAGTAGGTAGTAACTCCAAGAGGGAGCGTTATGCTTGATTGTGGGTTCATGCCCCCTGATGACTAGCTTGAGTGACAGAAACATGAGTCTAGGGGATGTGATGTTGCCACAATGGAGAAAACAACGGTGCTTGTACTTGCGGGTGCAAGGATTGTTTACTTTACGCAAAGTTCTTTTAATGCAGTTGTCTGTTGCTTTGAGTTTACACTTTGGGTGGGATTCGCAACTTAATACCAGCGAGATGTTCTGGATAGATATCTCAAGGTGGATGATTAGTAGTAGATGCAGATGGATTTCGGTCTACTTGCCTTGGCGTACCGCCCATGCTTTTGAGCCTCTACCTTTCCTTGCAGCATAGTTAGCATTGGTTTGCGCACATAATCCTGTCAATTGCCCAGCTGTAATTTGTTTACCTCGCTTTGCTGTTTTATCGTCTTTTGGGAGAGAGACATCACTAGTGAACATCATGGGACCCCGGTCCATATTACCACCATTGATCACACCCGCTATTTACTTCCTGTTCTTATTTCCTAGTTGCAGTCATACCTATCATTATTATCTCTTGTGTTTGATCCTTTGTAAACGACAAGGCCGGAGGGATTGACAACCTCTCTGTACTCGTTGGGAGCAAAGTTATTTGTATCTGTGTGCAGGTCCTGTCAACCGCTAAGTTTCTGGCGCCGTTGACACCTTCTTGTTGACCCTCGGAGTCTCACGGGATTCGATCCTTGGTATCTTTGCCAAGGGAAACTTGCTGCTACGCTACATCTCAAACCTTCCACTTGGGGTAACCAACGAGGGGCGAGAAGCCATCAGCGCACGCCTGGCAGGCGCAGAGCGCCGTTTCTGCCGCCGACGTGCCGCGCGGCCGTTCCATCGGTGACAGCCCGTAACTCCACCTCTCCTGCTGAGTTAGGTGCGGGAATGGAACCTCTATAGGTACTAGATGATGCTCAACCCCCTAACCTCGCTGTCCGACCACTGCAGCGCCGTAATCGGCTCGCCGGACTTATCCGTTCGCGGCAGCCACCTCGAGCCGCCTATAAAAAGGCACCCCAGAGCTCGTTCTCGAGCCCACACATCCTCACTACCTCCCTAGACCACGCCCAGTCTCTGGAAGAGCCCAAAGAGGCCCTTCTTCCCCAACTCCGGCCAGCTACCTCCGCCTCGGGCTCCAGCTCCGTTCACTCCGGTGAGGGCTTCTCCGCCGCCGTGAACTTGAGCGTAGCACCTTGGCAACCACCTAGACCTAACCCCCACTTCAATTTCATACCAGGGGCCTTCTCCGACGAGGTCCACGACCACCCGAGCCGCCGTCCGCCGGAGATAGGGTCACAGTCGACTTAGGGCTCGCCGGCACCCAACTCTACCACCGTTCGACGCGGAAGACCACCGTGAAGCCGTAGGTACCTCTCCCCTCCCCTAACTCGCTGTGGATCGACGCCGGCGGTCACCGCAGCACCGGCGCCGGCGCGGCTCTGCTTCTGTTTTCAAACCCAACAAGTGGGGCCCCTTGTCAGCCTCACGTCTCTCCCCCTCGAATTGTTTTCTGTTAGCGCAATCGGCAAAATATGTCTCCCCTCGGCGGCTGGCGTACTGCGTACCGATTCGCTTTGTTGTTTTCTGTTCTAGCCCCTGGATCTTTTCTGTTTCATTACAGATGGGTCCCTGGATAGAAACTCTAATATCTTTTAAACTAAAAGTGATTTTGAGTTGATTCTTTTTCTGTCCACTTTAGTTTTCTGCCTAGTTTTTTTGTCATATTTATGTGGAAATTTTTGGAGCAACTTTATTTGCACGAGCGGTATTTATGTTAGTATGTATTTTGTTTGAATACATAGATACCGGAGGCCGTGACGGAGACGCGAACCACACCGAGTTAGGCTCCGACTTTTCAGAGCCAGGCAAGCATGTTTGAACCTTTGATATGATGAGTGTGTTGCATGTTTGCTCGAGTAGCTCTTATCATAAGCATGGTTATATAAGCATTGTGTATGGTTATATTTCATGCAAGTAAGTTTCGGGTGAGTCCCGAGAGTTGAAGTTTGAACCACCTCGATCATATGGTGATATGATGGGTGGAATGCTGGTATTGTTGGAGCATGCCAGTAGTTGGTTCCCTCAGTAACAACGGAGATCATGTCATGATTCCGTTCATCTCCTTTTCGGTACTATCATAGGCTGTCCGTTGGGATTACGGTCTAGTCAGTTGTAAACCACTTCCCGAGTACACACCAAGTAGAGGGGCCGGGATGAGGGCTCCATGGCCCTGGATTAAAGCCCATCATCCGGTCAGGGTGCATGGGTGTTTCCGGTTGGGACCGAGAGGGGGGCACCCCTTAGAGCGCGCATATATAAATTTGATCCCATGCTATTCGAGGTTGTAGCCTCCCCGTCTTAAAGTTTTCCGTGAATGTCGTCGCGGGTGATTTCGGACGACAGGATGTTAAATGGGTGTGTATTGGTTAGTTGGGTTTCTACTAAAACCCCGTAGACGGGACTAGCCCACGTGGCTAGTAGAAACCGTTGGCTATGAGTTAATGGTACAAGCTCTGCAGAGTTAAATTCCTTCAGTAGCCATGTTTATGGCCTAGGGTCAATCTTCACGTCAACCCGGTGACCGTCTCCAGTTTATATTTGTTGGTAACCAGAATAGAGTTTTCGTCAAGTTCATTTGGTAGATGAACTCACCAACTATCTCTGTATTAATTTTACCTTCAGAATTATTTCATCATTATACTACTGTCATTTATAAGCCCTTTATGTGATGTCGCTCAGACGTCCGACTGTGGCATTCCTGTCATTTATAAGCCCTTTATGTGATGTCGCTCAGACGTCCGACTGTGGCATTCTTGTTATTTATAAGCCCTTTATGTGATGTCGCCCAGACGTCCGACTGTGGCATTCTTTTTATAAGCCCTTTATGTGATGTCGCTCAGACGTCCGACTGTGGCATTCTTTTATTTATCAGCCCTTTCTGCGATGTCGCTCAGACGTTCGACTGAGGCATTCTCGTTATTTTTTTTGCTATAAGCCCTTTATGCGGTGTCGCTCAGACGCCCGACTGTGGCATGCTTTCAGTTATTATTTCACGAGGCGTCATTCAGACACTCGTTTGGTTTCCTTCTTTATCTTGTGGATTTCGGGAGGATTACCGCCCGACTTCTATCATTGCTGACCGCACATTAATATTTTATTCCGGTCGCATTTTGCTGGAATACTCATATGCATCATGTTGGCATTTATTATATCTTGAGTCCGAACTGTCTTGCGAGTACATTCAAAGTACTCACCTGGCTTGTTGATTTGGCCAGATGTGGACGAAGGCGATCTCATGGATGAGGAATTCGATAGCGAGTCCGACGCTTAGAGGAGTCCCAGTCAGTCCCTTGCGATACTGGAGTTGATCACTGTTTTGTAACCGCTTCCGCCTACTATCAAATAAATTCATCGGGTCTCACTCCGACACTCGATGAACTGTAGTATATTGGAGTCACATCACCCACTTCACTGTGACATTTTCCACCACCCTTTTTATTAAGAGTTAGTAGTATGCCACCCTGCCTTGTGTCATATCCGCCTCTATGTAATATATTGGCGCGCTTGTAATAAAATTTGTTGAGCAACCCCTAGCTCAACCTTGCATAATATTCAGTGTACTGAAATTCTGTATCAAGGAATTGTTTGCCAGCAGGAATAATATTCCTCGCTGGTTTAATAAAAAGGTCGGTCTTCCAGTAATTATTTTACTGAAGGACCGGTCCTGACACAATCGACACGGGACCCGAAGATCACCCTAAAGCTGTTGAGACGCTCGGGGAAACCAGAGGAGGAGCAAAGGCGTTGACCTCGTGTACGGAATCGGCGGCCGGAGTGGGAGGAGACTGGATCGATTCTGTCGATCAGCTTCCTAGCAAGCGTGGCTCAAGGAGGGCGTAGGTATCGGCGAGGCGGAGCTCCTGGTATGCTCGAGAAGGACCGAGGAGGTGCAACAGCACCGAGCTCCTGTGCGGACGCAGCTGCCGGAGGTGGAGGAGATGGGCACGTTTTTGGAGTGGGGGCATCTCCTGTGCGGAAGTAGTGTCTGGCAGCAGGGGAGAATCTGCAGGATAAGATGCAGCAGCGGCATGAGCTTCACCGGCAGCAGCAGCAGGAGCTCCACTAGCCTCGAGCCCGGCCGGCGGCAGGATCTTCCTGCGACTTGAACCTGCGTGCGGGTTGCTTTGAAAGAATTCAAAGTTGCAGAAGGGTTCTTTTGTAAAATAACGTGGTAGTTCAAATTTGAAACCTCCTGCGACATGAATTTCGGGACGGAGGGAGTACTACTTTTGCATCCAAAATCCTTAAACCCACTTTTGCCATATGAGTCCACCATACCTACCAATATGCGGTATTTCGTTGCCGCTCTAAGCAAATTTGTATGTGCCATCTCTAAATTTCAAAATAAATTCCTATTTTGTGTGCCCGTACCACACACGAGACGGTGAGGGGTGGCTGATATGTTTCCATGCTAGATGTGTTATTCTCAAGATGTGTGTTTATTCACTTGTCATTGCACAAGAGTACGACAATGGTACTAGGGATGCCCATTCCAGAAATGAAAAATGAATTTACTTTATGTTATCAAATAATAAATCCTTGGAAAGTGTCGGTATGGAGGGCACCCGTGGATACGGTTAGCCATAGATTGTGAAAGAATGGTCGAAAAAGGAATAAAATTTAATTTCTGTTTGGGAACCGCCTATGATGTATCTAACATGGAAAGTATTGTAAACTCTAAGTCATTTTCGTTGACGGGAAAAGTATGCCTCCCAAAATTATTTTTTATCTCTCAATTTAAGCTTTGAACTCTGGCACCTCTACAAATCCCTACTTCCCTCTGCGAAGAGCCTTTCTATTTACTTTATGCATTTTTATTTTTATTTGAGTCTCCATCTTCTCTGATAAGGCACCAACTAAGGGGCACTATGATTGTACTTGAGCATTGGTTGTAGCTAATATGCGAGTGTGTTTCATGAATGTATCAATGATTGAGCATGATTGGCTAGGGATAACTTGCTTTAGTATTGATATTTTGAAAGACATGGTTACCTGTTGGTATGCTTGAGTATTAAAGTCTTAATGTCAAAACTGGACTATTACTTTGAACCATACAAAAGTCCAAATGTCCATGCTATAATTAAAAGAATATGTGATGAACATGTTAGACAGCATTCCACAGCAAAAATCCAGTTTTTATCATTTACCTACTCGAGGATGAGCATGAATTAAGCTTGGGGATGTTGATACGTCTCCAACGTATCTATAATTTTTGATTGTTCCATGTTGTTATATTGTCATTCTTGGATGTTTTACAATCATTTTATAGCAACTTTATATCATTTTTTGGGACTGACCTATTGACATAGTGCCCAGTGCTAGTTGTTGTTTTTTCCTTGTTTTTTACATCGCAGAAAATCAATATCAAACGGAGTCCAAATGCAGCAAAAGTTTTTGGAGATTGGTTTGGACCAGAAGACATTCAGTGGGCCAGAGAAGCACCTGGGGGTGCCACGAGGGGGGCACAACCCACCAGCACGCGACCAGGTGGGTTGTGCCCACCACGGTGGCCTCCCGCACCGCCTCTTCGCTCTATAAATGCCCAAATATTCCAAAAATCCTAGGGGAGTCGACAAAGTTTTGTTCCAACCGCCGCCAGTTCCAAAACCACGAGATCCAATCTAGAGCCCTTCCCCGGCACTCCACCGGAAGGGGAAATAATCACCGGTGGCCATCTTTATCATCTCGACGGCCACCATGATGAAGGGAGTAGTCCACCCCCAGGGCTGAGGGTTTGTACCAGTAGCTATGTGTTTAATCTCTCTCTCTCTCTCTCTCTCTCTCTCTCGTGTTCTTGATATGCACAATCTTGATGTATCGCGGGCTTTTTAATATAGTCGGATCATATGGTGTTTCCCCCTCTCTATCTTGTTGTGATGAATTGAGTTTTCCCTTTGAGATTTCTTTGGAATTAATACTTTTATGGATTTGAGAACACTTGATGCATGTCTTGCTATGAATTCCAGTGGTTACAATGGGGTATCATATTGATTCACTTGATATGTGTTTTGGCAATCAACTTGCGAATTCTCGAGGTGAGATTGGGGTAATCTATGCATAGGGGTTGATGCATGTTCTTGTCTTTGTTTCTCTGGTAGAAATCTTGGGGCACTCTTTGAGGTTCTTTGTGTTGGATTGAGTGTTATGAATCTGAAATTGTTTGATGCATATTGTATAATAAAGTCATGGATACTCACGATGAAATTGGAGTATCTAGGTGACATTAGAGTTGGTTGATGTGTATCGTATGGTGTTATTTTAGTACGAACTCTTGATAGATCGATCGGTAGGATAACTTCATGTTATTTTAGTACGAATTATTGATAGATCGATCGAAACAATAACTTTGAGGTGGTTTCGTACCCTACAAACAATTTCTTCTTATTTTCTCCGCTAGATAGGAACTTTGGAGTGATTCTTCATCGCACGTTCAGGGATGGTTATGTGATCCAATTATATTAGCATTGTTGAGAGATTGCACTAGCGAAAGTATGGACCCTAGGCCTTGTTTTCAAGCATTGCAATACCATTTGTGCTCCGTTTTATCCCTTTCTACCTTGCTATTTATTATTATTTCTTTTACAAAAATCAATATCTACTATCCATATTACACTTGTATCAACGTCTCTTCGCCGAACTAGTGCACCTATACAATATAACATTGTATTTGGTGTGTTGGGGACACAAGAGACTCTTTGTTATTTGGTTATAGGGTTGTTTGAGAGAGACCATCTTCATCCTACACCTCCAACAGATTGATAAACCTTAGGTCATCCACTTGAGGGAAAATTGCTACTGTAGTACAAAACTCTACGCTTGGAGGCCCAACACGAGTATACAAGAATAAAGTTGCGTAGTAGACATCAAGTCCCAAGTCACTAAGCTTGCGGATCCCCCGGATGGCATCCCCTCTTTCATCTACAATTCATCGGTATGTTACTTGGAGCTATATTTTTTATTCATCACATGATATAAATTTTATTTGGAGCATCTTGTACCATAGGTTTATTTTGTTTGCTTCTTAGTTTTCCACAATCATTATTTGCTGGACAAACCTATAGATAGGGACACACATTTTATCATGATTTGTTAGAATTCTCTATGTTCTTCACATATAACCTTTGAGCTAGGCAGTTTCTCTTGTGCTTCACTTATACTTGTTAGAGCACGATTGTGGTTATATTTTATAGAAATGATTGCACTCTCATGCTTCACTAAAATCTTTTTGAGAGTCTATTTAATAAGAAGTGGTAATGAGCATGGGTTATAAGACTAGTCCAAAAAGGGTAGGTATTTAAGAGCGGTATAATAAAAACTTTCATGTAGATCACCAAATATGAAATGTATGTTTTAATTATATTGATGTCGTAATATGAAAGGGTGTGAGTCCATGATTATTGGTTACTAAGAATATCGATATTAGAGCTTGTTATTAACTACTCATCATTTAAGTGTGACATGTCATGATGGGGATGCGTAAGCATTTTATGTCTGATTGAAATCCTTGAGTGCTATCATAATTGGGGGCGTGTGATGGTTAACTCCTACCAACCTCCTCCCTAGGGGCATGCGAGTAGTACTTTGTTTCGAGGGCTAATAAAACTTTCACAATAAGTATATCAGTTCTTTATGACTAATGTGAGTCCATGGATAATTACACATTCCTACCTTTCCGCAATTTGATAGCCTCTTCGGTACCGTGCATTGCCCTGTCTCACGTCGAGAGTTAGTGCAAACTTCACCAGTGCATCGAAACCCCGTGATATGATACGCTCTATCACACATAGGACTCCTTATATCTTCCTCAAAACAACCACCATACCTACCTATCATGGCATTTCCATAGTCATTCCGAAATACATTGCCATGCAACTTTCACTATTCCATCTTATGACATGTGTGTTCATCATCATATTGCTTTGCATGATCATATAGAGCTGACATGATATTTGCGGTAAAGCCTGCGTTCATCATTGTTATACATGTTACGTTAGATCATTGTACATCCTGGTACACTGCCAAAGGCATTTATGTAGTAATATTGTTTCAGTTTATCGAGTTGTAATATCGAGTTGTAAGTAAATAAAAGTGTGATGATCATCATTATTAGAGCATGTCCCAGTGAGAAAATGGACGATGGAGACAATGAATCCCCCACAAGCCGAGATGAGACTCCAGACTAAAAAGAATTGAGGCCAAAAGAGCCCAGCAAAAAATGAGAGAAAAAGAGAAAAGGGGCAATGCTACCACCCTTTTGCGACACTTGTGCTTCAGAGTAGCACCTTGTTCTTCATATAGAGAGTCTCCTAGGTTATCACTTCCATATACTAGCGGAAATTTTTCATTATAGAACTTGGTTGTATTTTTCAGTGATGGGCTTCCTCAAATGCCCGAGGTCTTCATGAGCAAGCAAGTTGGATGCACACTCACTTAGTTTCAATTTGAGCTTTCATACAATTATAGTTGTAATGCATCCATTGAATGTCAATCCCTACTCCTCGCATTGATATCGATTGATGGTCCTCTCCATCTCCTATTGATCCATCGAGTTGATGCGAGCCTTTCTTCCCTCTTGACACCTATATATGTCTACCACCGCACTCTATTCTACCCTAGTGCTAATATACATGGCTCAAGCTCATGTATTGAGTAAGATGAAAATGCTAAAGCGTGTTAAAAAGTATGATACAATTGCTTAGTTTGACCCAGGGATGCTCATCATTTATACTTATGTAGTGAAGGTGGAGTCATGCCATGCTTACATAATTCAGAGAGTAGGGATACATTCGTTAAGCATAATATATTTTGAAAAAGTAAAGATTATTTTCATATATTCATGGATATTATTAGGTTGATATCAATTACTTCATCGTTTTTCAATATTTATACCGTAAATATATTACATGATAACCATTCTAGGTAGCAATCAACATTAATTTTTTTTATCATTTACCTACACGAGGACGAGCAGGAATTAAGCTTGGGGATGCTGATACGTCTCCAACATATTTTTTAAATTGTTTCATACTATTATATTACCAATCTTAGATATTTTTTATAAAATTCTATATCATTTTTGGTGACTAACCTATTAACCCACTGGCTAGTGCCAGTTGCTATCTTCTGCTTATTTTTGGTTTTCCAGAAAATCTGTACCAAACGGAGTCCAAACGCTACGAAACTCTTTGATGTTTTTTGTACATAAGAGACCCTAGAAGCTTCGGGAGGATAGAAGATGTGAAATGAGGAGACAACATGGCATCATGGCGCCCTCTGTTATCTTGTGGGCCTCACTTGGCTATGTCTGACCTAATTCCACTTCTACAATCTCAAATATTGGGAAAACCCCATAGAGCTACTTGAAACAATTTTCTACCGCCGCAACCTTTTTTTCTTTAGAAATCCCATCTGGAGGACTTTTCCGGTACTCTGCCAGAGGGGAAATCGAGCACGGAGGGCTTCTACATCAACTTTGTTGACTTCTGATGATGTGTGAGTAGTTTACCACAGACCTACAGGTCCATAGCTAGGAGCTAGATGACTTCTTCTCTCTCTTTGATCTTCAATACCATGTTCTCCATGATTTCCATGGTGTTCTATCCGATGTAATCTTACGGTGTGTTTGTTGGGATCCTATGATTTGTGGGTTTATGACCAGATTATTCATTGAAAGTAACCGAGTCTTTTTTGAACTTTATTATGCATGATTGTTATAATTTTGTGTTTCTCTCCGATCTGTCCGTTCGGATTAGTTTATATGAAAGATTACTAAAATATTCAACAATCCAAAATCCTTACATTTGTTGATAATTTTCTTCAACTGATTTTTTTGCGACTATCAAACCTCCTATATTTGAGGGTGTGAACTACAAGGGGTAGCGTGCAAAGGCAGTTCTTTGGCGTACCGACATGAACTATCTTCACGCACCCAAGGAAAAGTCAGAGTGATCGCTTACTCCTGAACAGAAGCAATCTTTGCAGGCTACAGACACCCTTCTCATAGTTGTTCTGAGTGTTCTATGCGACAATACCATTTATCCTTTCATGACCATTATGGCTGGTAACAATATGTGGGATGTGCTAGAGGCTAAGTTTCATGTCTCAAACATAGGAAATGGGTTTTATTTCATGGATCAACACCACGACTACAAGATGACTCATGTTTGCTCCGTTGTTGAGCAGCCTCATGAGATTAAGTCACTTGCTAAGGAACTTTAGCACATTAACTATGTCTTGCCGGACAAGTCTATTGTTAGATTCATCATTACCAAGCTTCATCCTTTGTGGATGATTTCTCCACTTCTTACAAAAGACAAACAAATTCCCATTGTAACTCTTGATGTGGAAGAGAAGGCGAGGGTGAAATAAACACATATTTGTTTCCATGAGGGGAATTCTAGAGCCAACTTTGTGCACAAGACTTTCCAGTCCCAGAAGTTCAAAAACAAGAACAAATATTACAACAAATGAAAGTTTGAAGGCAAGGACAAGGCCTCGCAGTCTGCTAAGTCCAAGAAGAAGATGGTGACGTTGAAGAAGAAAGGAACATGCCATGTCTGTGGTGAAGAAGGACAGCGTTCTCTTGATTGTAAGAATCGCTTTGATCGGCTCCAACATGCAAGTAGCGGGAAAACCGTTAATGTTGCAATTAGCTACACTGAAATGAAGGATGCTGGGTAGGTTAAATTTCGTTCTTTCAGTATCTCATTTTTTTGATTGGTGGATTAACAGACGTGCCAATCTATATGTGTGTGTGTGCGCCGATATCTCCACGTTTTCTTCTTATCAGACCGCAAGGACTACTGTTGTGGTAATCGGAAACAGGGTCACATGCTTGTGTTCATGGTGTTGGTATGGTTGATCTAAAGTTTACTTAAGGAAAGTTTGTGTTGTCGAAGAAGATGCAATCTGTCCTTAGGATAAATAAAATCTACCCAGTGGCTCTCTTCTATGTGGAGATGGATATAAGTTAGTCTTTGAGAATAATAAAGTTGTAGTGTATAAACATGGAGAATTTATCAGTAAAGTCTATGCATGGGTGTGGAGACTTATTCCACCTATATTGTATCAAAATTTTACACTGAAGTTATCAATCATTTTTGCAATGGAGGTGAATCAAATGTTTGGCATTCACGACTTTGTCATATTAACTTTGGTTGCATGATGCGGCTATCAAATTTGAGTTTAATCCCTTAATTAACCACTGTCAAAGGCTCTAAGTGTCAAGTATGTTGCAAGCAACCTCACAAGCCTCATACAACTATTGAGAAGAGAACTTGGAACCATTAAAACGCACACATTTAGATCTTTGTGAAATTAATATGTGTTGATAAATAGCGGAAAATATATTTCATGGCCTTAATTTATGACTCTACGATACAAGATGTTGCATTGTATATATCTTAAAAATATAAGATGAAACTTTGTAGTACTTTAAAATCTATAAAGGCGACACAAAATATCAACTTGATGGAAACATCAAAAGGCTTAGGCCGGATCGTGATGAATAGTATTTTTCCAATGAGTTCAACTTATTCTTTGAGGAACATGCTATATCCATGAGAGTACGCCTTCCAGTTTTCTCAGTCAAATGGGGTTGCCAAGCGAAAGAAACACACTCTAATTGATTTGGTTAACACCATGTTAGACACAACATGTCTTTCCAAGGTATGATGGGGGACGCTATAATGACTGTGCAAGTCATGTCCTAAACGGAGTTCCCACAAAGAATAAAGATATTACTTCATTTGAGGAATCGACAAAGAAAAGACTAAAACTCTCTTGGGTTGTTTGGTAGAAGTCAATGTTGCAATTCACAAGAACTAGAAGGGTTGGATGTGCTTTGCTGTGCGGTTGATGTTGTTGGGTATCTTAACAAAATACTCACTCTGTTTCCAAAATACAAGGTCTATTACTTTTTTGAAAAGTCAAACCTTTTTAAGTTTGATCAAATTTCTAGAAAATTTATCAAAATCCATAATATCAAACCTGTATAATTAGATTCGTCATGAAATGATATCTATATATTTTTTTGTTTAATATTGTGGATGCCGATATTTTTGGTTCTAGAGTTGGTCAAAATTAAGGGAACTAAATTTTCCAAAAAAACAAATACCCCTTATATTTTTGGATTGATGGAATATTTATTTCGTGGGGACGAAGAAATGATGGAGTGTTTTTTATAACACGGTGATTTGGTGGTCCTTTTGCGGTGTGATTCGGTGTTATCCGCTAATGAACCCATATTTATGTGGGGAAATTTCTACATCGAAAGCTGCATGTACTATATTGGTGTTACAGTACCGGATGACGACATTTCCTTTTTCTAGGTGGTAGGAGGGTGCGCGAGATTTATATGTTTCTATAGGCTGGTTGCTACTGATTGATTTGAAAAATCATTGGCCTATTAAAATTGCAAACCAAAACTAAAATTGAATACCTCAATCAAATTGAAATGCTTCAAAATTACGGAACATTGTGATTTAAAATAATTAAATAAGAGAGCTTCTGGAGAAATTGTTGACCCGGTCAAAATCAAGTGAACCAATTCTGAAGTGAAGACATCAATTAACTGTAAGACCTTAAAAGTTAAGAAACATAGTGTATAATATAAAAGAAATGAATCGGAGAACTTTGAGAAATTGTTGTCTCGGTCAAAATCGGGTGACCCAATTCCAATGGGAGACCTCAATTCATTCCGAGGCATTCAATATTAGGGAGTTTAGTATATTGACCTGGTCAAAATTGAACTGAACCAATTATAAACTGAAGACATCAATTAATTTGTGAGGCCTTAAAAATTAAGAAGCATAATGTATATCATAAAAGAATTGGATATGGGAGCTTTGAGAAATTGTTCACCTGATCAAAATCGGATGATCCAATCCCAATTGGGGACATGAGTTGAATGCGTGCTTTTTAAAACTAGGGACCTTAGTGTTATAGAGGATATGAAATATAAATTCATTCCTTACGATTTAATAAACTATGCGAGAAATTTTGCAGAAATAAATAAAACAAAAACATTATCTTTTAAAAGTTGAACATGTCACAAATAAATTTCTTCGCATAAAAACTTGATTGGAATGCACTAATATGTGTTGCATGCTAGACTCTTATGTCGAGATTAGACAGATGTTGGTGGACCAAACTAGCAAATCCCATGGGTCGACATCAGTGGTCTTATTGGCAGTCCCATCCTAGGGTACAAGAAAGCATAGGTACCTCATAATATCGGTTAGTTGGCAAGAGTACGGTTAGCGCAGTCAAGTCCAACAATATCCAGCTTCCCTTGGCTGCCTGGTCGATCACAACTTCACAGTATATATAGACCCCTCGATCGGTTCCCGGGAGCCAAATTAAGGTGCGTCGCAGATGGAGCTGCTCGCAGTCCAAGTCCTGCTGGCGGCCATGGCCATGGCCTTGACCTATCTGACCTGGACGGCCGCCTCCCGTCGCCGGCGTTCACAGTGCTACCTGCTTGATTACGTCTGCTATAAACCGCCAGACGACCGCAAGGTGACGACGGGTATGGGGGTCGCAGTGGCCGAGTGTAACAAGCGGCTCGGCGCCCCTGAGTTACGCTACCTCCTCCGCCTAGTGTCTCGCGCCGGTCTGGGTGAGCAGACCTACCTCCCCTCTGGCATCTTGGCCGGGCGCGAGAAGTGCCTCACACACCAGGACGCACTCGACGAGATGGACGCCTTCTTCATCGACGCCGTCGCCGGCCTCTTTACCAAGACCGGATTCGGCCCCCGGGACGTCGACGTGCTTGTGGTGAACGTCAACGTGTTCTGCCCGCAACCTTCCCTTGCCTCGCGGATCACGCATCACTACGGCATGCGCGAGGACGTCGCGGCGTACAACGTTTCGGGCATGGGCTGCAGCGCCACGCTGGCCGCGCCGCGTGCTGGTGCTCTTGGTTTCCACGGAGGTGCTCTCGCCCGTGTGGTATGGGGGCACGGACAGGTCCATGATGCTGGGGATGTGCCTCTTCCGTTGTGGCGGGGCGGCGGCGCTGTTCACCAATGACTCCGCGCACCGCCGTCGCGCGAAGATGAAGCTACGACGCCTCGTGCGCGCCAACGTCGCCGCCCGCGACGATGCGTACTCCGCCATCTTTCAGCGCGAGGACGCAGACAACCTTGTAGGGTTCAGCATCAACAAGACCCTCCCAAAGGCCGCTGTCCGGGCGTTCGCCTTCAACCTAAAACGCCTCGTCCCTTACATCATACCTGTCAGAGAGCTCCTCCGACTTGCCGCCAGCTTTACGAGGCAGAAGATGTCTCGCCTCGGTCGAGTCAAGATCGATGTCAACTTGAAGACCGGCGTCGACCATTTCTGCCTCCACTCAGGCGGGGTCGCGGTCATCGACGCCGTGAAGAAGAACTTCGGGCTCAACGAGGCAGATGTGGAGCCGTCGAGGATGACGCTGCACCGTTGGGGAAACACGTCGGCCAGCAGCGTGTGGTACGTGCTTGCGTACATGGAGGCAAAGGGGAGGCTCAAGAGAGGTGACAGAGTGCTCATGGTGACCTTCGGATCGGGCTTTAAGTGCAACAGTTGCATGTGGGATGTGAATCGCGATCTGAAGGACAAGGGTGCGTGGGCCGACTGCATTCATGAGTACCCGGTGGAGAGCACAGCCAACCCGTACGCGGACAAGTATAGCTGGATGATGAATGACAACGCTGATGACGATTCCATGTTGCCTGTGTTGTAGAACACATGGAAAGCGTGTACGTCTCAATCACAGAATCACATCACAGTGCGACCAATAAAAGCATGATAACTTATCTTGGTCAGATTATATATGGGAGTAGAAGTACTTGAAAAACTATCATGATGACACTCACAACTGCGAGGGCATCTTCTTTAGAGTATTTATTGAATATGTGTGTGCGTGTAATATTTATGTTTCCAGAGATCCTGAAAATATAGACTTCGAACTTATATTGTTCTATAGTCACCGAAGATGTTCAATAAAGTATGACATGGGTAGAAAATATTTTGGATCATTTTAGTTTGTGGGATAATACTAGCTTACAACTAGGACCTTGATAAGTACCACCCGTGTCGCACGAACACATAACAATTCTGAATGTTTTACATGACAACTTTAGTGAGGTGAGGATGTCAACTTTACTTGTCAAGCATGGCAATTTTCTTTCGGATGGCAAGTTTCAGGTTTTTTTTTTTTGGTTCGTCTTTTCTTTTCATATAACAACATTAGTTGTAAAAAAAATCTTTGGACCAGATTACTTCGTGCAAGCACTTTTTCATTTGGGTACACAAGTAATCCCCCCTCCCCCCATCCTAAAAACACTACTAGATGTGCAGCACCGGCTACACACTCAAAAGTCCTGATGAGTGAGTAAGCATACTCCACATAAAAATACACTATAGTTGTGAGGTACACGTGTATTGCACGCATGAGCTTTGATAACCAAATTATGAATGAATACCATGTTAAAGCATAAATTATGAATGGATACCATATTATAGCATGCAAACATGTATGTTCTGTACCTGACGCGGATTGATTTAAGAACAGTGATGAAAGAAATTAATTTATGAGAGACTATATTTTTGATGTTTCGTACAACTCACGATCAGTAAAGGAAATACGTTCGGAGTCATATATGCATGATGTATATGTTGATTTAGTTCTTGTAGTTCATCCCATTCAAAATAAAATAAATGCTAACACAAATTATCAGACTACATGGTATAATACGACATGAAAGTTATGTGAATATATGTAGCAGATTCGCCTTTAGGTATCTTATATTGCATTTTTTGTATTTTTCAACAAATTGTTTTTACACGAGCGGCATGTCTACTAGCCTGGGAACATATTAGTCTAGTTACTAATGCTTGTCTTTTTACATCGCACATCACTAATAAGATATTATTGGTGACGATTTCTTTAATGTCGCACACACCTAGTATTTTTCCATGTTACCAGTGACGTCTGAAATTATGGCCATGCTGCTAATAATTTTCACTTATAGGGGATTTTCTAATAGTGCCTATTGGAATTGAGATAGACGCCATCTCAGTTAGTAGGACTTACTTGTTCCTATCTATACCTATTAATAAAAGGAGAAGTGCTCCTGCATGTCCATCATGCTCTTTGGAGAACCCCTTATTGTTTTCTGAAATCAACTCGCGGTCCAGATTGAAGTTAGTTCAGAAAAACATTTTGCTTTCTGGAATTGTTTTACAAAAATCAACCCATGGTCCAGATTTAAGTTTATCTAGAAAAACCCTTTGCTTTTTGCGAAAAACCACTGATATTTGGGTGGATTAAGGACATATTCAAATGCTTTGAAAAATATGTATACCTTTCAAGCACTAACGTCAATTTTAACATGTTATATAAGGAATATGATCAGAAAAATGTGTAGAATCTGAATCTAATATTATTCTAGATGTTAACAATTTAAAAAATGATGTTTAGGCTGCAAACCTAATTAATAGCAGATGAGCCGTCTTTATTTCGTTGGAAATGAAAAACTCAATAAAACCATATTTGCGACGAAAGAAACCATCTATATCACGCATGCATGCCTCAGCAAAACCTCGCGTTGGGCGGGGGGGCGGGGGGAGCAGATTTCTCATCTTATGTAGAGCGAGAGAGAGAGAGACACGCCTTACGATTTTTGTTCATATTCCAACGTGTTATAATTGTGTGAGCCCCGAGGCCACCGTCGACGAGGATGGAAGAAGGATAAGCGGCAACACAGATGTGATGTCATGTTAAAATAAAGGACATGGATCTATTGAGGTTTTGGGTCATGATTACTGGATTAAGCGCGCATGTTTTTTTTCTTTCGTTGCAACGCACGGACACTTTTGATAGTGATATCCTATGAACAAAAGGAGGCCTTAATAAAAATAACCAAAGGGACAAAATAAGACGTTGCCTATGCATGTGCTTGGGCTCCTGTGCTAGTTGGTTACTAAGAATTAATAGATTTAATAATATCGATCAGTTGATTTCGAAAAATGCAAACTCAGTTTAGTAGTGCAAAAAATGCAACTTGCATGTTTTTCAGAAAACTATAGCTGCCTGTTAAAATGCAAGTTGTACTTTCCATATGGGGAAAAGCTTCAATCAACGTGTGGACCTAATTATAAATGCACATTGCTGGTATGCCCATTGTGGTTAGAACAGTGCAATCATTGCTGCTAGCCGCTCTGTAATCCACGCACACTTTTCACAATATTTTGCTTCTTTATAAATATGTGCTCAGCAATCTAAACACGAAATATAAGCTCTCCACTCTCTTATTGATTCATCAATCAAGTATCACTAGCAGGTCGCAGTGAAGACGTTCACAATCTTTTCATAGCCGATCCGCCACCACCGCCATGGTACTACTCCTAGACATATATTTTTTCATTTGGCATGATGCTTCCGGAGACATCCGCCTCTTCTTAATTTTTCTGTGTGTGGCTTCTGTGATCACCCTCCTGAACCTCTTGAGCCGTTCGCACACTGTATACATTGTTGACTATGCATGCTTCAGGCCAGTGGCGAATCTTGGATGAAAATGAAGGGCAGGCTCAACTTCTCAATACAAGGGTTGGAACGTGAAAACAACAGGCTAGACACTAGACAGTGGGCTGAGATGGGCTAAAAACTAGTAATAAATTTTTGTTTTTAAGTTTCAGAGGGCAGGCTTGAGCCTGTTGAAGCATGCCCAGTAGAATCGCCACTGCTTCAGGCCTAACTCGAACTACCGCATCAGCAAGGCCGCATGGATTGAGAACATTCACCATTCCCGGTCGTGCGACGACAGCGGCAACCATCGGTTCTTGACCCGTATATCTGATCGGTCAGGCCTTGGTGACGAGACCTACCTCCCGCCTTGCCATCATCATATCCCACCGTATTATTGTTTAAGTGAAGCTCGTGCTGAGGCAGAGTTGTCCATCTTCACGACCATAGATGACCTGCTCCTGAAGACATCTATCAACCTTGATTCAATAGCCATACTCATCGTCAACTGCAGCCTCTTCAACCCAATTCCGTCCCTCGCTGATATGATCATGAGAAGGTATAAGCTTCGAGATAACATCTACAACGTGCACCTCGCTGGGATGGGCTGCAGCGCAGGACTAATCGCGCTAGGTCTTGCAAAGGACCTCCTGCAGAACGCTCCCTCTAGCGCGCATGCACTGGTTGTGTCCACGGAGATCTTGACTGGGACCTACTACATCGGGAGGAAACGCGAAATGCAGCTGACCGATATGTTGTTCCGCATGGGTGGCTCAGCGGTGCTCCTCTCAACGTCGAGTAACAAAGCTCGTTTTGAGCTGGCGCACGTAGTTCGGAATTGTACCAGCTCCCAAGACAATGCATACCGATGTGTATCTTATGAGGAAGATGACGAGGGAATTCTTGGTCTCAATTTGTCCAAGGACCTTGTGGACGTTGCCGGCAAGGCTCTCGGGGCTAACATCGCCACGGTTGGACCGCTTATTCTCCCATGGAAAGTCAAGATTGCATTTGTGCTCTCGTTCATCTCACGGAAGGTGCTAAATGGAACCACCAAGCCATATGTGCCCGACTTCCGCAAAGCTTTCGATCATTTGTGCATCCATGCAGGTGGACGTGCGGTAATCGATGCTGTGCAGCGTAACCTCTGTCTGCTTGATAAGCATGTTGAGCCATCAAGGATGACACTTCACAAGTTTGGGAACACATCGAGTAGCTCGGTATGGTATGAGCTGGCATACAGTGAGGCCAAGGGTCGAATGAGGAAGGGGGGCCGAGTTTGGATGATTGGATTTGGCTCTGGATACAAGTGTAACAGTGCAGTGTTAAAGTGCATCCACCCAGCAAAAAGTGCTGATAAGGCATGGCAAGATTGCATCTATCGCTACCCAATAGGTGTTCCTAAGGAGGTGTAGAATATGGCCAGGTTAAATGGCAAGAGGCCCAGAAAATAATCTAGTATTATTCATGTATTTTCTAAATAGAAGCTTTGTCGCACTTCAAATTTTGTATTGTGGTTACATACAAGCAGTGTCATCATGTTGACTTCCTCATTGCTTCTCGATCCATCATGTAATACCTGATTCTTTTCAGATTTTATTTGGTCGGAAAAATACCTAAAATTAGCCGCACGCTACAAAAAGATGTGTTCTACTCCCTCCATCTCATAATATAAGAACATTTTTACGCTAATATAGTGTTAAAAACGTTATAAGGAAATACACCATTAAACGACTTTAAACGTATCAGATATCAATGGGGAATACACACAAATCATCCTCTATGTGTCAACAGATGGTACACGACGTGGACCTGGGCCTAGTGAACAGTATGTACCGGTAAATTTATTCAGTTAGTACCTGTTCTTTTATGAACAATATATGTTTTTTTCAAGGATACGTCAAGCAGACGTATCGAGATCATAGATAGAAGAGAGCCAAGACGGCCAGTTTAGTTACAACACACCCACGGCACAGCGTGCCAAACACCGCATGGTAATTAATCGCTATTGTCTACCGAATCCACCCAAGGAGGAAGCGACCCATCTATCCGTAAGAGCCCAGCTACCCTCCAGTTGTGACCTTCACTCATTACCGAATGAAGCACCGTTTGAATGCTCGGCGTGGCCCCATTGAACACAATGTCGTTTCTGTGTCGCCAGAGAGTCCAAGCCACGAGAGTGATCACCGTCCAGATTTCCTTCCGCGCCTCCCTCCGCATCTCCAGATTAGTCCACCATTCCACCAAAGAAGTGTCGTGTGACGGAATCCACTCCGGTTTTCCCCAATTTGTCGCTATGACCGACCAGACCTGTCTTGCCAATACGCAGCCAAGAAGGAGGTGATTAATGGACTCGGGCTCCTGGTCGCAAAGGGGGCACGCAGCAGGGTGAGGCAAGTGCCTCCTTTGCAGTCTATCCGCCGTCCAGCACCGGTTCTTGGCCGCGAGCCAAGTGAAGAACTTAGTTGATGCCGGTGCTCTAGACCTCCAAATTTGCGTCGCTCCAGGAGCCTCAACTCGGCCAGCAAAGAATGCTCGATAGGCCGATTTAGCCGAGAAAGAGCCTCGGTCGTTCCAAGCCCACACCAGTCTATCCTCATTGTCTTCAGAGAGCTCGATGTTCTGTACGCGATCCACCAGCAGAAGGAATTCTCTCAAAGCGTCGACTGTCATGTTTGGCGAGACGTCACGCCACCATCCCTCCAAGAGAGCGTCTCGCACCGTTGTGAGCTTTGCCGCCTTCCTTTTCACCACCCGAAAGAGGCTCGGCAGTGTGTCTTGCAATCGTCCTTCCTCCAACCACCAGTCTGTCCAAAACAAAGCCTTGGAGCCGTCGCCAATGATGCATCTCGTGGCGGCCTTATATATCGCCATGGATTCCGGAGCCACCTGGATATTGAACTCGCCCCATGCCCGAGCAGGGTCCGTTCTAGCCAGCCATGGCCACCTTGCCCGGAGAGCCAAGTTGAGTAGCCGGAGGTTGGGTACTCCGAGCCCACCATATTCCTTTGGAGCGCACACCTGGTCCCATGCGACGAGGCAATGCCCACCGTGTATGTCGCGCCGGCCTTTCCATAAGAAGCCCCGACAGATCTTGATGGCCGCCTCGAGAGTCTTGGATGGTAAGTCGAGAGCAATCATGGCGTGGATGGTCATGGAGGCGAGGGTAGTCTTCAAGAGCTCCAGTCTGCCGGAACGAAATAGCAATCTGGCTTGCCAAGCGGGCAAGCGATCTCCCATTTTGTCGATCAAGAACTGAAGCTGAGCCGCCGTTATCTTCCTCAAGCCCACCGGGAGGCCCAAATAGCGACATGGCCAGCCACCAACCTGGCAGCCCATCTCGGTTGTGATCAATTGTAACTGTTCCTCAGAGCAACGAATGGGGTGGGCCGAGCATTTTGCAAGGTTGATCCTCAGTCCAGAAGCCACGGCAAAATCCTCCAGCAACAAATTGCACGCCCTAAGGCTCATGCGATCCGGTTTTATGAATGTGACCACATCGTCGGCAAAGATTGATGTGCGGTGCCGCAAATCCGTAGTGACCAGCGGAGAGAGCAGCCCTCTTGCGGTGGCGTGGGTGATGAGGGAGTGCAACACGGTCATCACCATGACAAATAGAAGCGGCGACACCGGGTCCCCTTGCCTCAAACCACATCTGTTAAAGATCACCTCTCCAGGGATGCCATTGACGAGCACACGTGTGGACGAGGAGGCAAGCAACCCGGCTATCCAAGCAATCCATCGGTCACCAAATCCCACGTGCTTCAAAATCTCAAGCAAGAAAGCCCAGTCGACCATGTCGAAAGCTTTTCTAATGTCGAGTTTCAGCATAACCGCCGGCCTCTTCAAGGAGTGAAGTCTCCTGACCAAGCCTTGGACCATCATGTAGTTATCATGCAAACAGCGCCCTCTGATGAAGGCCCCCTGGTGCGGTCCCACAATGTTGGGCATCTCTGGCGCCACACGAACAGCCAGCACTTTGGCCACGAGCTTTGGAAAACTGTGAAGCAGGCTTATGGGGCGAAAATCCTTGATCTCTAAGGCTGACGCTGACTTGGGCAGTAAGGTAACAAACGCCTGGTTGATGGATGTAAGCCCTCTGAAGTCCAAGTTTCCCAAGGCAGCGAAAGCAGCAAGGATGTCCTCTTTGATGATGGCCCAGCAGGCGGCATAAAATCTGACAGAGAACCCATCCGGCCCAGGCGCTTTGTCCATATCCTGCGCACGGATAGCAGCCCAAATCTCCTCCTCAGTGAAATCTCCCTCAAGGTGCCGAAGATCCAAACTAGGCAGGCCGAGCTCATTCAAGTCCAGCGTGTAAGCTCGCTCGGGTGCCTCGCCAATGAGATTGGCAAAGAAGGTGTCCACGGCCTCTGCCATCTCGTCATGCTCACATGTGATTACCCCATCCACCTGAAGCTTGGCCATGTAGTTTTTGCGTCGACGGTTGCTGGCATGCGCGTGAAAGAACTCGGTACAGGCATCTCCTTCCTTCAGCCACATAATACGCGAACGCTGCCGGGATATGGTCCTCTCAAGCGAAGCAAGCCCAAGAAGCTTCCGCTTGAGCAGACGTCGAAGATCCACCTCGGTCTGGGTGAGGGCCCTAGCTTCCATCGCAATGTCAAACCTGAGTATGACCTCCGTCGCAATCAGAATCTGCTGCTTCACACTACCAACGTATCGGTCACTCCAACTAGCCAACGCTTTCGCCGTTGATTTGAGCTTTGCAGCAAGCCTTTTGAAGGGGTTCTCCATCCCAGTGTCTATCTCCCACGCCTGTCGAACCACCTCCTGGAACCCAGGCACTTTGACCCAAAAGGCCTCAAAGTGAAATCGTCTTCCTCTGCGAAGGTCTGGATTAAGAGCAAGATGCAGCGGACAGTGATCAGACACGCATGTACTCAACGCCGAGAGGAAGGAGGCCGGGTAGAGCGCCTCCCAGTCCACTGTAACCAAGATCCTGTCAAGCTTCTCCAACGTGGGTTGTAACCGCTCGTTCGACCACGTGTATCTTCTCCCATTGAGGTAGAGGTCTTTTAGCTCAAGGTCATTAATGCACCTCCGAAATCTGCCCAACATGCGCCTGTTAATACGGTCGTTGCTCTTCTCAGCCGGGTCAGCAATCAAATTAAAATCACCTCCCACCATCCACGGCCCCACGTGCAAGTCACGCACGTCCTTGAGCTCCTGAAGGAAGTCCACTTTGTCCGCCTCGTCCTGGGGTCCATAGACCCCAGTGAACCACCAGCTGCTCTCCCCATACGTGATCCTAGCCGTGACCGTGTTTGTCGTAATATGCGGGTTGGTCAACAACACACACTCAGACTTGCAAGCTAGAAGCAGTCCGCCACGCGTGCCAACCGCAGGTACGAAGAAGAAATTGTCAAAAGCTGGCCCAAGGCATTGTTTAACCAGGGGCAAGTCCAGCAGCTGCATCTTGGTTTCCTGTAAACACACCACACTCGCACCCGCGAGAGAAATCATGTTCTTTATTGCATGTCGCTTAGCGGGGCTATTCATGCCGCGCACATTCCACACCACCACAATCCGGTTTGGTTCAGCCATGGGAGAAGGCCTACGAACCAACACGCTCGCAAAAGACCTCTACAGTGCGTCTTCCGCCGGCCCTAGGGGTGCCACATCGGCCTGCCAGCCAAAGAGGGCCACGATCGCCGCAATGTGTTCCTGGTGCAACGGTCGCGAGAAGAGATCAATGTAAGCCTGTAATGCGTCATCGCCAATGACCTCGCCTTCCCGCGCGATGCCTAGTTGCACCATAAGTGCGCGCTGCTGCTGTTTGATGGAACCACCTGTGAGACGCCCATTCAGCCTAAGACTGCGTCGCACCGTGGTGGGCGGCGTCCTTCTCTTGCGCCTGATACGAACCACCGTGGGCCTGGGCAGGATAGGGGAGAGGGATGTCCTGCATGCATCCCTAAACTGCCCAATCACCTCATCCTCCGCCTCATGTGGGGCCCTGACCGGTGAGCTGGAGCGAGAGCGGGAGAGGCTGACTAGGAAGGTGTCCAAGACGCACTGGCCTCCGTAATCAGCGGCTGACCCATCCACAACTGATCTACAGGAGCTCCAGGAGAGAAAAGAGCTGCCCGAGTGGTTCGAAACTTGAACCGAAGCCGTCGCAGCCGCCGAAAATATGTTAAACCTTAGTGAAGGAGATATACTGCTGTACTCCCCAGTTAATGCAAGCGTGTTCATCAGATAAGTGCTCTCACACATTATCCATTGTAAACAGTTGAGATAGCTCAAGGTACTTGAGAAAATGACGACACCATAGCATGTACAAGCCTCATATCTAGTATATACACATTTCCTTTCCTTGAATTATGTAGACTAAAGGACTTGTAGTTGCTTTAGCTATCAGCAAAATTGCAGTTGCTTTAGTGGTTCAACTGCAAGATTGTTATTGGTGGGTTCTTGTTGGAAATATTAGCACTTTTCAGACTAATCTAATCCATGAGAAAATAGTAAACATGGCAAATACGGTATGCATCTCATACCGATACCTAAGCATGTGAGCACCTACAGTACATAGAAGCGATACATCTATGAACAACATATATACGGCTAGCACATGTACGAGTAAATGAGGGATGAACATATCATACCCTCCGGTTGGCCAAGCAGCAACCTTGGCGTCGTCCGTGGCCTTCTTCTTGGCGGCGGCATCTTCGACCATGGTGTCGATCCAGCGGAAGTAGTGGAAGCAGAGGCGGATGGAGACGTGGACGAATCGGGAGCAGTCGCGTCAAGATGCTCCCCAAAAACCTTATTACCGTTCTCTCTGGACGAGCTACTGAGCATAGCAGACAAGTACGCCACCGCCGACTCCTCCCTGAAGACCGAGCTGCAAGTAGATACCTCTGGGAAAATGACTCCTCCAACTCCAAAAACGCCGGCTGGGGAGTCCAGCCGACGCCAGCAGCCGAACGATCACAAACGCAAGACCCACGCGCCGGCTGCCAACAACCGGCTTGTGGCAGCAGTCGATGGCCAGCAGCCAGAGGCACAAGCAGGACCCAAGCGCCAGAAGGGCGGCAAACCAGCCTGGCAGCCGTCTTTCTCCTTCGACCAAGCCCTGGACGCCCCCTGCAAGTTCCACAGCGGCGCGAAGCCTTCCAACCACACCATACGAAAGTGTCATTGGCTTACACGGATCGCCAGAGGAGAAGCTCTGCCACCGCCGCCTGCTAGGCAGGCGGCCCCGCCTCCCAATCCACCGGCTGCTCGTCCGGGCGGCCAGGTCCAGGATGAGTTCCCAGAAGAAAACGGGGCCTATGTGGTCTTCACAAGCCAAGCGGACGATAGGCACAGCCGGCGCCAGCAGCGTAGAGAAGTCAACACCATTGCCATCGAAGCCCCAAAATTCATGCACTGGTCTGAAAGGCCCATAAGCTGGAGCCGAGAAGATCACCCGGCTGTCATGCCTTCACCGGGGGCTATGCCTTCGTCCTGGATGCAACTCTCTCCACCGACAGGCGGGCCTGTCGTTTCTCTCGAGTACTGGTAGACGGCGGCAGCAGCATCAATATCATGTACCGCGACACCATGGAGAAGTTGGGCATCAAAGAAAAACAGCTTCAGCCTACCAGGACTGTGTTCCACGGCATTGGCCAGGCCTCTCTTGCTCACCAATCAGAAAGGCCAAGATTGATGTCCTATTTGGTGACAAGAAGCATTTCTGGAGGGAGCCAGTCTGGTTTAAAGTGGTGAACCTGAAGAGTCCCTATCACGTGATCTTGGGCGGGCCTGCTCTTGAAAGTTCATGGCAGTACCCCACTACGCCTACCTCAAGATGAAGATGCCGGGCCCCAAGGGGATAATCTCCATAGCTGGGGACTATGAGAATTCCATCGCATGTGCAACAGCCAGCAGCCGTCTGGCTGAGTCCCTTGTCGTAGCTGAAGAGAAGCGCCCCCTGGAACGGCTGGTGGCAATGGCTGGCGAGCAGCCAGCCATACTAGCCGACCCCAGGGAGGCGGAGCCGCAGGGCTCGTTCCAGCCGGCCAAGAAGACAAAGAAGATTGCCTTGGACCCGTCTCACCCAGAGCGATTTGCTGTCATAGGGTCAAACCTAGACAGCAAATAGGAAAGCGAGCTCGTCAATTTCCTCCGTGAGAATCGGGACATCTTTGCATGGTCCCCCAAAGACATGTTGGGTGTCCCGACGAATTTCGCCGAGCACAAGCTACATGTGAGAGAAGATGAAAATCATGTCAGGCAGCCGCTCCGCCGCCTGTCAGAAGAGAAAAGAAGAGTTGTTGGGGAAGAGGTCGCCCGCCTGCTAGCAGCCGGCTTCATTATGGAAGTTTTCTACCCAGAGTGGCTCGCAAACCCAGTCCTGGTGCTGAAGAAGAACAACAAATGGCGCATGTGTATTGATTACACCAGCCTCAACAAGGCATGTCCTAAAGATCCGTTTGCTTTGCCGCGAATAGATCAAGTGATTGACTCCACAGCCGGATGCGAGCTGCTGTCATTCCTTGATGCTTATTCCGGGTACCACCAGATTAAACTCGATCCGGCTGACCGTCTGAAGACCGCCTTCTTCTCGCCATTTTGGGCCTTCTGCTACCTGACCATGACGTTCGGCCTGAGAAACGTCGGCGCCACCTTTCAGCGTTGCATGCAGAAGTGTCTCCTCAAGCAACTTGGCAGAAACGCCCACGTCTATGTCGATGATATCGTGGTGGAGACGGAGAAGAGAGGAACTCTTTTGGAGGATCTCCAAGAGACATTTGAATACTTGCGCCGCTTTCAGATCAAGCTAAACCCGGAGAAATGCGTCTTCGGGGTACCAGCCGGCCAGCTCCTTAGTTTCCTGGTATCTGAACGCGGCATCGAGTGCAACCCTGCAAAAATCAAGGCCATTGAGAGAATGGAGCGGCCAACTCGTGTGCGAGATGTCCAGAAATTCACAGGATGCCTGGCATCTCTTAGCCGTTTCATCAGCCGGCTGGGAGGGAAGGCACTCTCCCCTATACCAACTGATGAAGAAACCCACTTGCTTCGAGTGGAACGACCAGGCAGATGAAGCTTTCCAGCAGCTCAAGAAACTGCTGTCCACCCTGCCTGTCCTGGCGGCGCCAACAGACAAGGAACCCATATTCCTTTACATAGCCGCCACCAGCCGGGTGGTCAGCACAGTCATTGTGGTCGAGCGCCCAGAAGACGGCAGAGCCTTGCCCGTCCAGAGGCCGGTCTACTACTTGAGCGAGGTGCTGTCAGTCTCCAAGCAGAACTATCCCCACTACCATAAGATGTGCTATGGCGTGTACTTCGCCGCCAAGAAACTCAAGTAGTACTTCCAAGAGCACCCGATCACGGTCGTCTGCACGGCCCCGCTTGCTGAGATCATGGGCAAGAGAGATGCTTCAGGAAGAGTGGCCAAGTGGGCCATCGAGCTGGCCCCCTTCACCATCTTCTACCAGCCCCGCACTACCATCAAATCACAAGCATTGGCCGACTTCCTCGTCGACTGGGCCGAGACCCAGTACCTGCCGCCTGCTCCAGACTCAACCCATTGGCGGATGCACTTTGACGGGTCAAAGATGCGCACTGGCTTGGGAGCCGGCGTCGTCCTCACCTCCCCCAAGGGCGACAAGCTCAAGTACACCCTGCAGATCCACTTTGCTGCCTCTAACAATGTGGCCGAGTATGAGGCACTTATCCACGGGCTCTGGATGGCCAAAGAAATTGGTATCCGCTGAGTGTTGTGCTATGGTGACTCAGACTTGGTTGTCCAGCTGTCATCTGAGGACTGGGACGCCAAGGACGCAAATATGGCAAGTTATCGTTTCCTTGTCCTGCAGATCAGTGGGCATTCTGATGGTTGCGAGTTCCTCCACGTGCCACGAGCCAACAACATGCAAGCAGACACCTTTGCACGAATCGGCCCCACCCGCCAAGCAATACCAGCCGGCGTGTCTCTTCAATGCCTGCGCAAGCCGTCTATCAAGCCTTCACGAGAATCGGAGTCAATCTTCATACCAGCCGATCCAGGAGCAGACGGCCCGGCAACTTTAGCAGCCGGCCCGAAGACTGCTCCAGTAGGCGGCCTTGATACTCCAACTCCAGCAGACGGTCCAGCAGTCGCTGCGCCGGTTCCTGGCCCGGGGACTGCTCCAGCAGGCGGCCAAGAAGCGCCAGCTCCAGCAGACGGCCCGGGGACTGTCGCAGCCGGCTCGGGGGAAGAACAACAGGCGGCTCAACCCAGCCCTCCGCCTCCCAGCCCAACCGCCCTGGTCTCTTTGGCAGAAACAACAGGAGTCTCAGCGCCGTCTTGGGCACAGCCAATCCTCAACTTCCTGCTAAGAAGAGAGCTGCCAGCAAATGAAACTTTGGCAAGGAAAGTTCAACGCCGAGCTTTAGCATACACAATAGTTAGAAGAAGTGCAACAGGCGTTTTCCAGCGCTGCGTGGAAGCAGAAAAGGGTCTGGCTATTCTGAAGGACATTCATCAAGGGGAATGTGGCCACCACACGGCCTCAAGATCTCTCATCGCCAAAGCCTTCCGCCACGGTTTCTTCTGGCCGGCTGCTTTGGACGACGCCAAAGACTTGGTAAAAAAGTGCAATGGCTACGAGCGCTTCAGTTCCAAGCAACACTTGCCGACTTCTGCACTCAAGACCATTCCGATCACTTGGCCATTTGCCGTCTGGGGGCTGGATATGGTGGGCCCCTTCAAGACAGCCCGAGGCGGCTTGACACATTTACTCGTGGCAGTGGACAAATTCACCAAATGGATCGAAGCAAAACCAATCAAGAAACTCAACGGCCCAACTGCTGTGACATTCATCGCAGACATCACAGTCCGGTATGGCATACCGCACAACATCATCACCGACAATGGCACAAATTTTGCCAAAGGCGCATTGGCCCGTTTCTGTGCAACACAAGGCATCCGACTGGACCTAGCGTCCGTTGCTCACCCACAGTCCAACGGCAAAGTTGAGCGCGCCAACGGCCTTATCTTGTCTGGCATCAAGCCCCGGCTGGTTGAACCCTTGGAACGATCAACCGGCTGCTGGATTGAAGAGTTGTCGTCTGTCCTCTGGAGCCTCAGAACAACTCCGAATAAGTCCACCGGCTTCACTCCTTTCTTCCTCGTTTATGGGGCCGAGGCCGTCATCCCAACCGACGTTGAGTTTGACTCGCCTCGCGTCACCATGTACACAGAAGCCGAAGCCAAAGAGGCATGAGAAGACTGCGTAGACCTGCTGGAGGAGGCCCGACTGGTAGCACTCAGCCGCTCCACCATCTACCAGCAGGGTCTCCGCCGCTATCACAGCCGGCGAGTCAAGCCACGCTCCTTCCACGAGGGGGACCTTGTGCTCCGGCTGATCCAGCGAATAGTCGGCCAGCACAAGCTCTCGGCTCCTTGGCAAGGACCGTTCATCATCAGCAAGGTGCTAGGCAACGACGCCTACTACCTCATCGATGCCCAGAAGCCAAGAGCACGCAAGAGAGACGACTCGGGCAAGGAGTCTGAGCGCCCGTGGAACGCAAACCTACTTTGTCGCTTTTATAGCTAAACGACAGTATGTGTCGTGCTATCTACTTTATTTTGAGAACCAATGGGATCCCCAAGGAGTTCTTGGGGACTGCCCAACCCTTTATCTATATGATAAGAATTATGCCTATGAATGAGTGTTGTTCATTCCTTTGTCCGGCACCGGAGCCTAGCATACGGCCCGGGGACTGGCCGCCTAGCCCTATGTTTGAAACTTCTCCTTAAAATAGTCGGACAAGTAATGTGATGGCATCCAATTCCTCTCCCGCCTTCAGTCACAGACTCGCAGAACGCGGCTGTCCGACTGGCAAGAGCCAAAGGCAAGAAACGGTGCCCACATGAAAAATGGCTAAGGAAAACAAACATAGGGCAAAACGGCCCTTCATACATATTAGCCGGCTGTTACACAGCCGGCCAGCCGGCTTCTGGCTTAGCTATGCCGCCTTCCAGAGGGCGGGATACTTGCCCATCCAGAAAACAACTAAGTACCTGACCCAGCCGCAGAACCACAGAGTGGCTGTCTGGCTGGCAGGACGGCAGTTAAAGGAGACAGCAAAAGAAAATCGCCCTAAGGAACCAAGGGCGGGGCTAATCCCAGAACCCGGCCAAATTGCATAAACACTATGCTGCATTAAAAGAACATTTACATCAAAAAGGCCTCAAGGGCCGCCTTCCAGTAGCAGCTTACTTATACACCCAGCGGGTAGAATTGTTCGGACTAATCCTACCAAGTCTTACGAAGAAACAGGAATCAAACGATACAAGAATAAAGCCTAGGGCGCAGCAGGCGGAGCGGGCGGCACGACGGAGCCGGCTTCTGGGAGGGCCGCCTGACGGGTCTCGGCCTGGCCGCCTCCTACAGCAGGTGGAGCCGCCACGCCGGGTCCGCTTGTCAAGGATTGGTCAGGCTTATGGCCAGCAGACGGATCCGCCTCCTGGGAGCTGGCCTCCTCGTCGCTATCTCCCTCCTCCTCGCTTTCATCGCTGGAGGCAATATCTTCATCCAGCTCCTCCGACGCCACCAAGTCCAGCCCGAAGTTGCTGGGTGGAACCACATGACCATTCTCATCCAGCTCTGGGATGAAAATGGTGGTGTCGACATACTCAGCAAGGGCGGCGGCGCATCTGGCGAGGTCTCCTAGCACCGCGGCCAGCTCAGGCTCGGCCTCCACACGGAATGTCTTCAACTGGTCGAGATTCAAGTCCAGGTACCAGCCCTTGGCAAACTCTAGGACGGTCCGCGCACCAGCCCTCGCTGCGGAACCCTTCCAGGCCTCGAAGCGGTGGCCGGCCGCCTCTAGCCAGTCGGCAGTCTGGCTGGGAGTGCGGAGTACCGGAGTGCCTGGCCAGAGGGCAGCCAGCACTTGAGCACCAGCACACTACAGGCGGCGAAGCAGGCGGTGGACCGGCTTGAGGCGCGCCTTGATAGCAAGAAGCTGTTCGGCCGGAGTCATGGGCGCATTGGGTGCGATCACCCGGCCCGCCTTGCGCCTCTTGTCACGTTGGGCCTCGATGGCCTGGCTGGCGGTCACAGAGTCGCCCGGGAAGAACTCTGCAAAAGCTAGAGGAAGAATCAGAAGAAAGAGAAACGGCTGTAGCAGACGGCAAGCACAAGAAGAAGGGGCAGGCGTCATACCGTCGACCATATCTGCAATGGCCCCATAGCCCTCTTGCAGAGCCGCCTCCTTCTCGGCCTAGTTCGAGCGCTCGGTCTCGAACTCTGCCCAAAGGAGCATCTCGGCGTCCGACAACTTCCCGAGCTCCGCCATGTGCGCTGCCGCCTGGTCTGCCAACTCCTTGGCCAGGCGGTCACGGTCTTGGGCGGCAAGATCACGGTCCCACTCCTTGGCAGCAAGCTCTGACTGGGCCTCGCCCAGCTGGCTGCGGAGGTTGGCTGTGACCGCTGGCAAGGGAAGAAGAACAAGAATATCAACATATGCAAAAAGACAACCTTGGAGTTCCAAGCCGCCTGCTCAGCAGCCGGCTCGGAACTCAAGGACTACACCCAGCGGGTGCGCTGACGCGCCCCCGCAAGGAGGAGAAGAGGAACACTCACCCTGACTGTCTGCCAGGGCAGCCCGCAGTTGCGTCAGCTCCTGGCGCTGGGGGTTGAAGGAGGCCACCCGGAGGTTGTGGTAGTCCTACAGCAAGACACAAGTCAGCCCGCAAGGTACTCTTTGGAGTTCCAAGCCGCCTGCTCAACACCCGGCTCGGAACTTGGGGTCTACACCCAGTGGGTGCGCTGACGCGCCCCCACCGAAAAAATTGAAGGAATGAAAGCAAAAAATATGGAGTCAACATACCCGAACAGAAGTTCGCGTAGCCACGAACTCCTGCATCATCGTCTGCACGACATCGCTCAGGGAGTTGAAGCGGTCGAGGACGTCCCGCGACGTGACAATCAGCGCACCACCGCCTCCGGGCCTCCAGCCTGATGGCGCCGCGCTGGTGGCTTCACTCTCCGTCGTGGACGAGCTGGCGCCGCCGGCCTCTACCTGCTGCGGCACGGAGACCGCCCTCACAGGGCGCGGGCGGGCAGGAGCATGGGGGGCCGGCTGCGGGCCTGTCACCAGCACGCCCTAAGCTGGCGGCACCTCCGCTCCTGCAGGCCAGCTGCCCTGCGTCCCAGCAGGCGACGCGGCCGTCCCCCTCGTTGTTCAGAGCCGGCTGCTTGTCAGCAGCCGGCACTTGGGCAGATGGCTCCAGAGAGCCCGCCTCTTGGGGGGACGGCGCAACCCGCTGGCTGCTGAGAGCCCGCCTCCTGCTCCTGGGCTCGGGCGGCGGCGTCTGCCTGGGCCAGTAGCCGCCTCGGCCTCTGCCCTGGCGGCAGCATCAGCCACCGCTCGCTCACGGTCCGCGGCCTCCTGCTCCTCGCGCGCCTCGCGGGCGTTCCTCTCCGTCGCTACCCGGAGCGCGGCGGCAGGATCCACGCGGCGGGGCGCAGGGGGGACATTCGTGCCCCCCACAATGGAGCCCACCGGCGCCCGCGAGAGGGAGAGCGACGCGCTGCGTGGGCATCCCAAAGAAGATGGAAAATCAGCCAAGTTGGGAACAGCAGAAGGAGATAAACGTCAAAGAAAAAGAAGAAAGCAAGGTACTTACCCGGATACGATCGGCCTGGGCTTGGGGAGCTTGGGTAGGATCGCCTTGACGGCCGCCTCCCGGCGCCTGGTGGCGGCGGTCGACAGCCGGAGCCTCTTGGGCTGGGTGCCAGACAGCCCCGCAAAGGACCGGCGCTTCACGCCGCCGACTGCGGCTGATGGCCCCGCCTGTTGGCTGCCACGCCCAGGCTGACCCGCCTCTCGGATGCGGATCGGCGCTTCCTCCTCCTCCTCCTCGTCGTCGGGCCAGCTCTCGACGCCGCCTTCTGGCAGGCCGCCTGCTGGCTGGCCCCCGCCGCCTGTCACCTCTTCCTCCTCCATGGCGGCGGCCCTAAGATCGGGGTCGCTCGTGTCGCTCTGGGAGCGATCTGGTTCCAGAGGGCGGCCTGGCTGGCCAGAATCCGGCGCCGGCTGGCCGGGGAAGATCTGCATACGACACCAAGATCAGACGGTTGTGGCAGGTGGAAGAAGAAGAAAGAAGAATTGAGAAAGAAGAAAAACTCACCGTAGGCGGCTGGTTGCTGCGGCTATACGGCGGCTCGCCAAAGGCCTAGTCGTAGTCGGAGACCTTACAGTTAGATACGTAGTTCACCAAGTATGCCACCTCCTTGTATGGCATTAACTTGGTGCACGTTCGGCTCGGGTCCCGGTGCCCGCTCATGTCACAAATCAAGTGAGGGCGGCGCTGCAGCGGCAGCACCCGGCGCTCCGCGAACGTGAGCAAAAGGTCCGCAAAAACCAAGCCCTCGCTGTCCCTCAGCTCCCGGAGGCGCCGCACGGCGATGGATGCGCCTTCCGTGAGGGAGGTGGGCCGAGTCTTCCAGGAGGCGCGGGGCTCGGCAGGCGGGCCGGGTGCCCAGTCCGGCAGGCCGATGAAATCGTGGGCGGGATCGACATTGGAGACATAGAAATATGTCTTCTGCCACAACTTCACCGACGCCACGAGCTGCGGCGCCGGGAAGTAGTTTCTTGCCCCGCCGCGCTTCACCGCGATACACCCCCCGCACTGGGCGGCCATGCCTTGGACTGCGGTACCGAGCTTCATATAGAAAAGCTCGGTCCACAGCTCCATCGTGGGGAGGATGCCGAAGTATGCCTCGCACAGGACGACGAAGGAGGACAACGTCACCACCGTGTTCGGTGTGAGGTGGTGAGATTGGACGTTGAAGAACTCCAAGAAGGACCGGAAGAACCCGCTCGCTGGGAGGCCGAAGCCGCACGGGAAGTGCGAGCGGAAGATGACCCGCTCGCCGAGCCGCGGCGCCAGGCTAATCTCCGCCGCCGGCGCTAGGCGCACGGCGACCTTGTCGGCGGGAGGCAGCTTCTGTGCCCCGCGGAGGTAGTCGATGTGTTCCTCGAGGACGTCGCTGCCGTCCCACTCGCCGTGGTGGCGGACTAGCGCTGCGGCGGCCATGGCTCGAGGCGGCGGCTCGCTGCGGAGTTGGCGAGAGGAGCGGACGGGAGCGAGGAAGAAGAAGGAGAATGGAGGGAGGCAGGCGCGAGAACGGCGCTAACCTCTCTCCCCCGGCCTACTTATAGGCTCGGGGCGGAGAAGCCGAGGGGGCGGGCGTGGGATTAACTGCTCCACGCCCCCGCACGACCCCCACCTTTTGCGCGCCTAATCCACGCGCATTAAATGCGCGTGGGAAGGGCAGTCGATTGCCCCTGCCACACCGGATCCGCGCGCGGGCCGAGGCCCTGTAGTGGCGGGCCCCAGCCCACTGCTACGTCCCGTCACGCGCGTGGGCTGGCATGCTGATGCGACGGGGCAACGACGCGTGGGGAGCCGCCAACGGTCGACAGGCCTGCGCAACCGCCTGCTGACCAGGCGGTGTCTTCCCCTTGAAGATTTGAAGACAGAGGTCCAGCTGCCAGAAGCCGGCCCCCGCTGCGGGAACCCGACCGCCAGTAGATGGCTCTTTTCAGAAAATAGACGAAGGACGCCGGTCCTACTTAGGAGGGGAAGCTGCTGGAACCTCGCAGCCCTCAAACACAAACCGCAGAGTTCCACCAGCTTCGGGGACCACTGTCGGAGATATTGACCACGGGTGTCCTCATCGACCATCCATGGTATTTAAAGACAATTTGGGGCCGCCTGTTACCCCTCGGCCGTCTGCTCATCGGGACGCCTCCTAGGACAGCTTACCCTAGGAGTCGGCTGCCAGCAGGTGGCAGGGGCCCAAACAGACGGCAGCTCCACAGCCAGCAGCTAGCAAACGGTCCTACGCCTCTCCCTCGGAATGCGTGTTGGGGGACCATCGCGCAGCTGAGGCATGGCTACAGTTGAGCACGTCCTTAGAAGATCTAAAAGGGCGTGGCTACAATGAATGTGTACCTTATGACCGTCTCTTAAGCGGCGAGTCACTGTAGCCACGTTACCAATGACCAAGCTTCGGTCAGAGGAAGCCACGATCCCACTACCCACAGACGGCGGGGCCAGCAGGCGGCTGGCCCCACCGGCCAGTGGGCATGTCATAAACAAGCCACCCCTGGCAGGCGGCCAGGGGAGGCGGCCGCCTGTAACAGACGGCGAATCCTGCCCTAGAAGTCTGAACCTCATCAAGATGACAAGACAGGGCATGGTGGCAGTGTACGACAGGAGACGGCGGCACTGTAGCCACTTCCCTCCTGACGATGCTGCCGTCAGCAGAAGCACGCCTACAGTGAAAGGCAATCACGTGGGCCCACGGGCGGCGGGCCCCAGCAGACAGACGGCGAGGCCGGCACCAGAAGACGCTAACAGCCGGGGCCCACTCCGTCGAGATTACAATTGTACCCCTGGGGGTAGGCTTATATAAACCCCCCAGGGTCCTCCATGAGGAGAGGTTGAAAAGTTGAACCCTAGAAGAAAGAGAGTCACGTAGAGAGAGAGAGGGGAAACCCTAGCTACCATCCCGATTCCCTAGAGCGAAGATAGTGAGCTGGCCTTGCTCATCTTCCTCCTCTAGACGACGCAGCTCGAGGAGCAACCTTGTAGCTACCATATTGACATTAGTCATGACGCGGAGTCCCCGCAGAGTAGGACTAGGGGTGTTATCTCCACGGAGAGCCCCGAACCTGGGTAAGATCCGGAGGCGTCCTAAGTTTCGCCTTATCCCGCTTCCAGGGCCCGGCGATGCTCTATTGTCCCCATGCATGATAAGCCATCCGTTGGCATATGTCGCCCCAAAACCCCGACATTAGTGCACTTCCCTCTTTGTTGGGCGCTGCTATTTCTCACGTTCAGCGAGCAGGCCGTTGCGCTCGCGTCGGAGGGAGCCCCAGACGGGCCAGCTCAGCAGCGCGGGGCCACGGCCTGGTTTTTTTTTCTGTTTTCTGTTCTTATTTTTCGCTTCATTTTTGTACTTTTATTTATACTTTAAAAATAATCTACATGTATATTTGTATATATTACAAAAAACAGTCTTCAAAAACGCATTTAAAAATGATGAATAAGTATTAAAAAATGTGGTCCTGTGCAGAATAATAAGTACTAAAAACGCATTTGTATACTAACAATGTTGAACAAGTATTTGGAAAAATTTTGAACAAGTATTCGAAAAAATGTAGAATAACTATTAAAATGTTGAAGAGGCATTTGAAAAATATTGAATAAGCGTCCGAACAATGTTGAAGGTGTATACAAAAAAAACTGATCACTTGTTAAAAAAAATTGACATGTACGAAAATATAGAGTGAAAACAAAAACAAACATAAGAAAACACAAGAGAAAAACAGAAAATGGAGAAGAAAAAGGAAAAGCAAACAAAAAATGGAGAAAAAAAACAAAAAAAGGGAGAGAAAAAAAGAAAACAAAGAATATAGAATAAAAAATAAAAATAAAAGAATTATATGAACGAAAAAAGGAAGCCGGAGAAGATAAAAACAAAACCAAACAAAAAAGATAGAAAAAAGAGAAATAAGAAAAATCCTGCGATATTTTACCTCAATTAGAATGCGACTATGATATGCAACACAAAGCCGACAGTGGCACAGTGGCATACACGGTCGAAACGACCAAGTGCCCTCATTTTCTTCTACCTTTCTATTTCTCTACGTGATAGTGGGCCGGCCCAATTGGTCGAACACTTAAACGAGAAGCTGTCGGGACAACTGGAATTCCCTATTCGCCGCTCTCTGCCGCAAACAGACGCTGCTTCGCACAGGCGATGAGGCGATCGTTCGGTTCTGGGCCGGCCCGTCTGCGCGTTTTCAACGATCCCGGTTTTGGGAGCCTTTCAGAGGTTCTGAGCCGGTTTTTTTGGTTTTGGGAAACTTCTAGAAGGTTACTGAACCGGATTTCTTTCTTTTCTCTTTCTTTTATATTTCTTTTTTCCTTTTTCTCTCCTTGTTTCCTTTTTCTGTTTATTTTCTTTACTTATTTCTTTTTTGTTTCTTTTTTCTCCGATTTTCTTTTATTTTCATTTTCATTTTCCTTTCTCAGATTTCTTTTTCTTTTTCAAAAAATGTTCGCATTTTACAAATTTTGTTCATTTTTGCCAAAAATGTTCCTGTTTTCAAATTTTGTTCATAACTTACAAAATTTGTTCGCTTTGTTATAAAAAATGTTCATAATTTCATGAAATGTTCCATTTTCAAACATTTGTTCAGAAATTCAAAAAATGTTCGTTGTTTAAAATTTTATTCTGAATTTCAGAATTTGTTCGCAACTTCAAAAAAAATTCATGTTTTTCAAAAAGATTTTCTGCAGTTTCAATTTTTTTGTTCGCAAAGGCAAAAAAAATGTTCTTGTCTATGAAAATGTTCAAAAATTCAAAATATGTAGGCACTTTTTCAAAATATAGACCATTGTTCTTAATTTTTGAACAAATTTCAGGTTCAAGAACATTTTTTGGAATGTTTCAAAAAGTGTTGACGTTTCAAAAATGTTTGCGATTTTCATAAAATTATCATTTTTCAAATTATGTTTGGTACATTTTTCTTTAAAAAATACATTTAAAAAATTGTTCATCATTCTAAACAAATGTTTCATTTTAGAAAAATCACAAATTAAAAATATTCCTATTCTCAGAATTTGTTCACAAATTAAAAAATGCTCCTCTTTTTGAAAAGTGTTCATAAATTCAAGAATGTTCACATTTTGTCCAAACTTGTTCATGGTTGTGATTTTTTTGGAATTTAAAATGTTCATATTTTTTCAGGATTGGTTCACATATTCAAAATATGTTCTGTTTTTAGTTTTATTCAACAATTCAAAATAGTGTTCCTGTTTTCCAATATTTTTCCACAACTTCAAAATTGTTCCTTTTTAAAATTTGATTACTTATTCAAAAAATGCTAAAAAAAATTAAAACTCGTGTGTGTTCGTGAAAATCGTTCTTACATTTTAAAAAAGTATTCAGAAATTACAAGAAAAGATCAAAAAAATAACAGGATCTGGTGATGTGACTAGTTCTATACTATTCGCATTGCCAAATCAACACAAGGATCAATCAGGCATAGTGGTTAGGTACCTTGCTCTAGAAGTGTGTGGTCGTGAGATCTATTACTCGTTGAAGCTTCGCATTTTTCTTTCATTTTTACACCGCTCGCTGCCAGTGTGGACCGGCCCAGTCGGGGGGCGCCCTGTGCGAAGCACCGACTGGTTCCTGCAGTAAGCGGCACATAGGTGCTCCCGGGACAACTTGATGCGGTAAATAACCATCGCGATTTTTATTTGGGTAACAAACGATTCCTTTTGCCACTAGGCTGGTCATATATCTGGGCCCAAGATTGATGAACCTCACGGCCCATACATTAGAGGCGCTCCACAGTATCACTCCCTCGGAATGAAACCTCAAAAGAAGGCAGGCCAATGACAGAGTAATCATTCAAAAAAAAAAAGAGTATATCCATCGGCCTCTCCTTTAAGGCTGTTAGAATCATCGTGCTAACAAGTAGAATATTGAGAAATGGTTTAAAACATATTCAAAACTTTGAGAAAAAGTTCGCGGACAGGAAGTTTTTTTTACTTAAACTGTGAAATTTGCAATAATTTTTTACAAAAAAGAAATGATTTTTTTTTTCAATTCCGCGAACACTTGGGCTTGCCCAACAGGCACCCAACGAGAGTGACAAGGCTGGACATTTAGTATAAACCAAAATTTAGGTTAATAAATTTGGTATGTTTGCAAAATTGGTTAGTAAAATAACTAACCAAAAAAGATCTTAAATTTTGAAAATGAAAATTCAGTTAACCGATTATTCGGTTCGGTCCACTGTTTACACTGAGAAAATAGCTCACACCGTATTCACAACGTGGCTGCCTGCTTTTAGCCTGTGAATGCGACCCTCTCAAGTACCCGAGCCGGCCTCTCTATTCTTTGTAGGTAGGTGATGTGCTACTAATTGAAGCAAGTCATGAAATGTGTGTGCTGGTGAGAAGGTATTGTGCATAAGTGTGGGCCTTAAATGATTGTACGTAGTGCTCAGTCCACATGTAGCCACGTGTCGTACAGATTTTTTTACAGCAATGACGAAAACCGAAAAATTAAAAAAAAAATCTGTTTCGGCTTCGGTTTATATGCCCATCCCGAGGGAGCGATGCCGTCACTTAGTTGGGCCAAGGCCCAACTGTTTTTATTTCTTGTCTATTTCTTTCGTTTTTCTTCTTATTTTGTTAATTCATTTATATCTTTCTTAATCTTTATGATTCTTTTTGAAACACCTTCAAAAAAATAAAAAATTGTTTGGAATACTATATAATGTTTTGTTTTCAAATATTAATTACAATTTTAAAAAATGTTCCAGAAATCAATAGAATGTTCTCGTTTTTATTTTTCTTGTTCAAAAATTTAAGAAATATTTGCCTTTCCAAAAAAAGTTGACAATTTTTTAAAAATTATGTGGTCTACAATTTGTATTTAAAATTTTCATGGATTGTTGGGAATTTTTTAACAAATTTGAAAAAATAAGTGTTCAAGTTTGTATATTTTCATAGACAATTTGAAATCATGCTGAAAATTTTTAAAAAATGGTTAGGACATAAGAAAATGTTCATGTTGATTCATAATGACAAAAACTGCAAATAATAGAAGCATTCAAATGGATAAAAAAGCTATATGCTCATGGATGCATCCGGTTGGCCAAGTCTGGCACAATTCCCTCAACTGGTGGATTTTTTCGACTATGGATAAATGACCACAACTTCATACCCATCTTGCCACGGATTTCTGAGGCATCCATGCTAGGTTTGAATGACTTCATATGCCGTTTGTACGTTGGCACACGTTCGGCCATTTAGCGGCCCTTTTTCACCGAAAAAACTCCGAACAAATGTAGTCAAAAACACAAACAACTTGGCATGATGCCTTGAATTGGTCATAGAAGCTAGTAGAAATATTTCCCGGTCATTTTACAGATGTCAGTAAACAAAGTACTTTCAAACATACCCTTTTTGGCCCAGTCGAACATCTTTGTTGAACTGGTATTTTCATGGGAATCCTTGAAACGAACCCAACTTTTGTAAGCAGGTGAGCATGCCCATGTTCAGCATTCATACAAGGTTTGAGCAATTTTCAACACCATATGCAAGTTGCGACACGTACAGTCATTTATCGGCCTTCTTTGACCGAGGAAACTCCTGTAAATGCAAAACTTGTTGAAAACCCAAACAAATTGCTATGTTGCCTTGAATTATTCATACAAGGCAATGGAAAAACAATTGGAGTCATTGCAAGGATGTCAAGAGACAACGTGCTCTATTTTTGCAGGAAGGTCTATTTTTGGGCACCATCTGTCGCATATGGTAGGCATCCATATCTGGTTTGAATGGCTTTCGACGCCATATGTAGTTGTGACATGTCCTCCCATTTATTGGGTCTTTCCCACAAAGAAAACTCTAGTAAATACAAAACTTGTTGAAAACCCAAAGAACTATGCATGATTCCTTGATTTGGTCATAGAAGTCCATGAAACAAATTGGCATCATTTAAGGGATGTCGAGAAACCAGGTGCTCCCAAACGGACCCTTCTTGCCTACCCGAACACTCTCCATTGAACATGATAACTTTTTTGTGCAGGTGAGCACGCCCATGTTAGCCATCCATGCCAGGTTTGAATGATTTCTGACACTATATGCATGTTGCTACATGTCTGACCATTTATTGGTTTTTTCATCAAGGAAAACTTGAAAATTTCGAACTTGTCAAAAATCAAAAACAACTTGGCATGGTGCCTTGAACTGGTCATACAAGGCCATGGAAAACATTTGAGCTTATTTCAAGGATGTCTAGAAACAATGTGCTCTGAGACGGATCCTTCTGACCTAATGCCCATGGTAGGCATCCATGCCAGGTTTGAATGATTTCTAACATCGTATGCAACTTGCGACACGTTCGACCATTTATCAGCCTTTTTCACCGGGAAAAGTCCAGAAAATTCACAACTTGTCGAAAATCCAAACAACTTTGTATGGTGCCCTGAATTGGTCATACAAAGCCATGGAAAAATTGACACCATTTCAAGGATGCCGAGAAAAAACATGCTCTCAAACGAAGCCTTGTGGCCTACCAGAACTCGCTCCGTTCAACGTGGTCTATTTCAGGACATCCTTAAAACGCCCAACTTTTGAAAGCAGGTGGGCATGCCCATGGTAGGCATCCATGTCAGGTTTGAACGATTTTCCGAAATCATATGAAAGTTGCAACATGTCACCCCACTTATCGGCATTTTTGACTGAGAGAACTGAACAAAATGCAAAATTTGTCAAAAAAAAAAAACAAAAGAACTTGGCATGATGCTTTGAATTGGTCATGGAAAAATGGAGCCATTTGAAGGATGTCAAAAAACAACATACTCTCAAACGAAGCCTTCTCAACTTACCCGCACACCCTACATGGAACATGGTGTTTTTTTGGACATTGTTGAAATGACCCCAAATTATGGAAGCACATGGGCATACCCATGGTAGACATCCATGCCATCCTTGTAATAAAAAGAGTATTGAAAATCATAATATAAAAGGTATTTTTTAAATGCATTTAATAAATATTTGAAGGAAAAAAGAATTAAAACCCATAATTTAAAGCACTTAAAATTGTTATTTTGGAACTCCACAAAATATTAATTTTTTAGAAGGTTTACAAAAGAATAATAATTTCAAAAAAATAACAATGAATTAACTAAAAAAAAGAGAAGAAGAAAAACAAGAATATAGAAAAAATGCCTCGGCCTCGGCCAACTAGGTGACGACATCGCAACAGTTGGTCATCTGTTCCGTCGGCCAAGTGCTTGCTATTTTCACAAAAAAAAATCAACTATTCTCCATTTTCAATAGTTGTTCACAAATTCATAACATATTCACTTTTTAATTTTTTTTCACAAATCCAAAAAATTGGGAGTTTCAAATAATGTTCACACTTTCTTAATTTATATGGAATAAAAAAATGTTCCTGTTTTCAAATATTTTCTATAGAAAAAAAGCAAATGTTGGGGAAAATCGAAAATAAATTGGTTTCAATTTTTTGATCGAGTGCTTTATTTTTTAAAACTTCCAAATTTTTGAGTGTTTTCCAAAAATATTTCTTTATTATTTTTTTCCTTTTAAAATGTTTTTATTTTTTCATCCTGACAAATTTTGAAAGATAAACACATTTTCTAAGGAGTTTATAAGAATATTTTACTTTTTTGAACGAAATTTGAATTTGCAAAAAAAATTGTTGAACAAATTTCTAAAAGTGCGAGCCTTTTTTGTAAAAGGAAAAAGAAATGAAAAAAACGAAAAAAATAAAATAAAAAAACCAACAAAATACGAATGGAAAAATGGAAAAGGCGCAAGTTATCTTGAAAAACTCGGTTATCTGAAAAGAATGTTCACGAATTTGAAAAAAAGTTCCATTATTCAAAAAAAAAATCAGGGTTTTGAGGACGTGGCTAGCTGGCGCCCGAGCGCCCATTGATGAAATCAAGCGCAGTCCATCAGAAAAGGAATCTTATCCCGTGTGTATTTATTTGGAGGTCCAAAAGTTTAAAAAGCTATAACTTTTGATTTAAGCATCAAAATCCAATTTCATTTGCACAACTGTGTTTCTCGCGACGAAATTTTCAAAACTAGATCTCATATAGATAGGTTTCGTCGGAAAAAAATTTGTGGCAACTTTGGGTACTTTAGAGGCAACTTTAGTGCTACAGAAAAGCAACTTCATTTTTTTTGCCTAGTAGGACTGCCTATTAGGTTGGTTCGTATAAAAATGAGAAAATCACACAAAAATATGAGGCACCTTTAGTGCTACATATAAGTGACTTCATTGCACCATGTATATCAATGTATTAGCTAAATTATGGTCTTGGTAATGTTTTTGTTCATGAGGATTGGGCAACTGGATGCATGATTTTAGACAACTGTATGATTGATTGTGGGTAACTGGATACATGATTTTAGACAATTGTATGGTGTATTGTGGGCAACTAGATACATGGTTTTAGACAACTGTATGGTTGATTGTGGGCAACTGGATATATGATTTTAGGCAACATTATCATTGATTGTATGCAACTGTGACACCTGAAAAAAGAGATAAAGAACATGCACATGTTCATTTTTGAAGGGGGTCACAGATAAACTTAATCCCCTAAAAACACTTCATGGTTTTAATTATGTCCCCATGACCAGCTCACACCGCTCTCCCTCTATGATCATTTCGCCAAGTGTTTACGATCATGCCAAGGGATCCCACCTCGAGGATATGAAATTCTTGATGCATCTCAATGACACAATCTTAATTAAAAGCTATCTGAAACCTTTATATATTAGCCAAATTATGGACTTGGTAATGTTTCTGTTCATGAGGATTGGGCAATTGGATACATGCTTCTACGTAATTGTATAGTTGATTGTGGGCAACTATGACACCTGAAAAAATGATAACGAACATACACATGTTCGTTTTTTAGGGATTCACAGATAAACTTAATCCCATGAAAAAACTTCATGATTTTAGTTATGTCCCCATGATTGGCTCCACCCCGCCACCCTTTATGAACATTCGCCAAGTGCTTACGATCATATCATTGGATCCCACCTGAAGGGAAGAAATTCTTCACACACCACTGTGAATTTAATGAACAAAATAGTCATGGGTGGTAGATTATAATGGTTTTTCATTGACTAGCACATATGCCCGGGCGTTGCAACGGGAAAATTTGATGTTTTGTGCAAGCATAATGTCCCATAGCACCGGATTCACTAGAAACAACATGTTGCAACGCAACATCCATCTACGAAATGAACATAAAAAATAGGATGCAATTTCGCCGCGTTCATATTTTCTTTGGCGAGCAAAATCTCCCACTAATTCCATTTAAGTATAATCCTTCCATTAATTACCTTAACGTAAAAATACCTTTTTACGTACCTCAAATCCTTGTGAGGTGGGATTAGGAAATGTGAAAGATGCATAGCTCGATGGTTGTTACATCGAAGAGCAAGATATGCAGTCCTTTGTTCAATTCCCACAATGTTGATTTATTTTGACCCAATTACTTTTTGCGGTCTCTATGGAAGCCCGAAGAAGGCCCATCAATGTACGAGTACCTGGCCCAGATGGCTTAGCTCTTGTAGAGCGAATTGTACGAAAAACATTAGTGTGTGCTCAAACCAAACGAAAGCAACGAAAAGGACTAAACCAAACCAAGAATACCTATTCCCTTTAATAGTAGGGCTCCATGGAGCTCGGTCTCCAAAATGCCCTACTCGTATAGATACGAAAATGCCAAACGGAGACCGAGCTCCATGGAGGCCTTTATTTGAAAACTTTAAAATTCAAACTTTTTAGTTTCCAAAAATTCTGAAAATAAATACACATATACCTAGATACATAATGTATATGTGTGCAAATTTTCAGGTCGAAATACATTAAAATGTGTGCTACACAAAAAAGACAAATCTAGGGCCTTTTAGCATATGTACTGTTCATCTATAAAGTCCATGATTTTGATTTTTTTTGTACAGCTTGCAATTCAAGGTATTTCATCGTGAAATTTTTCACAGATACACTTTACATCCTTGCATACATGTGTACTTTTTTTCAGAATTTTTTGAAACTAAAATTTATGAATTTTGAACTATTTAAAATAAAGGGCTCCATGGAGCTCGGTCTCCAAAATGCCCTACTCGTATAGATATAGATAGATAGGCAATCTAAGAAGAAGTTGTTTTTCCTATAGCACTAAAGTTGCCTCTTTAGCACCCAAAGTTGCTCAAAACAGAAAGTTTGTCGAAACATGTCCATATGGGATCTAGTTTTCAAGAACTTGTTGCGAGAAATCCAACGGTGAAAAAAAAACTAAATTCCGATACTTGAATCAAAAGTTATGGCTTCTTAAATTTTTATTAAGCCCAAATAAATGCACATGCTTGACCTTTCTTGACTGATTTGTGTAAAGTAGGCAACACGATGAGATGATGAACATATACTTTCCTTTTTCGTAGTGTAATGATGACAGAGAATGCTAATTACTTTCTTTGTAGTGTGAGATTTTTATCGTGTACTGCGTGCGCTTGCCACGTTCATTGAGCACCCAGCACGAATTAGTATTTGGGTACAAATAAATTGTGAAAGTTCGCGGATGTGAAAAAGGTTCACTAGAGTGTTCGCAAAAAACTGAAAAAGAAAGTTCACATATTTGGAAAAGGTTCAGGAAATTTGGGAAAAAGTTCGCAAAGTTGAAAAAGATTCAAAAACTTCAGAAAATTTCAACAATTTGGAAAGAAAATCTGATTTTAGAAAAGAAGTCATGCATTTGAAAATATCACAAAAAAGAAAAAGAAAAAATAATAATATACAAATAAAAAAAAATTAAAACCCGAGTAAAAACCAAAGAAATACCGGCCAAAACAGTCCGATAGAAAAAAGTGATCAAAGTTTGCGAAATTGAAGAGCATTAATTCGTTTGAAAAAAACTTTACAAATTTGAAAAAAGTTAATGGATGTAAGAAAATATTCAAGGATTTAGGCAAATGAAACTGAAAGGAGAGAAGAAGAAGAAATAAATAAAAATAAATAAACAAATATAACTGAAGAAAAGGGCCAGACAAAGCAAAAACATAAAACCAGACTGAATAGATGCACAATAAGAAAAATAAAATAATTAAGTAGTCATGGCAAGTGAGCTGTCCTAGTTGGTTACAATGGGAAGAAGTAAACCAAGAGGTTGGGAGTGTGAATCCTACCTCTGGCACTTATTTTTTGAATGTTAAAAAATGAAAGAAAAATGGGTGTGTACGTCTATGTGTTATACTAGCAAACATGTCCGTGCGTTGCAACGGGAGAAAATAATATCGCACATCCCTGAACCAGTAAGCATGGCTAGTTAGTTGAAAATTATTCAATCACATACTAATTCGTCAATTCCTGTAGAAAATAAGCAGGTTAGTTCTTAATTCATTTGAATAATAATACTGAGATTTTAGCAAGTTCAAAATTATTCAATCAGATACTAATTGGTTAATCCCTCTAAAATTTTAGCAGGTTAATTTTTAATTCATTTGAATAATAATGCTCAGATTTTAGCCAGTTCCAAAATATTCAATCAGATACTAATTGGTTAATTCCTCTAAAAAAATTGCATTTGAATAATAATGTTCATATTCAATCAGATAAATATTAGCATGTTAATTATTAATGCATTTTAATAATAATGTTCATATTTTAGGAGAATTATTCAATAAGATAATAATTGGTTAATTCCTCTAAAAAATAGTAGATTAATTCTCAGTTCATTGGAATTAATTAGGAAAACACAATAAAACTGAAGTACAAATACAATTTTTTAAAGATATAACAAAAAAGGTCAAAATTCACATATCACATTCACATTAGTGTCGAAAGATGCAACATTTTTATATCGATTGATAAGAAATACTAAAACCAAAGGGGAAAATGAGACATGGACTCATAGTGATTATGGGAGGAGATTTTTGTGAAATGCTCAATACCTGGATAAAGATACATGTGATTGTGTACTAAAATTTGCACATACAAAATAAGGTCGGAGGTGGAGAAAGTTATGCCAAGTACTATATAACAATTTTCGTATAAAAAAGACGGATATCAATAAAGAAAAAAAAAGACACAATGGACTTGAAGTTTGAGATAACATGATAAATCTTAGATAGATTACAACTAAGCACTATGTAATAGATACCTGTCCGCATATGAGATAGAGTGGGCAGTTGACTTGGCTTTGTTTGTGCACGTGCACGTATTGCGGTTTACTAAATCATCGATCAGCTAGCAGCTTATTTTTCATCAGAAAGTAATCTGCAAGCGCTCAATTGCTTCTCCAGAACAACCGATTTGATGTGTTAATTGCCGCTATATTGCAGGGAGCGCATGCCATCGCCTGCTATGAACCCTGCATTTGCAAAATTCGTCAATGCATTGGAAGTACTGCAATTCGGTGTCTGCATCGGCAAATTAGTCCACAACGTGCAGATGTACGTCCACTGGGTCAAGTGAAATCGTTGAACTCAGATCAGGAACAATGACCGTGACCTGCAATGGCCATACAACACAGTCTCTCTATCTCTCATCGGCACATAGAATAAACAAATCTTATCTCAACTCTCCTCCGGAATAACAGTGGCAGCCGCAGCAACAGGAACAACAGTGGCAGGCTAGCCGCAAATTTCACCTTGTCTCCCTGCCCTTCCCCGTAGAGAGTCTGCTTAATTATATCCCCTGCCCTCCTCCGTTGGCACCTTCATCCGCGCCGCAACGCGCAACAGCGTTGCATCCTCTCCTGATGGCAGGCGAGGTGCGGGTAGAAGCCATGTTCCCCGCCAGGGGTAGCCGCAGACGTCATGGACGATGGAGATCGACGGACACATATTTCATTAGCCGGAGGACACGGCCCCAGTGTTCTATCTGCCCTAGGGCCTCCTGTTCGAGGATGGCAGCGGCGGCACACTGCTGGGCACCTCATGCGAGATGGCTGTTGCGTTGCTGCGTCATGCCCTCCCGCTAATTGATATACTAATACTACACGTCTACACCACGTCAGCCTCGTAAACCGCCGTCTCCACGCCGCGATTGGATGGACGTTTTTTTTAGAAAAGGGGGTATTCCCCGGCCTGTGCATCAAAGTGATGCATGCGGCCATCTTATTGATAAGCAAAGTCAAACACAAAAGGTCTCCAAGTATGCGGAACGAAATTACAAAATGCTCAAACTGAGCTAGAATAAAACGAAGTCACCACATTCGGATGCGTTAATGTAAACAGGACCTAAACTCCTATCCTATTACATGACCGCCATCCAAACCGGTTGAAAATAGCCCGAGCTACCATCTCCCAACGGATAGACCCAGTAACCAAACCCCCATGGCATCCATCGGAGTGAGTAGCGACCACATACGGATCGAAGCAGTGGCCCGGTGAATAACCTGCAAAAAATGAACATTCGTTGATCTGTTAAAAACCAAGTCATTCCTGCAATTTCATATAGCCCATAGTAACGCACAAACACCCACACGGATGTGGCTCACTAATTCTTTCGCGACTCCATTCAACCACGTGCCAAATAATGTGGTGATACTAGTAGAAGGAGTAATATTAAAAGCTATATGAACCGAACACCATAAGACTTTAGCCATAGGACAATCGAGAAAGAGGTGTTTAATTGATTCAACCTTGTCGCAATAACTACAGCGCAAGGATCCATTCCAGTTACGTTTGGCCAGATTATCCTTAGTGAGAATTACTTGTTTATGAACAAACCACATAAACACTTTAATTCGTAAGGAAACTTTGACCTTCCAAATGTGAGCAGACCGAGGGATAGGCACCCAGTTAATTAAATCTAAATACATCGACTTCACCGAAAACGTCCCGTTCTTAGTCAGTTTCCAGTGAATACGGTCTGCCTGCTGAGACAGCTGAACATCCATCAGTCTTCTCACCAAATGGAGCCAAGCTTCCCAACGGTTTCCAACCAGCGCCCTTCGGAATTGAATATTAAGAGGAGTGGACTGCAACACTGTTGCAACGTAATCTTCTTTACGTTGAGCAATATTGTAGAGAGAAGGATATTGAATAGCTAGGGGCGTCTCTCCCAACCATGTATCCTCCCAGAATCTTGTGGAGACACCATTACCAACTAAGAACTTAGTTCTATTGAAAAAGACCGACTTAACTTTCATCAGTCCTTTCCAAAAAGGTGAATCAGTTGGTCTAACTGTCACCTGAGCTAGCGTCTTGGTTGTAAGGTATTTATTATGTAAGATCTGGGCCCATGTAGCATGAGTCTCAGAGGATAACTTAAACAGCCACTTGCTGAGTAAGCACCTATTCTTAACCTCCAAATTTTCAAATCCAAGACCCCCTTGATCCTTAGGTCTGCAAATAACATCCCATCTAGCCAGCCTATACTTGCGCTTCATCTCATCACTTTGCCAAAAGAAACGCGACCGATAGAAATCCAGTCTTTTCCTTACCCCTACTGGGATCATGAAAAAAGACAGTAAAAACATGGGCATACTCGTAAGCACCGAATTAATTAGAATCAGTCGGCCCCCGTATGACATAAGCTTGCCCTTCCAGCAGCTAAGTTTCTTCTCAAAACGATCCTCTAGACTCTTCCACTCTTTATTAGAGAGTTTCCGATGATGGATCGGAATGCCAAGGTATGTGAACAGTAACGACCCTACCCCACATCCAAATAGCTGCTTGTATGCTTCTTGTTCATCTTTGGCTCTTCCAAAGCAAAACAATTCACTCTTATGGAAGTTAATCTTTAACCCCGAGAGTTGCTCAAAAAGGCAAAGCACCAGCTTCATATTTCTCGCCTTAGCCAGATCATGCTCCATGAAAAGGATTGTGTCATCCGCATACTGAAGGATAGACAATCCTCCATCCACTAGATGGGGAACGAGACCACCTACCTGATCATTCTCCTTAGCTCTACCAATCAGGATTGTTAACATGTCTGCTACAATGTTGAACAAGATAGGAGACATCGGGTCACCCTGTCTTAAACCCTTGTGAGTCTGGAAGTAATGACCAATATCGTCATTCACTTTTATTCCGACACAGCCTTTTTGAGTGAAAGAATCCACCTGCTTTCTCCAGGATGGGTCGAAACCTTTCATTCTTAAAGCTTGCTGAAGGAATGGCCATTTGAATTTATCGTATGCTTTTTCAAAGTCCACCTTAAAAACTACCCCATCAAGTTTTTTCGTGTGGATTTCATGGAGCGTATCATGAAGGACAACAACCCCTTCAAGGATGTTTCTATCCGGCATGAAAGCAGACTGGGAAGGCTGCACAACGCTATGTGCAATCTGCGTTAATCTATTCGTTCCCACCTTAGTGAAAACCTTAAAACTGACATTAAGAAGGCAGATTGGTCGAAATTGCTCAATTCGATTCGCCTCTGTTTTCTTAGGAAGTAACGTTATTGTACCAAAATTAAGGTGAAATAGATTCAGATGTCCATCGAAAAGATCATGGAACATCGCAAGTAAATCAACCTTAATGATATGCCAGCACCTTTTATAAAACTAAGCCGGAAAACCATCCGGGCCAGGCGCCTTATTATTCTTCATCTGTGAGATCGCATCCAACACCTCTTTCTCCGAGAACGGGGCAGATAAGATCTCGTTCTCATCTGACGCTAATTTGGGGACATCCTGAACTCGGGTCTCGTCTAGAGACACGAAACTATCATCCGGGGCCCCAAACAGCCGCTTATAATAGTCAGTGATGTAAAGTTTGAGGTTCTCCTGCCCAACAATCGTTCGCTCATCCTGCTCGAGCTGAAAGATTCTTTTCTTTCGATGCTTACCATTTGCTATCAAGTGAAAGAATTGTGTGTTATCATCCCCTTGGATAACTTCACGCACCTTGGCTCGAAGTGCCCATTTCAATTCTTCCTCACGCAACAATTCTTTCAGCCTAGATTCAGCCGATACCTTAGCCTCCAGTTCACTGGTCGCTAGGACAGATGACTCAGCCTTAACATCAAGAATATGAATAAGGTTGATAAGCCGCTCCTTCTCAACCTTATACACACCACCAAGATGCTTAGCCCAACCACGTAAGAACTGCCTTAAATGCCTAATCTTATTCTGCCATCTGTCTATGGCCGATCTACCGCCTGCGCCCTTTGCCCATTCCCTGGCAACCAGGTCCAAGAACCCTTCTCTCTCAAACCACGCTAGCTCAAAAGAGAAAGTATTTTTATTCCCCATGTAGGTTGCCTCTCCAGAATCTACCAAAAGTGGAGTATGGTCCGAAATGGCCCTCGACAAGGACTGAACGGTCACCATGGGAAACTTCTGTTCCCACTCCACATTAGAGAGAACACGATCTAGCTTCTCATAGGTTGGGTTTGGTAGTGAATTGGCCCAGGTAAATTGTCTGCCAGAAAGCTCTATCTCTCGGAGATCCAGGCTTTCAATAATAGCACTAAACATAAACGACTATCTGCCGTCAAAGTTATCATTGTTCTTCTCCTCCCGTCTTCTAATTATATTGAAATCACCTCCCACCAGAATTGGGAGCTGTTCATCTCCACAAATCCGAACGAGGTCAGCCAAAAAGTCTGGTTTGAGCTCAGGTTGCGCAGCTCCGTATACTGCCACCATTGCCCACTAGAATCCATCGACCCTGGATCTCACCCTGAACTTTACGGCGAACTCCCCCAAGACCACGTTACAGACTTCTAAAGACTCTCTTCTCACCCCTAGTAAAATCCCACCGGACCTTCCTCTGGGGGGTAAGCAGTGCCAGTCGAAAACAACTCCTCCAGATAAAGTACCCAGAAACTGGGAAGTAAAGTTATCTCTACTAGTTTCGGTGAGGGCTATGAAATCAAGCTTGTGTTCGATCGACGCATCCGCCAAGAACCTACGTTTAGCCAAGTCTTTCAGACCTCTGCTATTCCAGAAGATTCCTCTCATTTTTCATCATGGAATTTCTTGGCAGTCCGAATCCGAACACTCCTGCGTACAGCCGACACCGGATAAATTTTGCGGCTCCATTTACGCTTGGGCTCAATGTGCTCCCCGGCCCGGTCCGTACAACCAGGTTCGGGGGCTTGAGCAATCTTAGTATCATCCTGGAGCAACTCCTCCCTGACTTCTCCACTACCCTCATCCTCCGACTGAGCGAGAGATGGATCAAGGTCCTCGCAAAGACTATCCAGAACCCTCACCCCTAAAGCATCAATTTCTGAGTTATTCAACGGCTTAACGACTGCTAAGTTAGTAATAACCTCGATCGCCTGCTCTGCCTCACGATCAAACAAGTCGTTAACAGATTGAGCAACCTCTTTCCCGTTCCCGCCTAACGATACGCCCAATTGATTTGCATTATTTATAACATCATCTGCAGAAAAATGCAAAATCGAATTGGAAATACTGACTGACATACTTGTCAAGTCCTCAATGTCCCGCAGCTTGGCCTGCCGCATGGCACGACTCATCTGCAGATCATCCACATCCGGCTGGTCCTGAAGGCGACTGCTGAGTCGTCGGCCATCAGTCATGGGATCAGCTATCCCCCCGAAAGCGACGACATCGGCGGTGGAGGGTCCACTCGGGGTAGGGCCTCCTGCCGTAAACCCAAGTACACCCCCACCCACCTGACCAAGAATACCTGGGCCGCCTGCCGCAGGCACCCCGGTAGCAGACCCTGGCGCCACCAGAGAGTACGCCCCTCGAGACGCATAGTCTCCAGACACAGCCGCACTCGGACTGGTCGCAACGCCTCCAGATGACTCGTCGTGAGCTGGCGACAGAACAACCGATAGCGGGCATCCAGACCCTGGAGAAGCTTCCCGCTCAGCACACAGCTCCAGGGCGCCCTCGCGAAGATGAACGGCAGAAGGTGGCGTGTCAATAGGGGACACCCCCTCACACTCTCCTCCCCAGGGAGAGCAGCATCCACAAGCAGCGGTGACAACGGTGGTAGTTCCAGTTCCACCTGATCATCCAAATCAGCCCTGTGGCCCCACAACCGACTGGGGGCTGAGACCGCCCCAAAGGACCCAAACCGGAGAGAAGACAAAGATGTGGCAGGAGGTGCTTCCCCCTTCCCCCCATTACCTCCGGAAGACTGCTGAGGCTGACCCAACGTCGGTGTAGGTCCAGACATGGCCTGCCCACCCGCGGCTGACTCACTCAAGCCACGTGCGTCATCACCATCAGTCATATCAGTGTCCGCATTCCCATCGGCGGACTGAACAAGTACTGAACTCTCGAGCTCAATCTCAATCTCCAAGTCATACATCAGACCAGCATAGAACCATCTCACATAAAAGGGTACCAACTCGATATCCAGGACACTCACCAGCAAGCGCGCAATGCCATTAGCACGCGTGAAGGGCATATCCACCTTCTCTGTTTTACCAATAAGCGAGCCTAGACTCCACGTAGTCCGAGCGCTCTGAAGGGCCTTCGGGGGCACCCCTAGAAAACGAACCCAAATCTGTGGGAGGGCCTTCCCTTGAGGCTCAGGTTTCTTCCACGGAGCAAACTCGATGATACAGTTAGTGCTCGCCACCCGACACAAGCCATACTTCAGCGCATGATTCAGATCATCCAAGGATGGGAAATCAACCTTATATGATTGCCCCTCAAGCTTGACCAGCTTCCACTGAAAGTTGCCTGGCATCAACTCACCGAGCCTATGCACAATCTGGGCCTCAGACAGTGTCCCATGCGTGACCTTGACAACCCCTGTAAGCGAAACCTCCGTCACAGGTGCCTCAGACTCATCAGAAGGAGACTCGAAAAACATAAGATCAGCAGAACAAACTCCGTATACAGCAACCGCCGGCATGGGCCCCTGGAGTTCAGGGCACTCCCCTGAATCATGCATGGGCTTCTGACACGTGTCACACATCGCCGTGGTGCACTCAGCCGCGAAGTGACCCGCCACCCCGCAACGGCGACAAATCATCTTCTCCTTCTTGCGGAGCCATTTAGACAAACGATCAACGGCCGGCTTGTCGATAGCCTTGTCAGACAGCCCAGCACTCGGGTCCGGAACTTCGACTGAAGCAAGAGCCCGAACCACCTCCACCGCAGCAGTATTAAGCACTGGAGGAGCCGCCCCGAAGTCTCCCCGGGAGGCACGTCAGGGATATCCACGGCCTGCCGCGGCGGAGGAGGAGGATGCCGCCTGCCACCTCCCCTACCTACGCGGTACCTCCCCCGGACGCGGTGATTTGGACCCGAAGCACCCTCGACAAAGCCACCAGGTGGTCCGTAAAATCCACCTTGCTGCCCGTTGCCACGACCAACACCACCATCACCTTGCCACGCATAACCCCGACCACCGCCGGTAGATGAGGAACCCCGATGCTGCCCCTCGCCGTACGCGTCATAACCATCATCGCCCCATCGCCTCCTTGGTGGGTTACGGTTATAAAAGCCGCCGCCATCATCCTGGCTGTGGCGCCCCCGGCCCGCCTCCGCCGCGGCTGGTGCTGCCGCCGCACCACGACCAAGGGGCCGCTGGCCTCCGATCCTCACGACTCCCCCGCCCCCGCCTTGCTGTGAAGCAGCCGGCTGAGCCGGCACGCCCCGGGCCACGCCCGCGGTGGCGGCTATGGGAGCGGGTGGCTTCATGGGCGGGGGACCAGAGGCGCCCCGGCCAGCCATCGCGGGAGATCGACGCGCCCGGCAGCGAGGAAAGCCTGGGACAGCCCGAACTGGGCGAACCCTAGCATGCAACGATCGAAACGGTGGAGGGCTCGCACAAACGACGTCAACACTGTCGATGTCACCCAGAATCAGATTAGCGCGATCGTGTACTATACAGGCCGGGACTCCGACCCTGCATAAGTCACGCCCAAACCCACCGGCCTGGTCTTCAGCGCCAGTGGGCTTCAGCCCCGAGCCCCCCTCCTGTCTGGCCCAACTAGGCCCAGGAGGGAGTTCAAACGCGTCCTCCGCGCTGTTCGGATCTCGGACGGCAGGCAGGCCGCCGGCGCCGCCGGTGCCGCCGCCACCACAGACCTTGACCGACCCTTCTTCCTCCTCTCAACTCTTTTCCAAGTTTCCAAAGGCATGAGATCAAATAATGTGAGATTCGGAAGACATACCTTAGGAAGAGGGCCACGCCATGGCCGGATCGCCGTCGCTGCCGTCCTCCGATGCACGACACGCCGGACAATCTCCACCTCCTCCTCGTTTGAGATCCCGACCCTCGTCGGATCATCGCAAGGCACCACCGCGTCCACCAGCAATGCCAACTCCCTCTCCTCATAGCCTGCCTCCAACGCCTCGCATATCAGATCGGACGCCGTCGGCGACGCTGGATCCGGCGGCCCGGCGCCGTCCTCATCGTCCTCCTCGTCGTCTACAGCGGCTAGCGCCCAGAAACGCCCTCCGCCTGCCGGACACTTGGAGTGTCGGCCGCCATGGTCGCCTTGCACAGTCGCCCACAGTCGCCCACAGTCGATTGGATGGACGTGTCCTCTAGAGGACTCCATGAGGGCAGGCAGCAAATATGTTGAAGCGAATCGAACCGAGCAGCATGCACGTCGCGAGGGTGAGTCGTGACCGTGGTGTCCCGGCGCGCGAGCTGGAGGAAGAGGATGATTGGCGTGTTGAAGCTGCCTCAGCCCCGCGTGGCCGACAGGGACAGCGCCGAGTGCTCCGGCGCTAATCGGGAGGATCATGTCCCGGGTTGCTGCTGTCGCGCGATCTTCAACGTGTCCAGAACTCCAGATCGATTAGGCAGTAATTTTTCAGCGTCTTCCGCTTGTCAATCTCACTTGATCTGCAAAGCTTGCAGAAGGTATTACGTGAGACCACGGTCAATCTTCCTCGATCGAACGACGGCAATTTGAGCACATGAAGATTAAGTCGGGGTTTCGGTGGTGGGACTCGAGTCGTTCTTATGAGAAAAGAGGGCGGCTCGCGATGAACGGCGTGTTCGAGCAGTACTCCAATCATTGTCTTGTCTGTGCACGTAAGCATGTGCTGCTTCGAAGCAGCAACAACCTAGAGGGACACAATACCATGATAGTTTGGCCCAATAACTCCCAAACCTAGCGTGGATCTGGCCCATGACATACGGAACTTGGAGAAACACGGGAATAAGAGGTTCATTAATCCCACCTCGCAAATAAGTGATGGAACGAGACCACAAGTGACGTATGAAGAACTATGAAAGACTCCGTCCTTTAGAGCAAGTATATATACAATACAATAGTGTGACATAAGCAGGCTGTTTAGTTGGAGGAGAGGAGAGAGAAGAGAAGCGGACTCTTGGTTAGTAGCCAGCTACTCCCTCCGTTCCTAAATATATGTCTTTCTAGACATTTCAAATGGTTACAACATACGGATGTATGTAGACATATTTTTTTACTGTAGATTCATTCATTTTGCTTCGTATGTAGTCACTTGTTGAAATCTCTAGAAAGACAAATATTTAGGAACGGAGGGAGTACAACACTGAGATCCAAAACACTTTGTGAGGATGTAAGGTGGACCAACTATTGATAAACTAATACACATTTAGAACTTACTATTGTACATGTCGACTAAAAGGTTGGCTGTAGATGACATCGAAACTCCGTATAGCCGACCGCTGGCTGTATTATTAACCATGCTCTTATTCTTTACCTAATAATAAAGGACGGACGCTTTCATAGTTCTCCATACGTCTCCTTTTTTATCTCCGTTAATTTTATGTTAACTTGAAAGATCGACGGTTGAGATTTAAAAGGAGGAAGGTTTGTATTTTTTTTCTCAGTGTAAGGATTCCTGTTCCACCTCTTTTCGTCAGGCTCCTATGATTGATCATCGATCGATGCATCTTCTCTAGTGGTCGAGCGATCTCATCTGGTTGGGCCCAAGTCGATCAACACAAGCCCAGCGAGCCCTATCCTTCCCACGTACTCCAAAGGAAGGAAGCTAATGCGTCCTCTCCTTCCCTCCTTTCGAGCCCTAGATGTCCGATTTGGTGGCTCTTTTTCTCCAACCTCCTTGACCTCATCAGACCCAGAGTACACAAGAAAGATGACGCACGTGGAGGACGCATCCCTAGCTAGCACGGGCACCACGGCGACACGGAGGACGCAAGAAGGACGACGCGGAGGATGGAGCCCTAGCTAGCACGGGCACGACGGGGACGACGCAAGAAGGACCAAACGACACAGACGGTGCGTAGGACTCAGCCCTAGCGAGCACGGGCACTACAACGACACGGACAACGTAGATCCGACACAGACGACGCGGAGGACACACCCCTAGCTAGCACGGACACCACGGCAACATGGACGACGCAGACGTGACTCCGACGACGCAGGGAACGCAAACGCACACGATGGGTCTAGCGAGTGCACGCAATGTTTGCATGGGTTTCTTAATGCCTTGCATGTCAAATTCGAAATCAATGGGCCAGTGGCAGACGGGGCAGTCCTATAGTCACCCTGTGAATCGGATATGGAGAGTGCAGCGCAACATCGGAGAGTGCTAAGGGCTGCGACGGTGAGTGTTGGTACTGTGGTGATTGCTGGGGTTGCTGTACCAAAAAGTACTTGCTAGGCCGCGAGATATACATCGACAGCTTCATCCGCCCTGCTTGGGGAACTACCGGAAGAGTCAACAGGGACCAAGAGGTTAGTGTGATAGACTTAATTAGTCCAATACTTAACTCACAACATTTATGATGTGCTCATACACACACGTAGGATTAGATCCTATATCCATGTGAAAAGATTCAAATATAGTTGCACACAAGTTATTTAAATTACAAAGTTTCAGAAAAGAGAACTGAAGATAATTTGCAGCACACATTTTTTCAGAAGTATACGCAGCATGTGTTAGTATACTTGCAGACTAAAAACCAACAATCAGTTACGCCCGCCCGGCGTTCCCTGAAACCGCTTTCGGCCATGACCTTGAATTCTGCAGCTAGGGCGTGAACCTGCCAGTCGTGTTGGCCGTTCGCTGATGATGACGCCCAGGCGAAGCCAGAGAAGGAGAAAAGGGCGTTGTTGTTTCGGTCATTAGGCCGTCTTGCCATGGATGTGGTGCCATTGGCAGCTAGCCTTGGACGAGCGCCTCGCCGCTGCCACATATTGTATGGATGCATGGGCTCCTGTTACTAACCGCGGCAGAGCGTGGGCGGCTGTGGTATTGTGGAATATACGCTTGGTAGAAAAAGCTCCCGTT
>LR738712.1:720602553-720644596 GCA_902687465.1 Secale cereale | reverse complement strand
GTCCCGGTTGGTGCCACGAACCGGGACTAATACCACCCTTTAGTCCCGGTTGGTGCCACCAACCGGGACCAAAGCCCTGTGCTGGCGCGGTGCGGTGGGACGTTTAGTCCCACCTCGCTAGTTGAGAGAGGCCAGCACCAGTTTATAAGCTGCGCTGCCTCTCTCCTCTCGAACTCCTCTGAAATGCAGGCTTACGGGCCTAATTAGACAGTGCAATGCCTGTGGGCCTACTAGGCCTGCTGCGGGCCTGAATCCTGGCCCATGGTTGGGTTTCTAGTCGTATTCAGGCCGTGGTGGCCGAGTAGGTGGCATTTTTTTTCTTTTTTTCTATTTATTTTTTCATTTCTACTTAGAACTAAATACTTATAGTTTTTTAGTGATTTCTTTTTTCTTTTAGGTCACAAAAATTATAAACTTTCATTATTTTCTTTGTTGCTTTATTTATTTTATTTTGTTTCTACTTACAACAAAATACTTATTGTTGCTATTTTTTTTGCAAGTTTTTTGTTTTGTTTTCTGCATTATTTATTTTGTTTTGTTTTTTGCTTTATTTTTTAATTCTTTCTGGTAAAACCAATTACAAACTTTCTGTTAGTGCAAGTAGTATTCAAATTTGAATAGTTTAAATTTGAAATTATTTGTTTTCTTTGTTGCTTTATTTATTTTATTTTGTTTCTACTTACAATGAAATACTTATTGTTGCTATTTTTTATTTTTTTGCAAGTTTTTTTTGTTTTCTGCATTATTTATTTTCTTTTGTTTTTTGCTTTATTTTTAATTTTTCTGGTAAAACCAATTACAAACTTTCCGTTAGTGCAAGTAGTATTGAAATTTGAATAGTACAAACAGACAATGGTATCATACTCGTTTGTTACAAAGTTGGCATGGTATCATCATAATAGTTGCCGAAAAAAGTCTTCACTTTTTATTCGCTTGTGTCATTTGCTTATTGCGCCGTAACCATGGATAATCTTCATCGTTTATCAGGATGCTTGGGTCAGCCTTGACTTTGAAGGGAGGAATTTCATGAAACTTTTCATAATCTTCAGACATGTCTGTCTTGCCCTCCACTCCCAGGATGTCCATTTTTCCTGAAAGAACTATGTGGCGCTTTGGCTCATCGTATGATGTATTCGCTTCCTTATCTTTTCTTTTTCTTGGTCTGGTAGACATGTCCTTCACATAGATAACCTGTGCCACATCATTGGCTAGGACGAACGGTTCGTCAGTGTATCCAAGATTTTTCAGATCCACTGTTGTCATTCCGTACTGTGGGTCTACCTGTACCCCGCCTCCTGACAGATTGACCCATTTGCACTTAAACAAAGGGACCTTAAAATCATGTCCGTAGTCAAGTTCCCATATGTCCACTATGTAACCATAATATGTGTCCTTTCCCCTCTCGGTTGTTGCATCAAAGCGGACACCGCTGTTTTGGTTGGTGCTCTTCTGATCTTGGACAATCGTGTAAAATGTATTCCCATTTATCTCGTATCCTTTGTAAATCAATACAGTCGAAGATGGTCCCCTGGACAACAAGTACAACTCATCACAAACAGTGTTGTCACCTCTGAGACGTGTTTCCAACCAACTGCTGAAAGTCCTGATGTGTTCACATGTAATCCAGTCGTCGCACTGCTCCGGGTGTTTGGAGCGCAGACTGTTCTTGTGTTCATCAACATACGGGGTCACTAATGTAGAGTTCTGTAGAACTGTGTAGTGTGCTTGAGACCAAGAATATCCGTCCCTGCATATTATTGAGTCCCTTCCAAGCATGCCTTTTCCAGTCAGTCTCCCCTCGTACCGCGATTTAGGGAGACCTATCTTATTAAGGCCAGGAATGAAGTCAACACAAAACCCGATGACATCCTCTGTTTGATGGCCCATGGAGATGCTTCCTTCTGGCCTGGCGCGGTTACGGACATATTTCTTTAGGACTCCCATGAACCTCTCAAAGGGGAACATATTGTGTAGAAATACGGGCCCCAGAATGACAATCTCGTCGACTAGATGAACTAGGACGTGTGTCATGATATTGAAGAAGGATGGTGGGAACACAAGCTCGAAACTGACAAGACATTGCGCCACATGACTCCTTAGCCTTGGTACGATTTCTGGATCGATCACCTTCTGAGAGATTGCATTGAGGAATGCACATAGCTTCACAATGGCTAATCGGACGTTTTCCGGTAGAAGCCCCCTCAATGCAACCAGAAGCAGTTGCGTCATAATCACATGGCAGTCATGAGACTTTAGGTTCTGGAACTTTTTCTCTGCCATATTTATTATTCCCTTTATATTCGACGAGAAGCCAGTTGGGACCTTCATACTGAGCAGGCATTCAAACAAGATTTCTTTCTCTTCTTTCGTAAGAGCATAGCTGGCAGGACCTTCATATTGCTTCGGAGGGATGCCGTCTTTTTCGTGCAAACGTTGCAGGTCCTCCCGTGCCTCAGCTGTATCTTTTGTCTTTCCATACACGCCCAAGAAGCCTAGCAGGTTCACGCAAAGGTTCTTCGTCACGTGCATCACGTCGATTGAAGAGCGGACCTCTAGGTCTTTCCAGTAGGGTAGGTCCCAAAATATAGATTTCTTCTTCCACATGGGTGCGTGTCCCTCAGCGTCATTCGGAACAGCTAGTGCGCCGGGGCCCTTTCCAAAGATTACGTGTAAATCATTGACCATATCAAGTACGTGATCACCGGTATGCATGGCGGGCTTCTTCCGGTGATCTGCCTCGCCTTTGAAATGCTTGCCTTTCTTTCGACATTGATGGTTGGTCGGAAGAAATCGATGATGGCCCAGGTACACATTCTTCTTGCACTTGTCCAGGTATATACTTTCAGTGTCATCTAAACAGTGCGTGCATGCATGGTATCCTTTGTTTGTCTGTCCTGAAAGGTTACTGAGAGCGGGCCAATCGTTGATGGTCACGAACAGCAACGCCTTTAGGTCAAATTCCTCCTGTTTGTGCTCATCCCACGCACGTACACCGTTTCCATTCCACAGCTGTAAAAGTTCTTCAACTAATGGCCTTAGGTACACATCAATGTCATTGCCGGGTTGCTTAGGGCCTTGGATGAGAACTGGCATCATAATGAACTTCCGCTTCATGCACATCCAAGGAGGAAGGTTATACATACATAGAGTCATGGGCCAGGTGCTGTGATTGCTGCTCTGCTCCCTGAAAGGATTAATGCCATCCGCGCTTAAAGCAAACCATACGTTCCTTGGGTCCTTTGCAAACTCCTCCCAGTACTTTCTCTCGATTTTTCTCCACTGCGACCCGTCAGCGGGTGCTCTCAACTTCCCGTCTTTCTTACGGTCCTCACTGTGCCATCGCATCAACTTGGCATGCTCTCTGTTTCTAAACAAACGTTTCAACTGTGGTATTATAGGAGCATACCACATCACCTTCGCAGGAACCCTCTTCCTGGCGGGCTCGCCATCAACATCACCAGGGTCATCTCGTCTGATCTTATACCGCAATGCACCGCATACCGGGCATGCGTTCAGATCCTTGTATGCACCGCGGTAGAGGATGCAGTCATTAGGGCATGCATGTATCTTCTGCACCTCCAATCGTAGAGGGCATACGACCTTCTTTGCTGCGTATGTACTATCGGGCAATTCGTTATCCTTCGGAAGCTTCTTCTTCAATATTTTCAGTAGCTTCTCAAATCCTTTGTCAGCCACAGCATTCTCTGCCTTCCACTGTAGCAATTCCAGTACGGTACCGAGCATTGTGTTGCCATCTTCGCAATTGGGGTACAACCCTTTTTTGTGATCCTCTAACATGCGATCGAACTTCAGCTTCTCCTTTTGACTTTCGCATTGTGTCCTTGCATCGACAATGACCCGGCGGAGATCATCATTTGGTTCCTCTTGATCTTCAGCAGCTTCACCCGTTGCAGCATCATTGGGCACATCGTCTGGTTCCTCTTGATCTTCACCAGCTCCCCCCATTGCAGCATCACCGTATTCAGGGGGCACATAGTTGTCATCGTACTCTTCTTCTTCGCCGTCTTCCATCATAACCCCTATTTCTCCGTGCCTCGTGCAAACATTATATTTTGGCATGAAACCCTTGTAAAGCAGGTGGGAGTGAAGGATTTTCCGGTTAGAGTAAGACATCGTATTCACACATTTATTGCATGGACAACACATAAAACCATTCTGCTTGTTTGCCTCAGCCGCATTTAGAAACTCATGCACGCCCTTAATGTACTCGGAGGTGTGTCTGTCACCGTACATCCATTGCCGATTCATCTGCGTGCATTATATATAATTAAGTGTGTCAAAAACCATTACAGAACATCATAAATAGATAATTAAGTGACCAAATGGATAAAAGTTCATCATCACATTAAAACCAAAGTACATACATATATAGTCCTCATCTAACAACATATACCTCTCCATACACATCGAAACTATGTAAAACATTTCAATGCGAAAACAAATGCGATCATAATCGCTACCAAGGTAACAACTGATCCAACGGCATAATGATACCAAGCCTCGGTATGAATGGCATATTTTCTAATATTTTTAATCTTCAACCGCATTGCATCCATCTTGATCTTGTGATCATCGACGACATCCGCAACATGCAACTCCAATATCATCTTCTCGTCCACAATTTTTTTTATTTTTTCCTTCAAGAATTTGTTTTCTTCTTCAACTAAATTTAACCTCTCGACAATAGGGTCCATCTTGATCTTGTGATCATCGATGACTTCCGCAACATGCAACTCCAATTCCATCTTCTCCTCCTCCATTTTTCCAATTTTTTCTTTAAGGAAATGTTTTCCTCTTCAACTAAATTTAACCTCTCCACAAGAGGGTCGGTTGGAATTTCTGGTTCAACTACCTCCTAGACATAATAAAACATCTATGCATGTCAGGTTGGTCGGCATAACTATCATAAACACTAAAACAAATAGTTATAAATTAAAGATAATATACCACATCCGAATCGTAGACAGGACGAGGGCCCACGTGGGCGGATATCAAAACCATCACACTATATAATAACAAGAAATAATAAACGTAAGAAAATTAGACAAATATCTATCTAAAGCAATAATAACAAGCAATAATAAAAGTAAGAAAAGCATGGACATAACAAGAGGCTCACCACGGTGGTGCCGGTGACGAGATCGGCAGGGGCGATCGACGGCGGCGAAGACGGGGACGGGACGTGACGGACCGCTAAACCTAGACAAATCTCGGAGAAAATAGAGCTTTGAGAGGAGAAAAGCTTAACTAGTGTGGCTCGGTGATGGCTTCTCGCCCCTCGTTGGTTACCCCAAGTGGAAGGTTTGAGATGTAGCGTAGCGGCAAATTTCCCTTGGCAAAGATACCAAGGATCGAATCCTGTGAGACTCCGAGGGTCGACAAGAAGGTGTCAATGGTGCCAGAAACTTTTGCTTGACAGGACCTACACACAGATACAAATAACTTTGCTCCCAACGAGTACAGAGAGGTTGTCAATCCCTCCGGCCTTGCTGTTTACAAAGGATCAAACGAAAGAGGTAATAGTGATAGGTATGACTGCAACTAGGAAATAAGAACAGGAAGTAAATAGCGGGTGTGATCAATGATGGTAATATGGACCGGGGTCCCATGATGTTCACTAGTGATGTCTCTCTCCCAAAAGACGATAAAACAGCTAAGCGAGGTAAACAAATTATAGCTGGGCAATTGACATGATTATGTGCGCAAACCAATGCTAACTATGTTGTAAAGAAAGGTAGAGGCTCAAAAGCATGGGCGGTACACCAAGGCAAGTAGACCGAAATCCATCTGCATCTACTACTAATTATCCACCTTGAGATATCTATCCAGAACATCTCGCTGGTATTAAGTTGGGAGTCCCACCCAAAGTGTAAACTCAAAGCAACAGACAACTGCATTAAAAGAACTTTGCGTAAAGTAAACAATCCTTGCACCCGCAAGTACAAGCACCGTTGTTTTCCCCCTTGTGGCAACAACACATCCCCTAGACTCATGTTTCTGTCACTCAAACTAGTCATCGAGGGGCATGAACCCACAATCAAGCATAACGTTCCCTCTTGGAGTTACTACCTACTACTCGGCCAAAGCAATAAATAGCAACGGAGAACATGCAAGAATTACTCAAGAACATAAATATAAAAGAGGTGAATCAAATATATTACTCACACACAATCTGAACATAATCTCATAATCCATCGGATCCCAGCAAACTCAGCAGAGCAACAGCATAAAGATTACATATGTGCCTCGATCATGTAGGGCAGCTCACGAGGTCTAATCGATGAAGAACAAAGAGGGGAGGAGAACATCACATAGCTACTGGTCATGGACCCATGGTCCAAGGGAGACTACTCACAACTCATCCGGGAGGCATCCATGGTGGTGGAGAAGCTCCCGGTGGTGGTTCTCCCCTCCGGCAGGGTGCCGGGAAGAGTTCTCCTGGTGCTCCCGATCATGGAAGCGCGGCGGCGGCGGAACAGAGGCGAGATCATAAAAAAGGGTTCCGTCCTCGAGGGTTTCGGGACGCGAGCAATATATATGCAAAAGGGGGTCACCAGAGGCGGAGGTGGGGCCCCAGGCGCCCCCCCCCCTGGCGCGGCCAGGGGTGGGGCCGCGCCGGGTGGCCGCCTGGGCCACCCCAGGCTCCCCTCTCGCCCTGCCTTGGTTTTTCTGGAAGCTCCCGATACGCTGATTTTTCCTGTATTTTTCCCGGAATTTTTAGGGCACTTTTAATATGGGGGAAACCTGAAATAGAAAAACAGCAGAAAACAGGAACTGGCACTGTGGTGCACTGAGTTAATAGGTTAGTCCAAATATGATCGAAAGTGTATGGAAGTGCATAAATATCATAGCAATATCACACAAAAGAGGCATGGAGCAAGCAGAAATTATAGATACGTTTTGGACGTATCACTCGGGCATTCCACCGAACACGTTGTGTGCATAGGAGGTGTGCTAGAGCACCACTAACCCCTCTCCCCCTCGGCCAGAAAAAAAAACAGAGCAGTGAGCTCTGCTCTTGAGTGAGGGGTTATATATAGGCACCTCGTTGGTCCCGGTTCATATCACCAACCGGGACCAATGGTGGTGGGCCAGGAGCAAGAGCCATTGGTCCCGGTTTGTCTCTCCAACCGGGACCAAAAGGTCCAGACGAACCGGGACCAATGGCCCACGTGGCCCGGCCGGCCCCCTGGGCTCACGAACCGGGTCCAGTGCCCCCATTGGACCCGGTTCTAGATTGAACCGGGGCTAATGGGCTGGACAGGCCTGGACCAATGCCCTGTTTTCTACTAGTGCGTCTTTACGAGCAAAGTCAGCAACAACACTAAGAAATGATGAACCATGTCATTAACATGGGAAATCACCGTGAGCCATACCAGCAGCACTCAAAATTATCTGAATTTCAGAAGACGCGTCCAACGATGTTTTCGCACACAGACAAACCCCTGGAGGCCGATGATTGGCTTTGAGATATTGAAAGGAAATTAATTGTGGCACAATGCTCAGACCGTGAAAAGGTGCTGTACGCACCACATTACCTTACTGGAGCAGCCGCATCATGGTGGGAAAATTTTCTGCTCATGCATTCCGACATAAATAATATCACCTGGGAAGATTTCAAGGAAGGCTTTCGTGGGGCACACATCCCTAAGAGTATTATGAAGATCAAGAAAAGAGAATTTGATGACCTCAAGCAAAGAGGCATGACAGTACAGGAGTACAACAGTCAGTTTGCGCAATTATCCCATTATGCCAACGAAGAGCGAATGACTGAAAATAAGAAGATGGAGAAATTCCTGGACGGACTGACACCAGCACTAAAATGCCAGTTAGTCGTACACACTTTTCCAGATTTCAAAACACTGGTAGAAAAAGCCATTACGTTGGAAAATGAACATCGTAGTCTGGAAGACATTCGCAAGAGAAAAAGGGATCAGACCAACCACCCTCGCAACAACAAGAATAAGATGAATTTCCAGAGGAATGGGGCTAACAGACCCATGACCAATGACACACGTCCAAACAAGAATTTTCATGCAAGAGACAAGGACTTCACCTATCGCCCGGGTGTTACCTGCTACGCATGTGGAGAAGAGGGACACTATGCTAAACAGTGCCCTAAGCCAAGAAACTCAGCACCGAAGCCAAACAGCAACGGAAACAATTCCGCGCCCAAGCGTAACAACTTCAACCCCAATAACAATCACAGGAAAGGCCACCTGAACCATGTGACCAAGGAGCAAGCACAGGATGCCCCGGATATCGTACTCGGTACGTTCCCTGTCAATACAATACCTGCCACGGTTTTGTTTGATTCTGGAGCTTCTCATTCGTTCATTTCGAAGAGTTTTGCTTTGCAACATGGTTTTTCAATGCTTCCCTTGGGAAAATCAATGACCATCATGTCCTCTGGAAGTAAGCAGATCACTCAGAATTACTGCCAAGGTTTGACCATTGAAATTGAAGGATTAAAATTTCACGCAAACCTCATCGTGTTGGAAAATAAGGGACTGGATGTTATCCTGGGTATGGATTGGCTAACCACCAATAAAGAATTTATCGACTGCTTCAACAGGACAGTGATTCTTACTCATCATCACGGAAAGACAATAAGAGTCGCAGCTCAGGAAAGACCGATGTCGCGGCAACCAAAATTAAACAAAGTTGACACTTCTGAGTTAAGCAAGGTTCCAGTTGTATGTGAATTTCCGGACGTATTTCCCGGAGAACTACCAGGCATGCCGCCAGACAGAGAAATAGAATTCATTATTGAGCTAGCACCGGGAACCACCCCCATATACAAGAAACCATACAGAATGGCACCATCCGAGTTGGTTGAACTAAAGAAGCAAATAAAGGAATTGCTGGACAAAGGATTTATACGGGCCAGCTTCTCACCTTGGGGTTCACCAGTACTATTCGCCAAAAAGAAGGATGGGACCATGAGGTTGCGTATAGACTACCGAGCGCTCAACATGGTCACAATCAAGAACAAATATCCGATGCCACGGATAAATGATTTATTTGACCAGCTCGCGCAAGCCAAGGTTTTCTCAAAGGTTGATTTAAGGTCAGGATATCATCAACTGAAAGTACGAACAGAAGATATCCCAAAAACAGCATTCACCTCAAGATACATACTTTATGAATTTACAGTAATACCGTTTGGACTGACCAACGCCCCCGCATATTTCGTCCACCTCATGAACAAAATATTTATGAAATTCATGGACAAATTTGTGGTGGTATTTATTGATGATATCTTGGTATATTCAAAGACATCGGAAGAACATACTGAACACATCCGCATTGTACTGGGAGAATTAAGGAAACACCAACTTTACGCCAAATTTAGCAAATGTGAATTTTGGTTGAGGCAAGTGGGTTTCCTAGGACACGTATTAACACAAGAAGGAGTTGCTGTTGACCCAGATAAAGTCAAGGCTGTACTTGGCTGGAAGTCACCAGCCAGTGTAACGGACATACGAAGTTTCCTCGGCATGGCCGGATATTACAGGAGGTTTATTGAAGGATTTTCCACCATAGCCAAACCAATGACACAGTTACTCAAGAACGATAAGAAATTCGTGTGGACCGAAGCATGTGAGAAAAGCTTCCAAGAACTCAAAAAGAGGCTAACAACAGCCCCAGTGTTAATTGTACCAGACATACACAAAAGCTTTGAAGTATATTGCGACGCATCCCGAAAAGGCCTCGGATGCGTACTAATGCAAGAAGGCAAAGTAGTCGCCTACGCTTCCCGGCAACTGCGAAAACATGAAGAGAATTATCCTACTCACGATTTGGAGTTGGCAGCAGTCATTCATGCACTCAAGGAGTAGAGGCACTTTTTGCTTGGAAATCGCTGTGAAATATATACGGACCATAAGAGCCTCAGATATATTTTCACACAACCAGAGCTCAATTTGCGGCAACGACGCTGGCTGGAACTGGTAAAAGATTATGACGTTGGTATACACTATCACCCAGGAAAAGCAAACGTGGTAGCAGATGCTCTCAGCCGTAACCCCAGCCCGAACAGCGGCAGCATACAGAACCTGAGACCCGAATTTCAGCAAGAATTCGCCAGACTCAACCTAATGATGGTCACTGAAGGCGAAGTGTCAAAGCTGGAAATACAACCTACTCTAATAGAACAAATAAGGAAGGCTCAGCATGGACACCCCAGCATCGAAGGGATAAAAAGAAAAGTAAGTCAGGGCAAGGCCTCAGAATTCACCATAGACAGTGAAGGAATATTAAGGTTCGGAGACAGACTTTGCGTACCAAATAGCAACGACCTTAAACAACAAATTCTAGCAAAAAGCCACACCGCTCCATACTCAATCCACCCTGGAGGGACGAAAATGTACACGGACATTCAGGAAAGATTTTGGTGGCACGGCATGAAGAGGGATATAGCCACATTTATTGCATGCTGCGATTCATGTCAACGCATTAAAGCCGAGCACCAAAAACCCGCAGGACTCTTACAACCAAACAAGATACCAGAGTGGAAATGGGACGATATTGGAATGGATTTTATTGTTGGACTACCACGGTCACAGCACGGTAATGATGCCATATGGGTCATCACAGATAGACTGACCAAGGTGGCACATTTCATACCAGTCAAGACAACCCACACCACCCAAAAGCTCGCCAAGCTTTACCTCGCCCGTATAGTATGCCTACATGGGGTTCCCAAGACTATAATATCCGACAGAGGCACTCAATTCGTCTCCAAATTTTGGGACCAGTTGCAGCAAGCCCTCGAAACACAACTAACGTTCGGTACAGCTTATCACCCCCAGACTGGAGGACAAACGGAACGAGTAAATCAAATACTCGAAGACATGCTAAGGGCATGTGTCCTCACATATGGGACCAGTTGGGAGGAAAGCTTACCATATGCCGAGTTTGCATACAACAATAGTTACCAAGCTAGCCTGCAGATGGCACCTTTCGAAGCCTTGTACGGACGAAGATGCCGTACTCCATTAAACTGGTCGGAAACAGGGGACAGTCGTATATTCGGCCCAGATATGTTAAAGGAAGCGGAGGAGAGAGTAAAAATAATACGGGATCGACTCAAAACCGCCCAAAGCCGACATAAGAGCTATTACGATCAAAAGCATCGGGAAATAAGTTTTGAGCCCGGTGAAGACGTATATTTACATGTATCACCTATGAGAGGACTGCAACGATTCAAAGTCAAAGGGAAACTAGCACCCCGATTCATCGGACCCTTCTGTATAATTGCACGGAGAGGCACAGTAGCTTATCAGCTGGACCTTCCCAAGGAATTGTCAGATGTCCACGACGTGTTCCACGTCTCGCAACTACGGAAGTGTGTAAGCAACCCAGAGAAACATGTGTTACATGAAAACCTTGATGTGCAACCAGATCTCACCTACCGGGAACACCCAGTAATTTTTTTGGAGGAGTCTGAAAGGAGAACCCGTCAGAAGTCATTTAAATTTCTCAAGGTTCAGTGGAGTAATCACACAGAGGATGAGGCAACATGGGAAAGGGAAGATTTCCTTCAGACAGAACACCCACACCTATTTGAGGATCAGCTGAAATCTCGGGGACGAGATTTTTCCTAAGGGGGTAGGTGTTGTAACACCCCAAATTTTTGAGTTGGTTTTCTTCCAAACTTTTGGCCTTTTGGAAGAGGGTTGTTTGATCTTTTCTGAACCTCTTCTAAAATCTTTCTGGCCAAAGTTTTTGGTGATTCCTCAAGCTTGGTTTTGACCTTGAAGATCTTCTCTTGGGTTGGCTCAAGCCCAAGTTGAGTTTCAAAGAGGTTATTTGAATTCTCCCCTTCTTGAGTTATGCCTGTCAAATTTGATCTTGGACTTATCCTCCCCTCCAACCTTCATCTTGCCATGACCCCAAAAGAAATATTTATCTCCAAAACCCTCTTCACACCTTAGGACAAGTCCCTCATCAATTCCTGTAAGTTTTGACCTTATTGGGATTTTTCCTCTATTTATTTCACTCCAAAACTATTTCTGTCTTTTATAGTGGACCTTGGTGATTTACAAAGGAGCCACCATTTCCATCTAGTTATTTGATTCCAAACCAACTCTCCTAGATGGTCCTTAGTACCCACAACCTAGATCCACCTTGTTTCACTGGTCCACAGTTCAACATTTTCAAATTTCACCTGATGCAAGTTTGGACCAGATTTGCAAAATTTGGTGAAATTCATATTTATCTTCTTCTAAAAATCCTGTGAAAAATCAGGCAGCCTCTAGATGCATCAAGAGGCCACTCCACCAAATATCAGCACCAGAAATATTTTACACATGCCAGAAACATTTCATCAAACACTTAGCATGCACTGTACTGTCAAGTTCAGAAACTGTTAACTGAAACTGTCGACAGACAGTTCGATAGTTCGTCAGTTTCGTCAGGCAGCTTCGACAATCTCACCAGTAACCTCCTTGGCTCGACGCTGCACTGCACCACCTTCTTATCCAGAGCGCCGCACGGTTGCTTGGCTGCTTCTGGGCGTCGGTGGCGCCCTGGCCCGACCGCGCCGGCGACTGCCACGGCAACAGCGCCGCCCGTGGCGGCTGACAGAAGTAACCTCGCAGCTCGACGCCGTTTGGCGCCGCCCAAATCACCCCAGCGCTCCGCGTGTCCATCTCCAGTGCGAGTGCACGCCTGCCGCACCGTCGCCGTGGCCTAGCGCGCGCAGAGCGCGTTTTCTGCCGCCGACGTGCCGCGAGGCCGTTCCGTCGAGGACAGTCCGTAACTCTCTCTCCCCTGCTGGGTTAGGTGCGGGAATGGAACCACCACACCTCCTAGTCGATGCTCAAGCCCTTAAACCCGCCGTCACGCATCTGCATCGCCGTAATCGACTTGCCGGACTTATCCACTCACGGCAACCGCCTCGGGCCGGCTATATAAAGCACCCCGAGCTCGTTCTCGAGCCCGCACATCTCCACTACCTCCCTAGACCACGCCCAGCCTCTGGAAGAGCCTCGAGGGGCCCTTCTTCTCCAACTCCGGCCAACTCCCTCCGCCTCGGGCTCCAGCAGCATTCACTCCGGTGAGAGCTTCTCCGCCGCGGTGGACTCGAGCGTAGCACCCTGGCACCCACCTAGACCTAGCCCCCACTTCAATTTGATCCCAAGAACCCTCTCCGACGAGGCCCACGACCACCCGAGCCGCTGTCCGCCGGAGACAGGGTCGCCGTCGACGTGGGGCTCGCCGACGCTCAACTCCACCACCATTCGACGCGGAAGATCACCGAGAAGCCGTATGTATTACACCCCCTCCCCTAACTCGCCGTGGATCGGCGCCGGCGACCACCGCAGCACCGGCGCCGGCGCGACTCTGTTCCAGATTTCAAACCCGATGTGTGGGGCCCCTTGTCAGCCTCACACCTCTCCCCTCCGAACCGTTTTCTGTAAGCGCCTTCGGGCAAATTACGTTTTCCCTCTGCGGTTGACGTACTGCGTACCGATTTGCTTTGTTGTTTTCTGTTCTAGCCCCTGGAACTTTTCTGTTTCATTACAGATGAGTCCCTGGACAGAAACTCTAATATCTTTTTAACTAAAGACGATTTTGAGTTGATTCTTTTTCTGTCCTCTTTAGTTTTCTGTCTAGTTTTTTGTCATATTTATGTGGAAATTTTTGGAGAAACTTTATTTGCATGCTCGGTATTTATGTTAGTATCTATTTGTTTGAATACGTAGATACCGAAGGACGTGATGAAGCCGCGAACCACACCGAGTTAGACTCCGACTTCTCAGAACCAGGCAAGCATGTTTGAACCTTTGATATGATGAGTGTGTTGCATGTTTGCTCGAGTAGTTCTTTTCATAAGCATGGTCATATAAGCATATGTGTATGGTTATATTTCATGCAAGCAAGCTTCGGGTGAGCCCTGAATGATAATGGTTGAACCACCTCGATCATGTGGTGACATGATGGGTGGAATGCTGGTATTGTTGGAGCATGCCAGTATTTGGTTAGCTCAGTATCAACGGAGATCATGTCGTGATCCCGTTCATCTCTTTATTGTACTATCATAGGCCGTCTGTTGAGATTACGGTCTAGTCAGTTGTAAACCACTTCCCGAGTACACACCAAGTAGAGGGGCCGGGATGAGGGTTCCATGGCCCTGGATTAAAGCCCGTCATCCGGTCAGGGGGCATGGGTGTTTCCGGTTGGGACCGAGAGGGGGGCACCCCTTAGAGCGCGCATATATAAATTCGATCCCATGCCATTCGAGGTTGTAGCCTCCCCATCTTAAAGTTTTCCGTGAATGTTGTCACGGGTGATTCCGGACAACAGGATGTTAAATGGGTGTGTACTGGTTAGTTGGGTTTCTACTAAAACACCGTAGACGGAACTAGTCCCCGTGACTAGTAGAATCCGTTGGCTATGAGTTAATAGTACAAGCTCTGCAGAGTTAAATACCTTCGGTAGCCATGTATATGGCATAGGGTCAATCTTCGTGTCAACCCGGTGACCGTCTCTAGTAATTTCATGTTGGTAACCCGAGCAGTGTTTTCGTCAAGTTCATTTGGTAGATGAACTCACCAACTATCTCTGTATTGATTTATTTCCAGAAGTATTTCATCATTATACTATTGTTATTTATAAGCCCTTTATGTGATGTCGCTCAGACGTCCGACTGTGGCATTCCTTTTATTTACAAGCCCTTTATGTGATGTCGCTCAGACGTCCGACTGTGGCATTCTTTTTATTTATAAGCCCTTTATGTGATGTCGCTCAGACGTTCGACTGTGGCATTCTTTTTATTTATAAGCCCTTTATGTGATGTCGCTCAGACGTCCGACTATGGCATTCTTTTTATTTATAAGCCCTTTATGTGATGTCGCTCACACGTCCGACTGTGGCATTCTTTTTATTTATAAGCCCTTTTTGCGATGTCACTCAGACGTCCGATTGAGGCATATTTGTTATTCATTTTTACTATAAGCCCATTATGTGGTGTTGCTCAGACGCCCGACTGTGGCCTGCTATCATTTATTATTCTACGAGGCGTCACTCCGACACTCGTTTGGTCTTCTTCTATTTATCTTATGGATTTCGGGAGGATTACCGCCCGACTTCTATCGTTTCATACAGCTCATTAATATTTTATTCCCGTCACATTTTTGCTGGAATACTCATATGATCATGTTGGCATTTGTTATATCTTAAGTCCGAACTGTCTTGCAAGTACATTCAAAGTACTCACCTGGCTTGTTGATTTGGCCAGATGTGGACGAAGGCGATCTCATGGATGAAGAGTTCGATAGCGAGTCCGACGTCTAGTGGAGTCCCAGTCAGTTCCTTGCGATCCTGGAGTTGATCACTGTTTTATAACCGCTTCCGCCTACCACCAAATAAATTCATCGGGTCTCACTCCGACACTCGATGAACTGTAATATATTGGAGTCACATCATCCACTTCACTGTGACATATCCACCACCTTTTATTACGAGTTAGTAGTATGCCACCCTGCCTTGTGTCATATCCGCCTTTATGTATTATATTGGCGCGCTTGTAATAAAATTGTTGAGCAACCCCCAACTCAACCTTGTATAATATTCAGTGTACTGGAATTCTGTATCAAGGATTTGTCTGCCAGCAGGTAATAATATTCCTCGCTGGTTTAATAAAAAGGTCGGTCTTCCGGTAATTATTTCACTGAAGGACCGGTCCTGATACCAGTGTCTCTTTAGGTGTAGGAGATGGTGGGGAGGTTAGTTGGTCAAGACCAGAAACTTGTTAGTGGAAGTTTTTGAGAAAATCAAATCTGGACAGAAAGAAAAGGGTATAATATCATGGACCAAAAATACTCCAATGGGTCCATTCTCCTGGACTTAAGAGTTTGGTAGGGTGTACTACAAGCAGGAAAAAGCTCATGGTCACTAGAGCAAAAATGATTAGGGTTGCAGTAGAAAATGCCAATCTGGTCCAGAGAGCAAAAGAGGATGATTTGCTCAAATTTTTCAAAGAACACCAATGGGTTTTTTTTGCATAAAAGTGATGTAGAAACTTCACATGACATCCCAATTTTTGGCGAAAATTTTAAATGCATTTATCAAATGGTTGTAGTGCAAATAGAGCTCTCAAACTAATGAAAAATCACTTTAAGGAATAAAGTTCAGAGAGAAATAATTATTTAAATAAATCCACTGATAATAGAAATGTTTTTCTTGAGAGGGTAAACAAGTCCAATAATACATTTGAAAAGTTTCCTTTTGGAGGAAAAACTCCACACTTCAAAAGAAATGAGTGGTTCTGAGAAAGAAGATCCAGAAAGCAAAAATTTAAATCTATCAAGGCAAATTTTAAATTAATAAATCATGGTTAAAATTTTGGGGTGTTACATTCGGGAAGTGAACACGGTGGGGTTATGATTGACGTGAGTAGTTAGGATCACTTCGTGATCACATTGACGATCGTTGGCACTTTCTCTCCCCGTTCTAAACCCATAAGTTAGTGCTAGTGCTGCTGCAACCTTGTTTTAAGCCTTTGCCACACCTAAGGCTTTGATAGTATTGCTACCTGGGAATGGGATTGCTGAGTCCTCCGTGGCTCACAGATTCTACACAACACCAGATGCAGGTACCGTTGAAAACTACACAGGTGGTGGTTCAGAGTTGTATTGGGAGTTCGATGAAGAGCGTGGGCGATACTACGTGTCTTACCCCGAGGATCAGTAGGGCTCTTACTAGGATGATTGGGACCTTGTGTTGCTTTATGTATGGTATCTTTCACTTGGATCTTCGTCCGTAGTCGGACTCTCATGTTATTTTGATGATGTATGTTAATGTATATTTTGTGTGATATGGCGAGTGTAAGCCAACTACTCTTTTACATTTGAGTTGTGCAAAGGTACCATACTTGAGATCATTCTAGTATGTGATTATGCCTTTAAGTCGTGCCTCGACACGTGGGAGGCATAGTCACATACTGGGCATTACAAGTTGGTAATCAGAGCCTTCTCCGACCTAGGTGCCCCACTGATTGATCAAATCATTGACGGCTGAGTCTAGAGTCCTATATATATCGGAGAGTAGGATTTCTTTTTATTCCTCATCCCTTCGTCGCTCTGGTGAGGACTCCTGACGATGTTCTATCTCTTCTACTCTCAAAAATTCACTAAATTTTTTTTAGGATCACGCGAGTATTGTTTGGATTGTTCCGATATCTTTGTGACGAGAACATTGTTCTCGATGCCTCCTGTCATTTAGGGGTTGTGGCAGTGTCCCGGGGAATTGAGCTCCGAGGTGTTGTCGTCACAAATGTATCGAAGCGGTTCTAGAATACTTAAGACGGCCGACATAAAAAACTCTTCTATGCAGTTACTGGTGAGATAACCCCGACATCACCCAGTACTAGGGAGGTAGTTCGGGAGTATTGCCACAGCTTGTATAGCAGATGCGTTTCGAAGGTCCGAGGTAAACAGTTTCCGAGGATGACTGGTTATGTGTTGAAGGATGGATACAGCTGGATCTAGGATTAGAGTTGAGTGCGCGGTGCTTCCCTTGTATCCCCAACACCCGATTGCATAACCGGAAACCTTCGGAAATTAATAGGTGGGTTCTTCTAGTAGCTTGTAGGCATTCTTCCAACGAATGCATGATATGGAGTTCGGGGTTCAACATTGAGTGAAGAGGTTTTATGGGCGTGGTTCCAATCGGGAGTTGCATCTTAAAGGGTCCTTGGCTATGCTGATCCGGGGATTGCAAAACCCTTTTGTAACACGTTCCATGAGCTTTCAGCATGAACATGTGGAACGAAGCTTCTATCTTGTATGTGTTATATCTGCTCCTTGTTGTTTTTATTTACCTTTTGTTCACCCAAGTGGCTTCTCGAGAAGATTGTTGTACCATTAAACTGTGGAATACATTCGTTCATTTTGTTTGAATGTTCTTGTCAAGACTTATGTTGCAATTTCTAGCCGTTGATTCAGCTTATATATTTTCAATCAATGGCTAATAGTTGTCATCTCATTCAGGATGGCTCCTAAGAACGTTCCCAACACTAACCCAGAGGGTGAAGAAGAGCGTGTTCCTGAACGTCCTCCTTCCCCTCCTCCTCCGTCTGAGGCGTGGAGAGCAATTATGCAAGCGACCAACCAGAACACCCAGATGCTTATGCAAATGATGCAGAACTTTCAAGCCAACCAAGCAAATCAAGGTGGTCGTGGGAACCAAGGCCAAGGCAATCTGTTCAATCAATCTCACTTTGCAACCCTCAACCAATTCCTGGCAAACCAACCGAAGTCTTTCAGTTATTGTGTGGATCCGCTAGATGCTGAAGACTGGATCACAAACAGCAAAAAGAACTTTGAATGCAGTAACGTGAGACCTGAGGATTATGTCAAATTTGCCACTTTCCAACTCAAAGACCAAGCTGCTGATTGTTGGCAACAGTACAAAGATTCCAGAGGTAGACGTGAGATCTCGTGGACTGACTTTTGCAAGGATTTCCGCTCTCACCACATTCCAACCAGTGTCATTGAAGGCATGCGTGAGCAATTCCGCAACCTGAAGCAAGGCACCATGTCCGTCTATCAATACAATGTCAAGTTCCAAAATCTTGTCCGCTATGCCAAGCAAGACATCCCAGATGCCAAGAGCAAGATTTATCAGTTCCGTGGTGGTATGAAGGATGAACTCCAACTATCTCTCACCTTGTTCGAGCCGGATAATTTGACAAATTCTACTATATGGCTCTTAAGCAAGAGGCAGCCCAGCTCAAGATTGAAGCTTCCAAAAAGAGAATCAGAGATGCTGTTCACTCCTCCTCTTCTTCCCAAGTTGTTGCAAAGCAGCAGAAGTTCTGGCTACCGCCTCCTCCAGTGCTCCGTCCTCCAAACAACAACAAGCACTCAGGTGGCCGTGGTTTCTCCCACCCACCCAACCCAAGCAATCAGTCCAAGCCTTAGTTTCAAGCTTCAAGATCAAGTGGTCCTTATCACCGGCCTCTCTCAGAAGTGGTTTGCAACAAGTGTACTCAGAAAGGGTCACTATGCTAACAAGTGTCCCAACCCAAGGCGCCTTCCGCCTCCTCCACCTGTCAGCACTGCTATTGTCAAGCACAACCCCAAGACAGCAAGAGTGAATCTGATGAATGCAGCTCAAGCAGAAAATTCTTCAGATGTGATACTTGGTAATCTTCCAATCAACCTTAAACCTGCTAAAGTCTTGTTTGATTCTGGTGCATCACATTCTTTCTTGTCATATCCATTTGCATCCAAGCATAATGTGAGCACATTGGCTTTACCTCAAAAGCTGCAAGTTACTTCTCCGGGGAAACAAATGACTTCTAGTATGGTGGCTCCGAATATATCTATTCATATGGATGATTACAGTTTTCTGGTTTCTCCGGTTATTCTCGGCAACTCCGACATTGATCTTATTCTTGGGATGGATTGGCTCTCCAAGCATGATGCAAACATTGATTGTGCAAATAAGGAAGTCAAGCTTACTCATCCTGACGAAGACGTGATTATCTTCGCCTCTCGAGATAACACAATCATGCTATTCTCTCTTAATTACAAGGGCGAGATTAATGCCATTTCTCAGATTCCAGTGGTCAATGAATATGAAGATGTTTTCCCTGAAGAGCTTCCAGGCATGCCTCCCCATCGTCAAGTTGAATTCGTCATTGAACTCGAGCCCGGTACCGAGCCAGCATGTCGGCATCCGTACAAGCTTTCCCCTGATGAGTTGAAGGAGTTGAAGAAACAACTCGATGAGCAAGAACGTACGGGCCTAATCAGGCCTAGTACTTCTCCCTAGGGCTGTGGTGTTCTATTTGTCAAGAAGAAGGATGGCACGGAACGCCTTTGCGTTGATTACCGGCCATTGAACAAGAAGACAATAAAGAACAAGTATCCGCTCCCCAATATCAATGAATTGTTTGAGCAGCTCAAAGGAGCAAAGGTGTTCTCGAAGCTCGATCTCCGGATGGATTACCACCAGATCCGTATCCGTGAAGAAGATATTCCCAAGACCGCATTCAGAACGTGTTTTGGCTCTTATGAATACACGGTCATGTCTTTTGGCCTCGAAAATGCTCCACCCACCTTCTCGAGGATGATGCACTTCATATTCAACCCCTACACCAATGAATTTGTTCTTGTCTATCTGGATGACATCTTGGTATTCTCCAAGAATGAAGAAGACCATGCCAAGCACCTCCGTTTGGTCCTGGACAGGCTCCGCGAACACAAGTTCTATGCGAAGTTCTCCAAATGTGAATTCTGGCTGGATAAAGTCCTTTATCTTGGCCATATTATCTCTGCCGAGGGCATTTCTGTGAACCCCGAGAAAGTTGAAGCTATTGTTAACTAGGAACCCCCGCAGAATGTCAAGCAACTCCGAAGCTTCCCTGGTCTTGCTAGCTATTGCAGAAGGTTCGTTGAGAACTTCTCCAAGATTGCCTAGCCTCTTTCCAACCTGTTGCAGAAGAATGCCAAGTACTCCTGGACTCCTGATTGTGATGTGGCATTCAGAACACTCAAAGAGAAGCTCATTTCTGCTTCGGTTCTTACTCCTCCGGATGAGTCCAAGCCCTATGAAGTCTTTTGTGATGCTTCTTTGCAAGGTCTTGGTGGTGTTCTCATGCAAGACAAGAAGATTGTGGCATACACTTCTCGTCAGTTCAAACCAAATGAGAAGAATAACCCCACACATGATCTCGAGCTAGCAGCAGTTGTACATGCCTTGATCACGTGGAGGCACCTTCTGTTGGGCAGAAAAGTGGACATCTTCACCGATCACAAGAGCTTGAAGTACATCTTCACACAGCCAAACCTTAACCTTCGCCAGACTCGTTGGGTTGAGATGATCCAAGAGTATGATCCAAGCATTGCGTATACACCTGGCAAGGCCAATGTCATTGCAGATGCCTTGAGCAGAAAGGCATATTGCAACAGTCTCCTTCTCAAACCGTTCCAGCCTGAACTTTGTGAATCATTCAGAAAGCTCAACCTCCAAGTTGTTCCGCAAGGCTTTCTTGCAAACCTTCAAGTTGCTCCTACCTTGGAAGATCAGATCCGTGAGGCCCAACTCAGTGATGCTATGGTGCAGAAAGTGAAACATGGTATTGCTAAGGGTACTCCCAAATACAAGTGCTATCGTGTTGATGAGAAAGACACCTTGTTCTATGAGAACAAAATTGTGGTTCCCAAGGGTGATCTCAGGAAGCTCATAATGAACGAAGCACATGACTCCCTCCTCTCGATTCATCCCGAAAGTTCTAAGATGTACCAAGACCTCAAGCAATTGTACTGGTGGACTCGCATGAAAATGGAGATTGCCCAATTCGCGAATGAATGTGATGTTTGCAGAAGAGTGAAGGCAGAGCATCAACGTCCAGCCGGTCTCCTTCAACCTCTACCTATTCCCGAGTGGAAATTCGATCACATTGAAATGGATTTCGTCATTGGGTTTCCTAAGTCCAAGAAGGGGAATGATGCTATCTTTGTAGTGATTGACAAGCTAACTAAAGTAGCTTATTTCCTTCCCGTCAAAGAATCCATCAACGCAGCTCAGCTGGCAGAGCTGTACACTTCCAGAATTGTTTCTTTGCATGGCACTCCTCAAGTCATCTCCTCAGACCGTGGAAGTTTGTTCACATCCAAGTTCTGAGACTCCTTTCAGTCAGCCATGGGCACAAAAATTCGCTTCAGCACTGCGTTTCACCCTCAGACTAGTGGTCAAGTCAAAAAAGTGAACTAGATCCTCGAAGACATGTTGAGAGCTTGTGTCATCTCTTTCAGTATGAAGTGGGAAGATTGTCTCCCGTTTGCCGAATTCTCATACAACAACAACTTCCAAGCAAATGCCAGCAAAGCTCCTTTTGAAATCCTCTATGGCAGAAAGTGTCGTACCCCGCTCAACTGGTCCGACACTGGTGAACGTCAACTTCTTGGCAATGATTTGATCTCAGAAGCCGAAGAAATGTGCAAAGTCATACGTGAGAATCTCAAAGCCGCTCAATCGCGTCAAAAGAGTTACTATGACGGCAAGCATCGTGATTTGGCTTTCGACATTGGAGATCATGTCTATCTCTGTGTTTCTCCTATGAAAGGAACCCAAAGATTCGGTATCAAAGGCAAGCTTGCTCCGAGATACGTGGGCCCTTTCAGGATTCTTGGCAAAAGAGGCGATCTAGCCTACCAACTCGAGCTTCCCTCCAACTTTGCAAATGTTCATGATGTGTTTCACGTGTTTCAACTCCGCAAGTGCTTCAAGACACCTGAACGCACCATTCCGTTCGAGGAGATTGATCTTCAACAAGACTTGTCTTATCGTGAGCATCCTATTGCTATTCTTGAGGAAACTGAGCGAAAAACCCGCAACAAGTCCGTCAAGTTCTTTAAAGTAAAGTGGTCACACCATACCGACCGAGAAGCTACGTAGAAACGAGAAGATCACCTTCGTTCCGACTATCCTTCCTTCTTCCAGTCCCAGATCTCGGGACGAGGTCTTTTTGTAGTGTAGGAGAGTTTGTAACACCCCATATGTAATACTTTCTTATTATGGCAATAAAGCTTCTCAATTGATCCTTGTCCTTATCCTTGGGGGTTCTTGTGATTTGAGCTCATTTCATTTTGCATTGCCATGTCATTTTATTTTATTTTGCATCCATGCATTGCTTTCATCATCATGGCATCATAGTTTACTTTCTTGTTGTGATGGTTGTGTGAGACCCTTGCGATGTTGTGAGTGTGGTTCTAGCCAACCTTGACTTGCTAAACCCTAGCCCCCTCCTTGTTTCCATCTTATTCTTCTTCTTCTTCTTCTTCTTTTTCTTTTCTGTCCTTTTCTTTACTCCATTTTGCAAGTCACCTAGCCAAGCCCATTATTGTTCTTTCTTTTCCTAAAAACCTTGCACCATGTCTACACCCTCTCTGCCAAATATCACCCCATTTAGAATTGATTTGGTTGGGTTTTAAAATGACAAGAGTTTGAACCATATTCAAACTCCTTTTATTTTTCTGCCTCTAAAAATGTCCAAGCCAATTTTATTAAACAGGGCATAAATCACTGAGCATGGGAATAGTTTTCTTTTCCCCTAACTCTTTTCCTTTAAGCCTGTGCTTTTATTTTTCTTTTCTGTCTGAAGTTAAATGAAAAAAGAAAAGAAACATCAGCTCCAGCAGTGGCCTGGGCCTCCTCCTTCTTCTCCTCCCCCAGGCCCAGTCCTTCTCCAGCAGACTGCGCGGCCCAACTCCTCTCTCCCGCAAAGGCCCAGCCAGCCGAGCCGCTCGCAGTCGCGCCGTCTCTCCCCTCGCGCGTGGCCCCACATGTCAGCCGCACAGCCCCGCCTCGCCGTCTACCTCCGTCACGTGATGCAAAGCCAGAGCGTGCCCTTGCCGTCGTGCCGTGATCACGGACGTCGAGGTCTCGTGATCTGAGCCCTCCATTTAAACCCGCACCATGTCCAATCCCTCTCCCTAGGGTTCCTCTTCCTCCTCTCGCCGTCTGGAGAGCCAAGCTGCACCAGATCTGCCGCTCCAGTGAGTACCCGCACGCATCGGAGAGCGCCACCTCGTCGCCGGCGAGTTTTCCGTCGATCTCAGCCTCACCAAACGTGTCCAGCCGCTTCCACGACGTCGACTACTTCCTTTACGCGGAGCCGATCGCCTCCTCGCCGACGTCTTCTTCCTCTTCTTCGTCTTCGGCGCCCGTACCTGTTCGAGACTTGCCGTCGTCGACTCCGTCCACTTCTGGGCCAGCCGAACACATCTCCGTGTTCATGGTGAGTGCCTCCACATCCTCGTGCCTTTTCCCCTTCTTGTGTGCCGTCTTGCTCCGAGTTCAGCGAGCACCCGAGCTCATCGCTGTCGGACCTCGTCGCCGGCGAGTGTTCCGAACACCATAGGCCATGTTTCGTTGCCCATTCGCTTCAGCGCATCGTGTAGGTGCCGCCGGTGCAGTCGCCGTTCCGCCTAGGCCGCTGCATCGTCTCGCTATTGCTCGCCGCCGCCGCTCTGTCATGCGCTTGCCGCCAGCGATGTAGTGCTTGCAAGGTGTTGCGTCTGCTTCAAGTGGATGCGGCTCTCCCCCAGGAGCGCACCGCACCACTCCGCCGTGCCTTTTGGTCGCCGGAGCAGCTCCGACAAGCAGTTTCGACAAGCCCCCTGTTTTCCCCTGCTCTACTTCTTCAGTTACTTCTTCAGAGTTCGCTCCTGTTCTCTGTCAAGATCCGATCGATAGCGCAGTGGCTGTGTCTCCGTCAGTTAAGCCACAGGTCGTGTGTTCGAATCCTTGCGGGGCAGTCGGTTTCGCCCCCCTTTTTAGTTTTCTTGAGAGGCTGATAGGCAGGCCCCACCTGTCAGCCACCCAGCCGTCTCCAGCCCCCGCGCGCACCCACTGGCGCCAGCTCAGCGTAGCCGGGCCCCCTGTTCAGTGGCTCTTGCTAGCATGGGTGTGGGTCACTTTGACCCTGCGCTTATTGTTTTCTTTTTCTGTTTTTCTTTTTCTTTTCTTTTTGCTGCCTTTTCTTGTTTATTTAATAGTTGTTGATATATTTATCTGATGCAAATAAGTTGTATATGAAAAATGCTTAGAATTTCATGTAGATTATGAATATGCTGTTTGTTGCCATGTTTAAAAACATTTAAAATGCTGTTTGAATTTATTCTTGTTTTAAATATGCCTAAACTTGGAAAAATCATAACTAAATATCTACAACTCCAAATTTAACAAACTTTATATGCATTTGGGGTGGAAAAATGTGTAGAATATTTTGGTGCTGTTGTTTAGCATGTCTGGCAACTTTATCACAGAAGTTTTTCAGATCTGTCCCAAATGCATTTAAATCAATATGGGAGTCTCTGCAAATTGTTGTTTATTATTTCCAGCCCATTTAAATGTGCTAGCATGTTGATGTAATGTTAGTTGCACCCTTGCCATGTTAACCAAGCCCTTTAAACTTGTTGGGTGCTTGTTTGAATAACCGACATAAACTTGTTAGTGTTCTTTTGCTTACTTTCTTTCGTGTGGGTGATCTTGTTGTTTTGATGATATTGCACTCTTGTGACCCTAGGCCATAGATCATATCTACTCTTGTCCTTGTTCATCATGTTCATGCATCGTGTGTCTGAGCATTGTATTATGATTGATCATGTTCCATTGTTTCATTGTTGTGTTTGGTTAGAGCCCAGTGACGATACGGAGTACGAGGTTCCTACCGAGGTTGAGTTTGAGGAGCAAGGTTACGATCCCTCCGTGGAATCAACAGGCAAGAGGACCTTACCCATATATCACTACTATATTTGCCTATGCTAGATGTCTTGCTCTTTTAGATATTGCCTCGATTCCTATGTCTGATTGTCAGCCCTCCTATTGTTACCATGAAACTCTCTAACCACCCACCTAGCAAACCGTTGTTTGGCTACGTAAGCATCGCTCAGCCCCTCTTATAGCATTGTTAGTTGCATGTGAAGATTTGAAGATTCTTGCTTCATGTTGAAGTTATTGTTGGGATATCACAATATATAATCTGTTAAACTAAATCATCTATATATGTTGGCAACGGGTGGAAGGCTAAGCCTCTTGCTTGGTGTTTTGTTCCACTCATGCCACCCTAGGAACCGTTAAACCGGTGTTATGTTCCTTGATTTTTGCGTCCCTAACACGGTTGGGGTTTATGGCCCCCCCCCCTCGATAAGCCGCTTTGCGTTAAAGCTTTTCCAGCAAGGCCCAGCATTGGTTTTACATTTGCCTAATAACTAAAACTTGCATAGGGCGTTGCAAACCCGAGTTCTTAATTAACAACCCCGGGCCAGTGCTCCTCATGAGTGTTGGTCCAAACTGGGCAGCCTGCGGGGCAACCTCGAGGAAACTCAAGGGCTGGTATACACCTGTAGGATGTCCCATCCGGTCGTGGCCTGAGACGAGATAAGCGCGGCTACTATCAGGGTGTCGGCACGCCGAGAGGTCTTGCTGGATTAGTTTTACCTTTGTCGGAATATCTTGAGCACGTGATTCCGAGAATACTCGGGTCTTCCCACCTTGGAGTTGCGACTCCGCATATCGTGAGCTTGTGATGGGCTAAGTTGGGACACCCCTGCAGGGTTTGATCTTTCGAAAGCCATGCTCGCGGTTATGTGGCAGATGGGAATTTGTTAATATCCGGTTGTAGATAACTTGACACCATGTTCATAATACACTACCAGCGTGAGTAACCGTGATGGTCTCTTTCCGAAGGGGTTCGGGAAGTGAACACGGTGGGGTTATGATTGACGTGAGTAGTTAGGATCACTTCGTGATCAATTTGACGATTGTTGGCACTTTCTCTTCCCGCTCTAAACCCGTAAGTTATTGCTAGTGCAGCTGCAACCTTGTTTTAAGCCTTTGCCCACCTAAGGCTTTGATAGTATTACTACCCGGGAACGGGATTGCTGAGTCCTCCGTGGCTCATAGATTCTACACAACACCAGATGCAGGTACCGTTGAGAACTACACATGTGGTGGTTCAGAGTTGTATTGGGAGTTCGATGAAGAGCGTGGGCGATACTATGTGTCTTACCCCGAGGATCAGTAGGGCTCTTACTAGGATGATCGGGACCTTGTGTTGCTTTATTTATGGTATCTTTCATTTGGATCTTCGTCCGTAGTCGGACTCTGATGTTATTTGGATGATGTATGTTAATGTATACTTTGTGTGACGTGGCGAGTGTAAGCCAACTACTCTTTTACATTTTCATCCCCTCTTTTACATGAGTTGTGCAAAGGTACCATACTTGAGATCATTCTAGTATGTAATTATGCCTTTAAGTCGTGCCTCGACACGTGGGAGGCATAGTCACATACTGGGCATTACAGGGCGATCTTTGCAGAGCACACGGTCGACAAGGAGATCATCGTCAGAGATGACGAGGAGCAAGTCGGCTCGACCGCGGCAAGGGCGAGGAGGAGGTTGAGGTCGAAGAGTGGTTGTATACACAGGGTCCATCCATACGTGAAGATGGTTGTATACACACCCAACCAATGGTGTTGCACTCGTACCTTGCACCAAATCCGATCATCCACAACCTGTTGCCTTTTTTCATCCGGCCTTTGGCCTTGATGCATGATAACTCATACCACACCGATGAGGCCGACTAGTTTCCAAATGGATGCAGAGTCATCTTCGATGGCTGAACATGTTTGTCTGATAGATTAATACCATGTTGTACTGAGGTGATAACTTTCGGTCCACCGACATGGATACAGAAATGCTCAAAATGCAACACAAAAGTTGGGGATGTATAGCTTGATCTTACTCCAATGGAGCATCTTTTTCACCACAAAGAAGAACAAAAACTTGTGAAGCTCTGATGCCGGTAGGAAAAAATCCTAGATGTCATTATATTGGCCTTGAGTGCGTCCTTCGTGACATCCATAAGGTCTTTAGAGAGAGAGCAATTCCTAGGTTTCCCTTATCACCTTCCTCTTGATAAACACACCAGTAAGCAATGTTGTTTGCCGTAGTGATCATCCCCGTGAATTGCCCAAGCAGAAGTCGTGCCTTGGACCTGGAAGTGGACAACAACTTTGCAGCACTGCCTATGCGGACCAAGATGTTAACGAACTGCATGGAATGCTTATTTCCTGCATAGTAAGATGGCCCAATGATCTTCGTGGACACCACAACATTACTAAGATAGTTATATTATGTAGTGAGCTTAAAATTTTGTTGCAATATGAAATAATTAAATTCATAATTGGATATGTAAAATTAAAATTGTGCATAGTATGTCTATGCAAATATTTGGGAACCTATGAATGACAACACCCTACCATCTCTCTCAAACTCGGCAAGCACTTCCGCAAAGCCCTCTTTGAAAACAAGCATAAAATATTATCATGTTTGAAATATGGCATACAAAATTAAGGTTTTCTGACCTACTATATTGATAAACACTTAAGTATATACTAAAAAAATTTGTTCATTAAATTTGGAAGGCAAAAGACAAAGAGTGGAGCTTAATATCAGTAGCCCATATCCAGGAGGCCCATGGCATGTAGAAGGAATATTGTTAAATACTTGGCACATAATACAAGGCTTAGAGGTCGCCTATGACACGATTACCATATATGTAGCGGACTTATTTTGTAAACCTAGACCTTCCGGTATCTATATAAACCAAGGGATAGGGCTCATAGAAGTGAACACACAACAATCTCCTCTTAGATCACCCGTACTTTATACTCCATCCCAACCCAATATAAACACAAGCATGCCGTATGGTATTATCTCATTAAGAGATCCCGAACCTAGGTAAAACCTCGTGTCAATGTACCATCGTTTCCAGGCTACCATCTCGGGACCCCCAAGCCAAGATTCACAGGGATCAACTCCGTCAGCAGTGGCTAGGGTTAAGGGCGCCAGCTAGGCCGGTTTGGTGGCTCGGGTGGGTTGGCTAGTTTAGAAAAAGAAAAGGTCCTTTTCTTTTCTATTTACTTTAACAGGAAAACAGAAAGAGAGTTTCGAAAGAAAAATAAATGGCTAGAGACATTGAATAATGCTAAAACCTTTATGTGAGGTCCATGATTTATACCTAGCCCCATAGAAATGTTTCAACAAGTTTGGAAGAATTCGAATGCAAATTTATTTGAATTTGATTCAAAAAGTTTTGAATAGGAACTAGTAGCTAGGATTGAACAACAATCTTGATATTCTTTGTGGAGCTTGAAAAATGATAAAGTAATTATGGGTAAAGTTTGGAGGCCAAGAATTGGGTACATAGAATTAGAAAGGGATATTTGGAAAGCTTTGAAAGGAATTTGGTACAATATAAATGAGGCTCAAATGATTTTCTAAGGAAGTTTATTGTTTATAGTTTGGTGTGAAATATTTAATGGTATGATGAAATGGAAAATATAAAAAATATTACACCATTAATAATGCAATATTAACTGTTTTAAAACATTGGGATGTTACAGAGGTATCGGCCTACATGAAGTAGCAGAGTATGACAATGCTATTAGAGCCCTCCTGGTGGGCCCAACATACACGAAGGCTCAACCGAGTCTCCATTTTTTGCAGGTCATCTAGGTCTCCTCACCCTGCTGCGTGCAGTGGCTAGGGTTAGGGAAGGGAAAGAGGAGTCACGTGTGTGGAGTGGCCTCGAGGGAGCACCAGATGCGGTCGATCGATCACTTGGCACCGACATAGGCCTGTAATTCTTTCTGAATCCCGCTTCCCAGTTTTCTCGGAGCCAGGTTTTTCCAACTCCGCGACTCCATTGATTTAGCATGCACTTTTTAGCCAGCTTCTCGGTCCAATAGCCAGGAGTGGTACCGTTCGGCTGGACTCATAGGCTGGATACGAGGATTTTAGATGTCAGACAACAACTGAACACGCCCTAAGGCTCAACCGAGTCTCTTGTTGAGATCGCAAAGTAGTGGGTCCCATGGAGGAGGAAATAGAACAAATTAGGCGGCAACATGATGTCAACCGGTGGAGACAGCGTGCATGGGAATTTAGCCAATTTCTATACAAGGACTAATGTCATAGGATGAATTCATGATGTTTGAGTGGCAGTCTTCGAATATCCAAAATTACTTGTGTCACGGACCAAAATTTCACTATACTCAGTAAACATTTTGTAATTATATAATAACCATATGTATTTTCAATTTAATTATTATTACTTATCCAAATATTCAAGTTCATATAACCAACTCTCATTGAAATATGTGTTGGCGCCGTCTCCTCGCAGCGCCGCTCTTCTTCTACCTTGAGCTGCCTCGCACAACTCTCTTTCTCTCTCTTGTCTCAAGAACACAAGAACACATACCATGGAAACTCACACGCACACACACTTCACCAAGGAGAAAGCTGGCTTTGCCTTGTCTCCCGGTGAGAACACATGCGCTACATTTTTCCTATGGCCCTCTCGGCCTTTTCTATTACTCAATGCAAAGCTTATATACACAGGAGGTTAGCCTTCAAGCACATCCCGGCCAGGCCACCAAGTCACGGCCGCCACACTCGGCCACTAACAGCACACACGACGCCATTCCTAGAATCTCTCTAGGACGTGGATGCATGCACCACCGGCTAACAACTCATGCGTGCATGCAATTAGCTAACCAACTAACTGATTCTCTCAGCTCTGACTTATCTATCCAGCGGGCGGCTCGACTCCGGCCCAACGCATGCAACTAACCACCTCACCAGATTACTTGGCTTCAACTTGATCATGCAGTATTATAGCCCGTCAGTGCTTCAGCATCCGCCATGCCTTGCCGCTTCTCACGACATCGCCGTATCGCACGGCATATTTGGCATCTCGCCACATTGCACAGCACCACAGACGTCTCGTCGTCCTCGCCGCATCGCACGGCAACCCGACATCTCGACTTCTTCGTGCACTCAACCGAAGCTTCTGCGGCTAGCTACTCCTAGACCATGCTACATGCATAACGAAAGCATACTATGCAGATACATGCACATGACAAGATTAAACCTAACATTCACCTCCCTAATCTTGACATGTCAACTCTTCTAATCATGATGCAGATCACCTGCAACCTCTTGCCATGGACGACGCCATCACAACGCCGATCTTCACTCCATCTCGTCGTGGACGCCGTCACAGCGCCGATCATGCGCACCTTGTCGTGGATGACTCCATCGCAGTGCCGAACTTGACACCACCATCATGGCGTCGACCACGCCATCGCAGCAGCGGTCACCACGCCGTCTTGCCGCAGCATCATGCTGCAACTTTTGTTGGCTTCGTACCAACCCTCCATGATGACAATGTCATCGCTGTACCGCCGTCGGCATCACACCGACCCGAGGGACAGCATTGCACCGTCGTCCATCTTCATAGCGGCATCGCACCGCGTCTCCTTTTCATGGCCTCACACCGTCGTCGTGGCGGCATCGCACCGCCGTCTCCACCTAGCGGCATCACACCGCAACCGGCCACGGGTGGCATCTCGCCGCCGACGGCCTCCACCTCGTGCCGATGTCCTCCACCTCACATGGAGCCCGCCGCATCGCCGCCGTCGCAGCCGCAGCTGTCGCCTCCGCCACCGCCACGCCGGTCACCATAGCCGCCGGCACCGTCGTCGCCGCCATGGATCAACAAGGCTCTGATACCAATTGTTGGCGCCGTCTCCTCGCAGCACCGCTCTTCTTCTACCTTGAGCTGCCTCGCACAACTCTCTTTCTCTCTCTTGTCTCAAGAACACAAGAACACACACCATGGAAACTCACACGCACACACACTTCACCAAGGAGAAAGCTGGCTTTGCCTTGTCTCCCGGTGAGAACACATGCGCTACATTTTTCCTATGGCCCTCTCGGCCTTTTCTATTACTCAATGCAAAGCTTATATACACAGGAGGTTAGCCTTCAAGCACATCCCGGCCAGGCCACCAAGTCACGGCCGCCACACTCGGCCACTAACAGCACACACGACGCCATTCCTAGAATCTCTCTAGGACGTGGATGCATGCACCACCGGCTAACAACTCATGCGTGCATGCAATTAGCTAACCAACTAACTGATTCTCTCAGCTCTGACTTATCTATCCAGCGGGCGGCTCGACTCCAGCCCAACGCATGCAACTAACCACCTCACCAGATTACTTGGCTTCAACTTGATCATGCAGTATTATAGCCCGTCAGTGCTTCAGCATCCGCCGTGCCTTGCCGCTTCTCACGACATCGCCGTATCGCACGGCATATTTGGCATCTCGCCACATTGCACAGCACCACAGACGTCTCGTCGTCCTCGCCGCATCGCACGGCAACCCGACATCTCGACTTCTTCGTGCACTCAACCGAAGCTTCTGCGGCTAGCTACTCCTAGACCATGCTACATGCATAACGAAAGCATACTATGCAGATACATGCACATGACAAGATTAAACCTAACAATATGCTGCAGGCAATTTCAGGAGCAACTCATGGGGTATCATTATTGTAGCTCCTTACTTTTGGATATGGGTGGTACCATAATATGCGCTACTCCCTCCGTCCTAGTTTACCATACATCCATTTTTCTTCAGTTTTTTCATAGTTTAACTTTGACCACTTATTCGATGAATAAACTGTAGGTTATGTGTCATAAAAATTATACATATACAAAACATGTTACGAATGTTACTCCCCCCGTTCCATAATGTAGTGCCTATATATTTACTAGATATGAAAATTATAAACATACGAAACTTTGCAACTTTGACTAAGTTTAGAGAGAAAGTTATCTATATCTACAATATCAACCATATGGTATGGAAATATGTATCATGATGTATATCATGTCGTGTATTTGGTATTCTAAATGTAGATAATTTTCTTCATAAAATTTGCCAAAGTTTGTTAAATTTGATTTTAGAAAAAATTATAGACAATGCATTATGGAATGGAGAAAGTATATTTTTTTTTGTGAGAGCCACTTGAAATGTCCACAGCAAAAAACAAAAACATACCAGCTTGCGTAAGAAGGACGAAACTGTCTTCCAGGATGACACAAGGACACACGCAAAAGAATGAAAGCTCCCGATCATAGAGCCAAGTACCACCAGCCCAATAACCTGTTAACGTGTAGGTGCCGTGGAGAATCCGTCAGAATACGTATTACCGCATGCGTCATGTGGTTAGCAAACTCAAAATTCATTTAGAATTCGTATTGTATTGTCACGCTCAAAAAGGTACCAGTGCTAGCTCAAGATTGACGAGCCAACCGCTTCCGAAAACACCGTTACTGAATGTTAGGTGTTAAAAATCATGCCTATTGGTCGAGATTGCGTAGCCAATTGCTCCACTGGCTCCCTGAAAACTGTTTAGGCATTGAAAGCATCGCTCAACTATTGGCAAACAACCTCTACTCAAAAACACTATCCACCTCTGTCACGTCTACCGTCTCCTCCAGTACACTCTCTTAGGCTTCAAAGTGCACGCAGATGTTTATAAAAGAAAGCCAACTTTGTTTAAAATTTTTTGAGGGAAATTTCTTTCAAATTAATGGTATAAGATTTATCAATCCGCGAGAAAACAAAACAAAAATATATGAGCTCCTCCGTCAAGCAATCTTTGGGTTAATTAAGGGAAAATCATGATGGTGCTACTATCCTATTCGGATATTTCATGAAGGTCACTAAATTTTCATGAAGCTGTGCTACTAGCGAATGGGAAGAATTGAGCACATGCCTCTGCGCGGTCTCAATGAGTTGTCATCAGGTCAGCGAGTAAGTTTTTCTACCGGTGGCGGGAGGTACCAGTGGAGAATCTACCACAAACGTTGCTTTGAGATTGGTGTGGCTGGTAGACCTCACTATGCTTTTGTTTCTCCTTTTTAGCAATACGAATCTTATACAAACACATGTACAAGGTTGGACGGGGTCCACAACAGTACATTTTGTCAGGTGGCAGGGTGAGAGAGAGAGAGAGAGAGATAGATAGATAGATAGATAGAGATAGATAGATAGAGAGAGAGCATATGAACGAGCTGCATGCACATACTAAATACTTGCACTTTATTTTCCGTGCCACATTTAAAAGGTTGATAACTTTTGAACTAAATATCCAGTTTTTTTTTTTTTGAATTCAACGTGACAAAACCTTTAAAACAAGATCAATCTTGGATGCACTTAGGCTAGTTTGAATTTTACCATTTCACTCATTTTAGAGAAAGCATTTCAGTCAGTTTCACATTTTATTAGTTTCGGAAAACCTTCCAGTCAGTTTCACATTTCACTAGATTCAGAAAGCACATTACAATCATTTACAAATGATAGATTTCACTCACTTTAGAAAACACATTACACTGATTTACGAAAGATAGATTTCATTCATTCAGGAAACACATTACACTCACTAAATTGAAAAAACTATGTTTCACTTGTTTAAAAAAACCTTGTCCACCCATTACAAAAGATATATTTTAAAACTAATTTCACTGCGCACTTGCGAAACTGATATTTAACTCATATAAAAACTGATTTCAATCATTTCACTAAATATATTTCACCACATTTCTTATAAAATATGTTTATTTCACATATTTCTTACGAAATAGGTTGGTTCTTGCTATTTCTTTTGAAAAATAGGTTTCTTTTGAATATTTGTTTACTCATCCTCACAAATTTAATATTTCAGTTTCAGTAAAAAACACATTAATTTCACTCATTCCAAAAAACACATCACACTCATTCAATTGAAATACTATATTTCACTTGTTTCAAAATACCTTTTTCACTCATTACAAATGATATATTTCGAAGCTAATTTCACTGTGCGCTTGCGAAACTGATATTTCACTAATATAAAAATCGATTTCAATCATTTCAATAAACATATTTCACACGTATAAAAATATTTCACTCAAAAATTCTATAGTATTTCAATATATTTCACTAAAAAATTCTATATATTTCACTCAAATATTGAAATACTATATTTCATCCATTACAGAACAAATTTCAAAATTATTTTAGCTCATTTCTAATTTCACTCAATACAAGTTTAGCTCATTTCAAAATAAATTCACTAAAAATGAAAAACAAATTTCCCACACGGAATTAATTGATTGAATGCAATAAGTGAATTGAAACGTTGTAATTTAAACATGTTTCAAATATATCAAAGAATGATCTTGTTGTAAAGGTCTTGACCCTGGGAGTTCAAATATAAAATAAGTTTTAAATATAAAACTATAGATTAAAAGATATGCGTGATTGAAATTGTCAAAGCGAAAACAAAATGCATGCATGCTGCATAAGTACTTGTGTGTCGCAAGAGATGGTCACGCATGCATGAGTCCTTCATCTGACATATGGTGGGTCCTAGTGCAGAAAATATACCGCATGCAAATCTAGAGCAATGAATGAAATACATCTCCCGTATATGAGTGCTTGATGTGGTGTCACGTGCTGATTGGCTAGCTGGTTGCCGGTACATCCGGGCACGGGTAAAAAAGAGCTTTGCGGTCAGGTCAGGCCTTGTTTCCGTCTCCTTCTATCAGTTTTGTGCTTTGTGAGAACCACCAATAGTCAGGTTGGCCAGTTTTGCCTTGTGTGGGCAGTTGTGACAATTTTAGCCTGGCTTCCTATATATTAGCTGATCAGCTCTCTTCCTCTTAATCAATCGGACGGATGACTAAGAAAAAATAAAATTACGGAGATTGAAACGAGGTAGAGATAATGAGCTAGCACCTGATTACTTGAATCTCAGTGCGCACGCTGGTACGGGCCGCATGCCTTCTCCCTCCTGTTCGTCGTGGCCTTGTCGCCGCTGGCCGCTAGGGCCAGCAATTGAGAATGTTCGTGAATCCTACTGCCTACCTGTGCGCTCATGTCTTGGTGGCCGGTGCCTTGTGGATCCATATTCAAAGGAACATTTGGCTTACTTGCATGCTGGAACACTTGGCTTCAAAGGAACTAAAAACTCTTCAAAAATGGAACACTTGGTCTCTATGTGGCGACAATGCCTAAACAATGACCTACATCTGCTGCTTCACAAAATCAAGAGCAAGCACCGGCCAGAGCTGTCAAGTTGGATTAAGCTACACCTAAATTGATTTTTAGCATGGATTTACCAAGAGTAGGAATTGGCTAGGTTTCCTTTTATTTATTGGTAGTACCAATAGTTTGTATATACTTTTATATTAATGAAAATTACCGTAGAACAATTGTTCAACGGTTCAGAGTTAAAAAAAAATTATTCAAATTTGAAAATCCCTTGGTCCTAGCACAAATAAGAGAGATATATAATGAGCTATCTTATGGCTCTTCCTCTTTGCTGCTTGCAAATAAATATTACAAAATTCAGATGTGAAGAAGCAAATTTTAAAACTAATAAAAAGATCCTAAATTACATTTATAATTATTTAGAAAGGCTAAAAATTTGACGTCATTTTTTGATATGGCAAGTTGAATGTTTTTCATGGCAATATATATTGGTGTGATGATGAAATATTTAATTTGCAAGCACGGTAATTTTCTAAAAATAAATAAACTGAGACATATTTTTCATGCTCGTCAACTAATCTTGCCATCCTCCGCGAACACAAGTTGCCATGAAAAACTATCACTTTGTCATGCCTAAAAATCTGACGTTCATTGGATATCTGGATCATAATTATATTACGGTCATATTTGTTCATTAAAAACTATTGGCGGGATATCTCTCTTATTTTATTCTCTTCATATATCTGGGTCCTAATAATTATATTATAGTTATATTCGTTGATTGAAAACTATTGGCAGAATATCTCTCTTCTTTCATTCTCTTCCTGCATGCTCTCCGGTTCTTGGAATTTCTCACTACGAATTAAGTTTGCAAGATGGCAATTTGAAGTTGAAATCAACTTTTTTTTTCTCCTGAAACCCTATCATCCAAAGAGTAGTGTACTCTGCAATCCATTCACGTGTTCGTGCGACACCGACTTTTCTTTCTTGCGATAGTCATGCAGTGTGTGCTGGCGGGGAATAGCATGTCACCAGCATGGGAATAACATGTCACCAGCAATTTGTTGAATACACCTCCGAATGTTGGCAGTACAACTTAAGCATGTGATATAAGTACTCGATGAATAGTCGAGCTACCCGTTCCCAAGGTGCACTGCATCCAAACTCCTCCAGTACACCATGGATTGGTTCGTAGGAGTCCTCTCTCTCCTTTGCTGCTTCGTCTTGTACTACCATCATCTCCAGTCCAAGAAAACATGCAAGGAGGAGCCGACCGAATGGCCGCTAGTGGGCCATCTTTTCGGCATGATCGCTGACCTGAGGCGATCGAATTACCACGATTGGGCCACCGTCGTCCTCGCCGGCACGCGCTACAACTTCTCAGCTCACGCGGGGCTTATCGGGGTCCGGTTCTTTGTCACCTGCGACCCGTCCAATGTGCGTCACATCTTCACATCCAACTTCCCCAACTACCCCAAGGGCGAGGAGTTCGCCCAGATCTTCGACGTCCTGGGCAACGGGATCTTCAACGCCGACGGCGAGTCCTGGCAGCGGCAGCGTGCCAAGTCTCAGCTCCTCATGGCCGGGCCCCGTTTCCGCTCCTTCTCGGCACGATGCAGCCGCGACAAGGTGGAGAAGAGCCTCCTTCCGTTCCTGTCGCACGCTGCTGACATCGGCGCCCGCTGTGACCTGCACGACATGTTCCTGAGGCTGACGTTCGACATGACCTGCAACCTTGTCTTCGGGGTCGATCCCGGCTGCTTGCAGATCGGCCTCCCAGTTGTGCCCTTCGCGCGCGCCATGGACGACGTCCTGGCGACGGTCATCCTCCGACACATCATCCCACCGGCGTGCTGGAGGCTCATGTACTGGTATGAGGTCGGCCCAGAGAAGAAGATGGCCGTGGCTCGTAGGACCATCGACCAGTTCGCCGCGGACATGATCGCCAAACGCAAATCCGATCACAAGCTCTGCGGCGAGAGCGTCAGCGAATCCTCCGACATGCTGTCGTCCTTTATTAGCAACGGTGACGCGAGCGACGAGTTCTTGCGTGACACCGCAGTGAACCTCCTGCTCGCTGGCCGGGACGCCACCGGTACGGCGCTGTCGTGGTTCTTCTACCTCCTATGCGAGAATCCACGCGTGGAGCAGAGGATTCTGGACGAGCTGGCGCCGATCGCCGCCACAAAGGTGGTGGCCGCCGCCAACGACATGATGATGTTCGACGTGGGCGAGCTGAGCAGCATAGTGTACCTGCACGCAGCTCTGTGCGAGTGCCTGAGGCTTTACCCGCCCGTGCCCTTCCAGCACAAGGCAGCAGCGGCCAGTGACGTGCTCCCGAGCGGCCACGAGATAAAGGCGGGCGACAAGATACTTATCTACTCCTACTCCATGGGGAGGATGGAGGCCGTGTGGGGCAAGGACTGCATGGAGTTCAGGCCGGAGAGGTGGCTTGCCGATGACGGAAAATTGAGTTATGAACCGTCTTACAAGTTCATGGCCTTCAACGCCGGTCCGAGGACCTGCCTCGGCAAGGAGGTGGCCTTCACGCAGATGAAGGTCGTCGCAGCCGCCGTGCTGTGGAACTTTGCCGTTGAGGCCGTGCCGGGGCATGTTGTGGAGCCGAAGCTGTCCATTATACTCCACATGAAGAACGGGCTCGCCGTTGCGGTGAAGAGGAGGAACTTCCCCGGCGTGCACGGCTAGCTCGCATATAGCAGACGGGTCTGTCTATATCACATCTACTGTGAGTTAGATGTGAGATAATATCTCTCACATCTACTCCCTCCGTTTGGATTTACTCGTCGTGGTTTTAGTTCAAATTTGAACTAAAACCACGACGAGTAAATCCAAATGGAGGGAGTAGATGTGAAATAGCAAACCTGATAGCAGACATGTACATGTACGTAGTATGTATGCGCAAGTGCCATAGGAGCTTACTTAGGTGGCTTGTAGGCTTACAAACGGTGTACTATTGGCAAGTTGCCTTTTGTATTTGGGAAAAGTCTGAAAAAACCTTGAATTCGTACCCAATGTCTGAAAGCCACCCTAACCTCTGAATCCCTGAATTCGTCACCCTGTCCTCTCCAAACCCAGCTTATCCCAGCCCTTTACGTGTTTGTGTGAGATGGGATCGAGTGCGTGGCAGAAAGAAGGGGAAAGGGCCGCCAACAAGGACTGGCTATGGGCCTCGTAGGCCCCTCATAAACCCCAAAATGAACCCACCTTCCTCCCCTGTTTCTCACTTGACGCTTCCCCTAATTCCGCTATAGATCCCCTCCTCGCAGCAGCAATGGCGGCCGGTGGCTATTGATTGCTGGAACGCAAGAAGATCGAGGCAGACGGAAAAATCCCTGGTAATCTCCTTGCTCTTTCTGCCCGTCTTGTCATAGTTGCATCTCCCAACGCTGATTGTCTCTGGTTAGGGTTTTTTATTAGGGAAAGTCAGGGTTCTTAGGGTGTTTAGTGAGTTAAATTTAGATTTCATCTTGCATTCATTTTGTATATGTTGTATCAGCCATTGATTTTTGTCAACAGTTGTGTGGCAATGCAGGTTAGGGTTCGTGCTTTCATCATGGATCTATATGACATACTGAACGTGAAGTTTTGCTTCGGTGGCCAATTTGTTCGGATGGGACCTAACTTAGACTATGTTGGAGGAGATGAGGCAATGTCACAGATAGAAAGAGACAAGTTGTCTCTACCAGAACTGAAAGGGTTTCTTGGTGATCATGTTCTTGTCAAAGAAAGTACGAAAATATACTTCCTGTTGCCTGGTAGAGAACTAGTGGATGGGTTATTTTTTCTGTGTGATGATGTCGGCCGCATGAAAATGTCTGAATGCATAACTGAAGGAGGAATTGCTGATGTTTACGTGGAGTATTTTGGGGAGCAAGATGATGAAAATGCAAGTGACAGCGGAAGTGACTTTGAAAATGAGATGGGGAATGAGTTAGCAGGGGAGAGTGATGTAGAACTAGATGCAATCATAACTGTAGAAGACGATAATGTGCTGATTGTTAGTGCAAACCCATCATCTTTGACTTCCCAGTTGGATGTTCGAGAAGATCCCATTACTGGTAGCTCTCAGATCGTCAATCCAGGATCACACAGTGGAAGTGCAGCAACTCAACAACCAACTGTCCAGCATTTAAATCATGTAGATGAACATGAGAGTGATGGCAATGGCTCTGCATTTTCAGACAGTGAGGAGGAGGATATTTATTATGTGGCAGGAAGTGATGATAGTGGACTAGATGATGAATATGTGGAACTAAGGGAAGAAGCTAGGGCTTTTAAGAAGAGAATTAGAGAGTCAAGGAGGTGGGCCGAGAGAAATCCATCTGGTGTTGTTCCAATAGATCTTGTCGCAAACGTGGAGGAAGTTATAGGAGAAGATCACTTTGACTCGGATGATGAAGATTACTCATATGATGATGAGACTGATGATGATGGCCATGTTGTCAGGAGGAAGAGCCAGTACATCAGGTATAACCCCAAAACAGATATTCCCATGTTCTGTTTAGGAATGGTGTTTAGGAGCAAGAACCAAATGAAAAAGGCACTAATAAAGTATGGGCTATTGACATTTAGGAGTATTATTTTTATGAAGTCAGAGGATGAAAGGATTATGGCTAAGTGTGGTTGGCCTGGATGTCCATGGCTCATATACGGTGCAAAGACTAGCAGGTGTTCCAGGTTTCAAGTTCTGACATATGGACATGAACATATGTGTGCTCTAAACAGGGACAATCACCTTGTAACTGCAAAAGTTATTGCTAGAAGGTATGAGCATATCTTAAGGGCCAACCCACTTGGAAGATTGATAGCATTAAGTCCACTATTTTGATGGATTTCTTTGCTGATGTATCAACATCAAAGTGCAAGGCTGCAAAGAAGATAGTGTCACAGAAGCTGTTAGAAGGGATGAAAGAGGAGTACACCAAGGTCTTTGACTACCAGCTAGAGTTTCCGAGGAGCAATCCTTGTAGTACCATTCTTGTTGGACTGGATCCTGAATATATGGATCAAAATATCTTCCAAAAATTCTATGTTTGTTTCAGTGCTATGAAAAAGGGATTTAAAGCATGCAGAAGGGTGATTGGGCTTGATGGTTGTTTCTTCAAAGGAGCATGTTAATGTGAGCTTCTTTGTGCTATTGGTAGGGATGCTAACAACCAAATGTACCCAATTGCTTGGGCAATAATGGAGCAAGAAACAACAGAAAATTGGGAATGGTTTATTGGCCTTCTAATCAAAGACTTGGACATAGATGATCAACGTGAAGGTTGGGTATTCATTTCAGATCAACAGCAGGTACTTCTGTCTATCGATCTCTTAATCTTGCTGTTAATCACTCTCTTAATATTGTTGTTAGTTACCACCATTTTAATTTGGTAGAATATTCTATTCAAGATTGTTGTTATATTCAACATTGTTTAGTCGCCTCAACGAATTGTGGTCTAGTACTTTACATAGTTTACATTGTCATGTTATTCAATAGTATTGTTGTTTATGGCCATCTGCAGGGTTTGATCAGTAGCATGTAAGACTATCTGCCAAAAGCACAACACAGAATGTGTGCTAGACACATCTATGCTAATTGGAGGAAGAAGTATAGAGAGCATGCTTTAGAGAAGAAGTTTTGGGCTATTGCAAAGGCTGCAAATAGAGAAAACTTCATGTACAGAAGTTAGCTCAAGACACACCTAAAGGAGCAAGGGACATAATGAGAACAGAGCCTAAGCATTGGGCTAGAGCTTTTTTCCCTGTGGGTTCACTGTGTGACTCAGTGGACAACAATTTATGTGAGTCCTTCAACAATTCTATCGTTGAGGCCAGATTCTATCCTTGCATATCTACGCTAGAAAAGGTTGGACAAAAAATGACAAAGAGAGTACAAGAAAATAGCAATACTAGGAAAATGCTTATACATAGTAGCATAGTAGTAGCGCTGGATAATAGTAATCGCTGCTGCTATTTAGCAGTAGCGCTTTGTCTGGAAAGTGCTACTAGTAACTCCATAGTAGTAGCGCTGGTATGAAAAAAAGTGCTACTACTATGTGGGACCAGACGAGGCCATCGACAGTGGCCGGAGTTGTAGCGGTGTACAGGAAAAAGCGCTACTACTAACTCTTTAGTAGCAGTGCTTGGTTTTACTGCGCCGCTACTGCTAGTGGGCCCCACTTAGTAGTAGCGTTTTTTCTGAACATCACTACTACAAATTCTCGTAGCAGCATCGCTTTTTTCAAAGCAGCGCTACTGGTAGTTGCGGCTGGTGCCACCTTTTTTCCACCCCCTCCCCCTCCTCCCTCACTTTTCCCTCTCTCCCCCTCCTTTTCCCTCTCCACTCCACTCTCCACTCTCCACTCTCCACTCTCCCCCATTGTTGCTCTTCTTCTCTCTTCCTCCTACCTCTCTTCTCTCCTCATTAATGGCACCCTCCTCCATAAATGGCCTCTCTCTTTCTCCTACACCTCTCTTCTCTCCCTCATTAATGCCCCCCTCCACCATAACCCCTCTCCATTTGTTAGCTAGCTAGATTCACCTCTCCTCCCCAACAACTAGATCTAGCTAGCTATTTACCAAACCACACGTGCTCTCT
>LR738712.1:720574152-720600787 GCA_902687465.1 Secale cereale | reverse complement strand
ATATATATATATATATATATATATATATATATATATATATATATATATATATATATATATATAGGTAAAATGTCTGGGGCACCTAGGTGCCTGGGCACCTTGATCGGGTCCAACCCGTTAGTGCATTTCTAGAAATTCTAATTTGTTTCCTACTATTTGCATGCAAGACTTTCCATGTATGAGAAATTTCCTAAATTAATACACTTTCTTTTACCTTCTCTCGTATATTATCATGTAGAAGTTGTACACTATATATGTTTTTTGTGACTATACACTGAAATTAATTCGGTATCATGCCCTCATATTTGCGTAGACATACATCCGAAAAATGTTAGGTATCATACACACTTTGCGACTACATATAATACCTATGTATTTTTCGGTATGTACTTGTATAAATATGATGAGTATGCACATACCTAAAAATATATTGAGTACTCTCAGTTTTGCATATCCGTAATTGTATTGGATACTACCAATTTCATATCATTTGGCGAGTATATACCCGTATTATTGCGGTATGTACTCATATATTTCACGCCGAGGTATAATAACTACATATTGTTGGGGTATGTACTCATATATTTGTTAATTATAATACCTACAGATTATTGGGGATTGTACTCGTATAGTAACAATTGGGTATAATACCTACGTATTATTTGGGTATGTACTCATATATTTCACGTCGGGTATGTAGTGAAATATGCAAAAACAGTTAGGTATAATACCTACGTATTATTGGGTGGCATATTCATATTTTTCACACCTGGGTATGTAGATGTAGGGAAATATGGAAAAACAATTAGATATAATATCTACGTATTATTGACATATGAATTCGTTTATTTCACACTGGGGTATGTAGCTGTAGAGAAATGTTGGCATATATGCGTACACTAAAATATAAAGAGTATATACTCACGTAAAAGTCTCTGCATACGAAGTGCAAAAAGTTCTTACTATATTTTACGCGGCAATAGTTTGGAAGCTTTTTTACTACTTGATCTCACTAATGGACAATCGATGACGCACATTAAATGGTTTCCATATAAGGTACGCCATGCAAACATCTATGGAAGGTAATCTATTGACATAATTGACGCGCATCAGAACCATGCAAACAAGTATGGAAAGGTTTTATTTCACAAAGATATAAATTAAATAATAAGCTTATTTGTTAGCGGGTCAAATCCAATAACCCATATACCCATAATCCCAACACAATCACGATGAAATCGAACGACATCTAGGCAAGGTGCCTGGGCACCTAGGTGTCCCAAGATTTGTGCGAGTGACATGCCCTCGAGTTGCTTATGTTTTGCTGAAATGTCGATTTATTTCCGTTTCTGTGAATTTCGAGCAAACTCAATATGTCCTATTTTTAGGCAAGGTCATGCCAAAATTATATATATATGACTTCGCATGCATTATTTATTTTATAATCCTTTTGCTTGTTATACCGTGTAGTCGGTCATGAATGTGAGTGGATGGAAGGTGGAGCGGTACATGCAATCCGCGGTGATGGACATGTATGCAAATAATCGGACTAGGATTAGATGTGCGTGTGCAAGATGCAAGGAAGGAGTCCTTTTGGACCCTTTTGATCGTGGCTCTTTGAAGGCGCACCTGCTGATGAATGGTTTCATGGATGGCTATACTCAGTGGATAAGTGAAGAAGATGATGATGAGGGCGTCCACATGGCACAGAATAACAACATGGGGATAGATGAAGAGATGACCGATCGACATGAAGACGATGGCGGCGGAGAAGATTCCGGACACGGCGAAGAAGAGTCCGGACATGACGTACAAGAGGCGGCGGTCACGCCGCAATCTTCGACGCTACTAAGTGCAGTCGTGTAGGACCCTCATGTTCGAGACCTCCTTCGCAAGAGTACGACTAGTGAGAGAGCTGCTTCTAGAGAGGAGGCCAAGCTGGCGCAACTTGAAGTAGACTCGAGGACTCCATTGTATGACATTTGCGATCCCAAGGTGACCCGCTTGAGTTTCATGCTCGAACTTCTAAAGACGAAGGCCAAAAACAAATGGACAACCAAAAGCCTCGATGAGCATTTGAAGTATCTACATAATAAAGTTCTTCCCGCGGGGAACCTGTGTCCTACTAGTGTCGAGGAGGCCAAGAAAATCGTTTGCCTTTTGATTTGGCGCACATTAGGTACCACACATGCATCAACGATTGCATCATTTATCGGGGGGAGCACGCGGAAAAAACCAGCTGTCCAGTGTGCAATGCTTCTCGATACAAGAAGGCAGGAAAGAAAGCTCCTCAGAAATTTTTATGGTACTTTCCGATCACTCCCCGTCTGCAGCGGTATATCGTAGATCCTAAGGAAGCAAAGCTCATGCACTGGCACGCGAAGAGGAAGAAGACCGACGATGGAGATGATCTGAGGCTGAGACTCCTCGTGGATGGTAGCCAGTGGAGAGCAATCAACGCCGTATATGGATTTGCTGCAGAAGATCCAAGGAACATCATGCTTGGTGCGAGTACCGATGGCCTGAATCCGTTTGGAAACCAGAACACCAATCACAGCACATGGCCCGTGTTTGTATGGATGTACAACCTCCCCCCATGGAAGTGCATGAAGACAAAGTACGTACATACACATGATCATGCTGATTCAAGGGTCGAAACAACCGGGAAATAGTATTAACCTGTATATGGGGCTTCTGCAAGAGGAGCTAGGCACGTTATGGAAAACACCGGCATGGACATGGGACACCAGCAAAGGAGATTATTTCCATATGAGATCCGCGCTGATGACGACGGTGCACGACTATCTCGGTTACGGGTACACCTCAGGCCAAGTGTGCCACGGATACTACGGATGCACGAGGTGCATGGATGATGCAACGTCTCAGCAGCTTACGTCAACGAAATATGGTGGGTCCGGGAAAATTGTGTACATGGGGCATCGTAGATGGTTCGAGAAGGATGACCCGTGGATAAAGCGTGGAGATCTATTCAATGGGTTGGCAGAGCTTCGAGGACCTCTACGTAAGAGGAGCGGCGCCAAAATCGACGAGCTATTGAGAAACTGGGAACAATGCCCCGCGCCGGGAAAGATCAAAAAGGCGTCGGAGTCGCTGCTGAAGGTATAGAAAATGAGGTCTGTTTTCTAGGACTTGGAGTACTGGCCCAATCACGACACGCCTCATTGCCTTGATCAAATGCATATCATGAAGAATGTCCTCGAGAGCTTGCTTGGCACACTGATGAACATGCCGGAGAAGACCAAGGATGGGCCGAAGGCAAGGAAAGACTATGATGATTTGACGATCATGAAAGAGCTCCACCGTAAAAAGTCGATGGAGGAAACGGAGACGGAGACGGAGGAGGGGGAAAGGGGCAGAAAATTCAACAAGAAGGAGGAGAATTATTGCCCCCCTTCTTGCTTCACCTTAATTGTGAAGGAGATCGATAAATTCATCAAGTGCCTTATGGGAATCAAAGTCAGTTCCGGTTACTGTGGGAAGATAAGCAGATTTCTAGACCCCAAGAAGAAAAGGTTCAGCGGGATGAAGTCTCATGACTGTCACGTGATGATGACGCGGATACTCCCGGTTGCCATTAGAGGGATAATGAACAAGCACGTCTGTGAGACACTTACTGGTCTCTACAACTTCTTCGATGTTATATCTCGAAAGTCCATAAGTGTGAAGCAGCTCCGAAGACTACAGGAAGAGATCGTTGTCATACTATGTGAGCTTGAGATGTACTTCCCGCCCGCGTTCTTTCACGTCATGGTGCATCTGTGTGTCCACATCGTGGACGACATCACCGACCTCGGGCTGACATTCCTTCACAACATGATGCCGTTCGAGAGGATGAATGGGGTCATCAAAGGATTCGTTCGTAACATGTCCCACCACCAAGGGAGCCTCGTCCAGGGGTATCTGACGCATGAGTGCATCTCCTTTTGCGAGAATTATACAGGCGTCGGAGACCCTGTTGTTGGTTTGCCCGTCAAGAAACACGATGGGAAGCTCGAAGGAGATGGTCACAACAACGGCCGGAGGGAATTACACGTGGACTACTCGGATTGACGGAACGACTTTGACATGGCTAACTTAGTAGTGCTACAACACCTAGATGTGGTAGATGATTATGTGGCACCGCACACATAAATCATTGCAAAGAAGTACCATGATAAGGGGATGCTCAAGACGGTCAACGAAGTTACTGTAGAGCACAACGCCACTTTCTTGTGTTGGTTCAAAGAGCAAGTTCTTGAAAATCCCTCGGAAGAGGGCAGTTCGGACGGATTGCTCATACACGCCTTAGCAAATGGCCCCATGACCAAGCTCGCGACCTATCAGTCCTACGATATCAATGGGTACACGTTCTACACGGAGGCCAAAGACATGTACAGTGATTACGAGAACTCCGGGGTGACAATTCAATGCGTGACTGACGCCAACGGCACAACTGAAAGATTCTACAGAAGGGTCGAAGAGATCTGGGAGCTTGACTATGCTGGAATGCACGATGCGACGACGTTCCGTGTCAGATGGGCCAAGGACGTCGTAAGAGAAAACAAGTATTTCACCACCATGTCTATACCCGATGCGAAGAGCACTCCCGTGAACGATTAACGTTAAGGTCAAGGTCAAGGCCAAGACGGGCGCGACCTGCTCAAGCTGCGCGACGAGGAGGTAGTCGACGCCGCCGCGGGCAAGATGTTGGACGAAATGCCTCTCTATTCGTGGGAGTCCAACTCTGCTCGTGGGGATGCAACGAGTGGAAAAATTTCATGCCCCAGGCCAAATTTTTCGCCGGCAGCCCCCCATGGGGCAAAAAAAAAGCCTCATGGGGGGCAAACGGCTGGAGATACTCTAAGAGTTCTTCAACTAATGGCCTTAGGTACACATCAATGTCGTTGTCGGGTTGCTTAGTGCAACTACATTTGTTGTGGTCGTGCTTTTTATGGCAAAGTAGTAGTGATCAATATTACATTGTTTTACAAGATAAAATATTGGTTCGATTTTTGTGGTTTGCCCACTTCACGTTTAATAACTACATTAGCCATTTTTCTTACACACCTCATCACATTTGCAGGACAACAAACAAGCCACAAGTTCATGCCTCTTCAAGCCTTAGCAAATGGAATGAAAAGAAATTAGTCTTGATGCAAAATTTTATTTTTTATGGTCTTAAAGGTTATGATGGCATGTTGTATTCTTTTGTCTTCCAGTCCTTGTTTAATACTCCCTCCGTCCGGAAATATTTGTCATCAAAATGAATAAAAGGGGATGTATCTAGATGTATTTTAGTTCTAGATACATCCCTTTTTGTCTATTTTGATGACAAGTATTTTCGGACGGAGGAAGTACAAGCTTTGAACCTTGATTTTTCTTTTAGGTTATATGTCAATTATGTTGCCTTGGTGCCTTCTAGATCCAAGCCATGTTTGTATGAGCGAATTATGATGCCTTTGTGCCTTCTAGACCCTAGACCCGACCCATTCTTGCATGAGTTAATTATGATCTTAATCAGGAAAAAAGTGCATAATTATTTTTGGGATTATTAGCTTTGTTATATTGTAAATGTGTTGAATGTATAGATGGAGTTCTGCACTTTTATTATTTCTGAGTATAACTCGAAGAAGCCATGCAACACATGACATCCATTTCATAAATTCATATAGCCAAACAAGAAAATTGTGTATGGAATCCAAATCCCACCAAATGAAATACTCTCAGGATTGTGTTTTCATTTCATTTCCACCAAGTGAAATGAAAAGCTAGGTCCAAACGGGCTGGTATGGAAATCATCCTAGTAAAAGGTAGATATAGCGACTGTACTACTCCCTCCGTCCGGAAATACTTGTCATCAAAATTGATAAAACGGGATGTATCTAGATGTATTTTAGTTCTAGATACATCTTCTTTTGTTCATTTTGATGACAAGTATTTCTGGACGGAGGGAGTACTATTTGGAGTGTCGTCTCTCAACTCATAACACACTCATATTGACAACAACAAAGAAAGTAGGTTTTATTATTTATTTTAACAAGCCCGCATTTTTATATATGTCACTAAGTTTTTCATACACCTGCCAATGGGACCCCCACCTCTTCATTATTGTGTGTGAGAGTAATGTGCCTGTTATTTATCACACTACTCATTCCGTTGATAGTAAATGACACTTAAAATCCTTTTATTTTTAACCTTTTCTAGAGATATCCACAGGGTAGCAATTGATGCAGTTAGCCCAGGGTCCATCCAAGCAGGATGATGGTTGTATACACACCCAACTAGCGGTGTTGCACTCGTACCCTGCACCAAATCCGATCATCCACACCTTATCGCCTTTCTTCATTCGGCCTTTAGCATCTATGTATGCCAACTCATACCACACTGCCGACTGGTTTCCAAAGCGATATAGTGTCATTCGTGACGGTTCAACATCCTTGTCTGATAGATTGAGGCCACGCTGTATTGAGCTGATAACCGCCGGTCCACCTACGTGGATGCATATATGTTCAAATGCAACACAGAAGTTGGGCATGTATGGTCCGATCTTCCTCCAATAGAGCACCTTTCCAACAATGTCAAAAAGGAAAAACTTGAGAAGCTCTGTTGTCGGCAATATCAGTGGCCCGCTTGCAGTGAGATTGTCCTTGAGTGCGTCTCCAGCTATAACCATAAGGTCTTTAGTGGGACGTGTCCCTAGGATGCCGTTCTCATCTTCCTCTTGGTATGCACATCGGTATGCGGAGTTGTTTGCCGCAGTGATTATCCGCGTGACATGTGCAAGCTGGAACCGAGCCTTTGACCTAGAAGTCGACAACAACTTGGCCACTCCACCTGTGCGGAATAAGATATTAGGCAACTGCATGGAGCGTGTATTCCCATGATAATGGGCCGGCCCAATGGTCTCTGTTGACACTATCAACGCATGCGACCCCCAAGGCATGACCTGCAACATATTGCTTGCGAGCCCCACTGCGGTCACTGATGCAGAGCACGCCATCCCTGAGAGGTTCATTGCACGAAGATCACCTCGCAACTTGTATCTATTCACAATCATATCAGCAATGGATGGTATCGGACAAAATATACTTGAGGTGGTGATAAGAACACCGATCGCGTCACGATTGATGCATGTCTTGGCCAAAAGATCGTCGATCACCGAGAAGACAATTGACTCTGCTTCGGCACGTGCTTCGTAAAGCCCACAATATGGCTCTATATATTGAAGCACAGGCGGGACATATGTCTCATCGCTCATTTCTGAGCGCTTGAGAACAGTTCCTATGAAGTTGACAGTAGAATCATCCAGCAAAGACGAGAGATGTGCATGCTCGAGCAAGGTTGCCTTTGGGCATCTTAGGTTGAAACTTGGCCGGAAGCAAGCGTAGTCAACAAGATATACAGTTTTACGACAGAGTGCAAGGTAGATAGTTGCGGTGATGGTGAGTAGAACGATGGCAAGAAGTAGGTGGATGGGATAAAGAGCACCGGGTTGAGGTGCAGCTATTTTTAGGACACCTGCTGCAAGTGTCATTGTGGTTACAATTCGAGGGAACGAGGGACGTGGGTGTTTGCTGAACGATTGTATAGCAATCTGAAGTGCTTGGCAGAAGACCGTGAACTTTGTTGGGTGGTGTAGTCTATGTGAATGCAGAGGTGATCGATACAGATAGAAGCAGGCAACTAAGGGTGGGGGGCATTTATACAAGGGTGAATGCTGTACTTTATAATACGTACAAGACCTTCCATGCCTACTTCTCAACTACTTCATAGAATATTATTCATGTTGCACATTAGTGTAAACCATGTTTTTCACATCAAGCTGCGGGAGCATTCTCGTTCAGATAATTACATTTGTTTTCTCATATTTTCTATAGCTTACAACATCTTCTTTTTGTAAAACTAATAGGGTGGACCTCGCAAATACGAAGACGTCATCCCTATTGCATTGAAAGTATTAAGTATTTTATTTTTATCCCATGTACACATTTTTCACTTCTTTGGGATGGTTAATACATTTCCAAAGTTGTATCTTTGACCTTTATTTTGCATATAAATATTTTTCTTATGATTCTACCGGCAACAACAAAGAATTCCCGCAAAAAACAAACAAACAAAGAATTGCCGTAGTCCTTTTACAAGATAATTTTGCCCCAAATACAAAAACTTGGCCGGTGAGAACAAATCTTTATCTTTATTACCAATATTAAAGGACGGAAACTTTCATAGTTCTCTATTCGTATATTATCCTTTTAGTCTTTCCATTCGTTTATTAGTTTTTTTAGAGTTCCATAGGTTTATTAGGTAACGATTCCTATAATGATTCGTTGGGCCTTCTGTTGGCAGGCGCTGTATTCGGCCTTTATTAGGCCTTGAACCATGCTGCCTCCTCCTCACAGGCACCTCTCTCCCCAATAAAAAAAAAAAAAAAACTCTCTCCCCAAATTCCAAATTTCCAATACCAAAGTCTTTATATTTATCTAATCTATAATACCTAAATAGTTCATCCCCACTATCCTATTTCTCTTAACATGCAAGCTATCCACATCATCATTCATGCCACATCAGCAACATACATCCCACTACTGAAATTTTCTTGGCACATGGTGAAGCCACGTCATTCATTGTTGTCATTATTTTCTATAGAGCGCCTTATGTGTTGTCCTCATCAGCGCTGCAGTTACTACTGCTGTGTAGCTTCTCGTACTACTTCCCCACGACCCACGAGTTGTGTGCATATTTGACCTTTCCTTTCTCACGGCACTAGATGCATCATGCATGTACACAAACCGGCGAAGCAGACCACCAGTCGGCTACCGAGGCAAGCGGGCAGAGGGCCACCCTCCAACATGCAGGTTTGTCCCTTCGTCTCCTCTCACCACTAGGAGCATTCACATGATTAAGGAAAAGGCGAGGAAGGTGACCATCGGGCTACCGAGGTAAATGACCGGCTACCTATTTGTTAGGAAATAATTATTTAGATTAATTATTAGTTAATAATCACTGCTATGTCGGTTCCACAGTTTGGTAACCGCTCCTTGTAAACCGCCTTGTACTGGGGTATATATACCCAATCTTCAATCAATGAGAATATCCTTTTCCATCATTTGGTCTTCCTCTCTAGTTTTACTTTCACACGTTATCAACACGCCTCTACCGAGAGCATTAGGCCACGCAGCGAGCGAAAAGGAATGGAAGAAGATCAAGAGAAGAGGAACGGCGACGCCATGCTCACCCCAACGGCGAGATCGTGGTGCACGGCCGTGGCGGCGACCCTACCCGGCGCCGAAGACGCGACGACCCTCGGCCTTAATGGTGCTCCTCCTGGCGCTCCAGAGGCATTGCAGGGCGATTCCTCCCGACGCAGATCGCCGCATCGCGGTTCGCGGCAGCAACCTACGCTGGCAGCCACGGCCACCCCGAAAAAGAGAAGAATAATGAAGAACGGGGATCCTCGATCAGCCTGAATCCTGCCCACGGCAAGAAACAATGGACATGCGTACATGCGTGAAAGAGGAAAAACTGGATCAGGATATTGTTCAATTTGTCTTTGTCTCCTTGCAATCAATCTAAGATCTAATAACAACTTGTTTTTTGTGAATCGCCTCACTAGATCGATTCATCCTAAACAGAAACAAGAAAAAAAAAAGAACGGGTGAAGGAACCACGTATTTACTCACCATCACTCGACGACGATAAAGCCTGGCGGCGAGGCCCTTGGCCCCGCGTCTCCACCTGCTCCATGCGCTCATGGTGTGGTGACCAGCGGGCACGGCGGCGGCAACCTTTAGCGCACCAGCGACGACGCCCGACAACGGCGGCTCTACTTCACCCGCATCAAGGCGGGCTAGAGCCTCCTGGACGGCAGCGGCGTGGTCCTCAGACCGCGCGGCGATAGGCCACGAGGCGCAAGGCGCTGCAGCGATGGCGCCCTCGGGCGCTTGGGCCATCGAGCCACAGCACGGCGGCAAGGCGCCTCACGCGCGCGGCCATCGTGGCGCTCCTCCCTCCGGGGAAGCACAACCCCGTCATGCGGCGCGCGGCCCTCAGGCACGGAGCAGCAGCGACATCCACGATCTCCATTAGCAACTGTACAGGAAAAGAGACGGGGAAATCTTATCCTTTCCTGTTTTGCGATTTAGTGCTCAGGTTTCATCTGAAATACATACAAGTACGTGCAAATATTTACATCACTCAGGTTTTCGTATGCAGGATATCCCACGGGTATCCTAAGTTCCTGTAATTTCTCTTTTTGGTCAGCCCTCAGGCTATCAAAATCTTTGTGTTTCACTAGATTACTATATTTTGTAATCAAGCCATCAGGCACTATGCACCTTGCAGTTTTAACACAACAACTATATTATTTCAAGGGATATTAATTTTCTTTGCCAATTTTGATGTAAATTCAAAACAAGGATTGTGAAGTGTCATACTTAATATGACAACATCATATTTTATTTGCGAATCACAAGGTATTGATGGCATCTACTGCATAATTTGCAGATTATCCATTACTACTGTGAGGTCTACATCTTGTCATTTTAACAAGATGACTACCTTCGAAGTGCTCTTCCAAATATTAATATTAAATGTGACTACCTCAAGATATCATAAGGTAATATTGGAATCTACTGCAACAGTTTGCAGACTATCCACTATTACTGCAAGGTCTACATCATGTCACTTTGACAGATGATTACCTTCAAAGTGATTTTCTTAAATATAGCATAACATAAGGTAATAGAGATATGAACATCTACTGACAAACAAAAGTCAGACTATGTTTTCTATTACTGCAAGATCTACACCGCATCCGGTGATTATCTTCAAAGTGTTATCCTATATATATTGAGGTCTACACATATGAGTATAGCATCAACTATCATAAAACTTGCTCATCTGAAGCAATTCTTGTTGTTCATTAAAATTATTTACTCTCATAGTAAATATTATTCATGCACAATAACTATATGCCAAAATGGTAAAAAAAAATTGGTGCTAATATGAACTATTCAAGCCTAATTTTGCTTGAATAAATCATGGAACATTATGTAAATATCTGCATAATATGATATTTACCTTCCATTACATTGGCAAATCACAAGGCACTGAAGTCTATGTCACTATTTGTGATTATATTGTTGTCCACCCATCAAGGTGGATATCATAATTTATAGCGATGATCAAGTGTTTTCAAACACTGTTGCAAGATTCACATCACATTGTGGTTGTTATTTTCATAGTGACTAACCAATGTTAAACTTGCAATTAAAGTCTATGTTCTGGATGTGACTCTAAAGTCATACTTTTATTAAGAAAGAAGTCCAAAACATTAGCAACGTTTTCATCGCATGCCCTATGTTGTAGGCTACACCCATGTTCACTAAGGATCACCTTAGCCAAGATTGCACTCGATTAGATAATTTCATCCATATTATTTTTACTCTCGTCAGTAAACTAAATAAATGTATGGAAAAAAAAATCCTGCATCACAAGGTACATATGCATTTTATATATCATCAACTTCACTTAGTTCTCAAACTAAGCGTATAATCACTACAACAATACCCCACCTATAGCAACACTTCTTTCCGTATCTATAAGTCCATATATGCGTTGTTACCGTCTTTACCAACGGTTTGGGATGCGTAGCCTTTTCCAGTGTTGCTAGAGCATAATGCAACGCTTATACCTTCGTTGGTAAAAGGGACCGTTGCAAGAGTACAACACATAAAGCCAACTTTTATAACTCTTTTATATGTTGGTGCTAAATGTACAAAGAAATTAGAAATGTACATATCTCATTGCTTGGCAATTAGAAATTTGCTACGCTTCAGGTGTTGTTACATAAACAATGTGAATAATATTGCCAACAATTAAACTAATGATCAACATAATGGTGATAATTATGTATATCAAGTGAGGACAAAAAAAGAGAATATAGTCATAAGAGGAGGAAATCATATATTGGATAAAGCTGCTGGATTACAATGTTGGATATTACAAGAGAAACATCATCCAAATGTGATGCATAATCTAAATATATTTTTCTTTGATGGTTAGACTTAAACAGAAAGCATCCATCAACATCCCTATAACTTATAACTAAACTTAACCCAGGAACATCATCCAACGGGAACATCATCCCAACAACCTATCTAATACTAAGAGCATCTCCAACAGCCGCGCGACGCGCCGCGCCCAAAAATCGCATTTGCCGCGCGCGCTTCGGCTGGTTTGCCGCACCGCGCCGCGCTGGCTCCAGCGGCTGCTGTAAAATGCAGCGCGCGCGCTCCGCTCCAACAGCGCGCAAAAATGCAGCGCGCGCGCCGCTACAGCAGCGCCAAATATGGCATTTGAACCCAAAATGAAACATTCAATCAAAATGCAATGAACATGTGAAATTTAACAAGTTGATGATGAATACATAAAAAGTCGCCCACAAGTTCATCCAACCAAGTCCAAATGCAAACCAAGTTCAAAATACAAGTGCAACCAACAAAGTTCAAGACATATATAAAACACATCAACCATCTTGCTCGTCTTCTTCGTCTTCTTCCTCTTCTTCCGCCGACGATTCTTCCTCTTCTTCCGCCGATGAATCTTCCTCTTCATGACGCACCGCATCACTTGTAGCTCCGACGTGAGGCACATCGAAAGGCATGGCAGGAGGTGCACCCATGCCTCCCATGGCGGCCGGAGGTGCACCCATGCCTCCCATGGCGGCCGGAGGTGCACCCATGCCTCCCATGAGAGAAGCAAAACTCATGCCACCCATGCCTCCCATAACGTTGGAGGGTGCTCCAATGCCACCCATGGCTCCCATAGCATTGGAGGGTGCTCGAAAGCCACCCATGCCTCCCATGGCGGCCGGAGGTGCACCCATGCCTCCGAAGCCACCCAAGCCTCCAATGGAGCCGAGGCCCATGCCTCCCATGCCGCCGAGGCCACCGCCACCCATGCCGCCGAGGCCACCGCCGCCACCCATGCCGCCACCCATTGTGTTGATCATGGCTCTTTTTTGAATCAAGACTTCTTGACGGGCAAGGTTGACATATTCCATTTGCGCTTCATTGAACAAAGATGTGTCCAAGAAGAACAAGTTTTTTTCCCATTCCATCAACCTAGTTCGCTCCTCCATGGCAACCTTCCTCTCCTCCAATGCCACTTTCCTCTCCTCGGCGGCCACCCTCCTCTCCTCGGCCGCCAACCTCCTCTCCTCGGCCGCGGCATCTTGGTTCCTTGCCATTTTCCTCACCTCGTTCGCTTCCTTTCTTGCCTTCACAATAGCTTCCATAGCATTTGTGAGCTCATCATCTCCTTTCCTCTTCTTCTTTTCGGTTTTGTCCTTCTTGCACCCATCCGGTCGTTTTGGTTTCGAGTATGAAACCGAGTTGGGTGTGGGGCTTCTCATGCCCTCCTCACTTGAGGCATCATCCTCCTCCTCATCATCATTCAACTCAATTGTGCGCTTGCGTTTGTTGCTCAAATGCAAATCATCCAAATCTTCACGCTTCCTCCATTTCTCATCATCCTTCAACACTTCAAAGCAGTGAGGCAAGGTAAAGATCTTTCCTTTCTTGATCTTCCCCTTCTTGGTTGTCCTCGTCTCTTCTCTGAACAAGTTTTGTGCAATGTTGTACTACAAGAAAAACAAAACAAGTTAGCACTTCGGACACCAAAAAAAAGTATGATGAACATGTATGAGATGCCACTTACTCTATCATCCTCATTTGTCCCACTTGGGTTAAGCTTGTCAACTGCCTTTTGTGCGGCCGCCCACTTTTGACAATCCGAGTTGATTGTCGACCATCGGGACCGAAGTGATCTTTCGGAGCGGTCAATTCCACTCATGTTCTGAGCATCAAAGTGTTCTTTCATTCGCCCCCAATAAGCATCTCTACTTTGATCACCTCCAACGGATGGATCCCTCGACACTTGCAACCAAGTATTGCATAGTAATTTGTCATCATTGATGGTGTAATTGCCCGCTCTTCCTTTCGGCGCCTCGACAATGCCCTCACCCTCTTCATCCACCTCAAACTCATGGTCGTCCAAATGGATTTCATTGGTTTGAGACCAATGCGAATTGTTGGACCCAACACCCATAGTTGACATGTATGCATCATCGTTGAGACTACAAATGCAAATATAAGCCATCTATATGATGATGCATTGAACAATTAACAAGAAATTAAAAGTTGGAATTTTTTTCACCTTGGGGGCATTTCGTCGAGCACGTGGTGCGCGTCGGCCGCCGGCTCAACTATTGAGCTCGCCGGCGCTTCGGTAGACGCCGGAGCCGTCCGCCGCCCTGCAAGCTTCTTCTTCTTCGAGGTGCCGGAACCGTCCGCCGCCTTCTTCTTCGCGGATATTTTTCTTTTCTTCGCCTCCGACGCATTGGGGAGCTTTGACGGTGCGGCGGTAGCACGGGACGGCGCCGGCGCAACGCCGCTCGTCGGCGTGGTCATCCGCGGCGGCAAGAAGAGGCTGCGCGCGAGGCCGACCGATGGCGGAGCTCCGGTGGCGGCGGCAGCGCCCGCGCCAACGCTCGCCGCGCTAGGGTTTTCGGCGGCGGCGGCGGCGGCGGCGGCAGCGGCGGGGGGGGTCGCGGCTGTACAGCGGGGTGAGAGGGGCTCCGGTGTGCGCATCCATGCGGAAGGGGCGCGAGCGCCGGCGCGCGCGAGTGGAAGAAGAAGGGAGAAAGGGAAGTTCGCGCGCGCGCTCGAGTGTGCCGCGCGCGGAAGTGGACGCACCAAATCAACAGCGCGGGATGGGGCTTTCACCAGCGCGTCCAACTCGTTTTAGCGCGCGCGCATTTTTTGCGCGCCCGCTGGAGCTGTCCGACGCGTTGCGCGCGCGCTAAAATGGCGTTTTTTCCGGCGCGGCGCTAGTATAGCGCGCCTGTTGGAGATGCTCTAAAAGCATCCATCACCATCATCATCATCGTGAACCAGAACATCATCATCATCATCATCATCGTGAACCAGAACATCATCATCATCATCACTGCAGTATACCACACCCATATAATCATCAATATATCTTTTGAATCTACAAAGAAAGTAACAAAATGAATTATTAATACACAATGAATTGACATGATGCAAGTAGTGATAGAGGCAAGATATTTAGGCACGTACAAAGGTTGAAGGCCATGCAATCTTTTTTTCTGCATTATCGAGAGTGTTACAACTTTTGCAACTCCGTACCAAATCTTCAATTTTCACAAGTGCTATATCGACATGCACTACCCAGAATTCATTTGTAATTTTAGCACCATCAAGTTTAAATTTAGGATCACAACTTACAACTACAGCAAGAGCTACGGCCATGTTATGATTACGAAAAGATACCGGCATGAGTGTTAGTTGTCATTGATCACTAATCCAAATGCCACAATATATGACACAACATGCAGAACAACATGGCTAACTAAAATAATATGTACAGTAGCCTAAGTGCTGGTGTGCATTCAATTGCAATGTAAGTGACAGTACTACTTCCCTTCTCTTCTCTAGTTATTTAGAAAACTGAACCAAAACGGTTTTAGTCATCTGAAACTGAACCAAAACATTTAGCTCTAGTTAGTTTCAATCATCCAACATGAAAAAACCAAACCTACAGGTGCTCACCACACTTTGGACAAAACTACAGCCCCAAATCTAGTGAAAATAATTTTCAGTTACCACCAGCCTAGAGAATCATTGCTAATTCTGTACACCTATAGTCAAACTGTTTTGTGTCAACTAATAGAATTAATTATTGCTAAATAAATCCACTGAAACCTATAGCCTCAAATGCTATAAATTTGCATGGACATCAGCATAGAACCTACCACGGCTTAATCGCCATGGACCCAACGAGTAGTACCAAGGTAGGGGGAGGGAGAGAGTATACCTTCCATGGCATCGTCATGACTTGCTCCATGAACTCGACTTGCTCCATGAAGTCGACTTGCTCCACAAGTAAAGCTTCATCAAGTTTCATTCCTACTTAATAAAAGAAGAGGAAGTTATATTCCTACTGTTTTGTGTGTCCTAGTTACTACCTTCGCAACTTTACATCTGGCTCAATGAATTTATCCCCGAGTTAGTTAGACTAGTCATCAACCCGTGCGTCTGCACAGGCTATACAATTTTAGTTTACCATATAACCGGATGATTTTTATGTAAGAAAAAAAATATTATAACCATAGATTTTAAAAGAAGCATACTTTTGACTAATTGAGAAATATTACATGTGATACTGTGTTTTGTTCCATGTGGCTGAAGTAAATTGAATTTACATAAAGGAATTTATACATACTATTTATCATTCCTATAAATGATGTTTCCAAATTATAATTTATATGAAAAGGTCAGGAATCTAGTGTTAGTAAATATACAGAGGATATTGGTGAATATTGTGATTTCCTTTAATTACAGTAGCAGTATTCTAAATCTTGTGCGCTACTAAAAATTAGCTGTCTGGAAACTCCAAATGGATCCCATGATTTAGTGATTTCGGTTAAAAAGGGAAACCACACTTTCAAGTTAAGAAACAACACTAAAGCTAATGTACATGAATACCAGTCTTATTTATATGCAAGGCTTCATTAAGAAAAAAAATCTGAAATAAACACGTACATCAATCAAATCTTCTACATAAGAAACACATCAAATGATTATGTTAAGCCACCTTTGAGCATAAAAGTGAAATGGCTGGTTGGAGGCAACAGTGCGGCACTGCTGTTTGGAACTTTGAATATGTGGTGCTGCTGGAGGCGATCAGAGCTGCAGACCACCCCAACTGGATGCTTTCACTCCCTACCAACACAATGGAGTTAGGAGTAGTCATCAATACAAGCGTACAAAAGAGATATTTTTTCAAGATAAAATAATAGTGATCAAGTCGATTGCATAGTTCTTTCTTTTGTTAAGACCTTAAAGGCTGGAGAATAGAAAACAAATCGCCACATGTCCAGTTCCTTCACTCTACAGCCTTGCTACACCTTCGCCTAATCTGCTTCAAACTACCATTGCTACACCTTCGCCGCTACATGGACTATCGTTAGATTGATTTAATAATTAGCCTAAAAGAATATATGTTGGATTTTTGCATCATAAAAAACTGAAGTGGAGAATATTAAAGATTGGAAAAGAAAAAGAATGAGGCCTTGCAGAAACACTGTATTAATTAGACTATGACCCGATTCTTAACCATACCTTGGTCTTTTCTATACAAATTACCTCAAACACCCTGGTTGCTGCTTCACGACGTATATGAGATTCAGAATAACTTACAGGAAAGAAAATCATTCCCTAAAATGTTATTGCCCTAGAAAGAATATGCAACTTGGGGTTAATTGGAAGCCATTACTGCTCCTGACATGCCACGAAGCAGAGTAGAGAGGTGGAGTGGACCATCTCACCTGAAGCCAGAGTAGGAGGAGGAACCTCCATGGCTGGGTCGTCCTGAGCAGCTGCAAGGATGTCCAATGGTCGTTCCTCCCTGCACGTGTACGTGAGAAGAGAGGTTAGAGAAAGGGGAGGGAGGAGAGGACGAAGCCAGGGGAGGGAAGCACTCACCGAATGATAGGAGGCGACATGGCCACCGGCGCGGATGCCTGAAACCCTAGCCATCGGGGAAGGGTCGGGTGAGGGCTTTGGTGGCCGCCAGCTCCGAATCTAACCGCATGAGAGGGCACAGCCGTGCGACGGGACCTCAGGCTGTGCTTCCCGGTGGCGGGGTTCGCCGGACATTGCCTTGAATCAGCCGCCGCAGGAGGTACATCAAGGAGCCGCGTGAAGAGAGGGAGATGGGATGCGAGAGGGATGGGTGGGTGGCGATGGAACAGATCCGGCAACCCTGTCGTGGGAGGAGCAGAGGGGGAGGGCCGGCGGCGAGGTGGGACGGAGGAGGGAGATGAGGCGACGGGTGGCGGCGATTTGGGAGAGATGAAGGGGAATCGTGGACTCTGTTTCTCGTGCGTCTCTCTCTCTTGTTTTCTCTGTATTTTTTTTCATATATATACCACGACAGGGTTATGGGCTACAAATCTACAACGCATATGATACAACCCTTATATACGTATCTACTGTGAATTTTGCAACGTATAACCAAAATGTTGCAGAATTTTTGTTGCTTTATAAGAGGTATCCTTGTAGTGAATGGATGAGTAATTATTTATCCTTGAGTATTTCCCTTAAGAGAAACATGCTGCCATGAGCACATCGGGAATGATTACCCACTAATTTTCAAGACCTCAAGCCTATCGCAACTTATAATTCTATTACTTATAAAATCAACTTTAAGTTGAGATTTTGTGATCAAACATTGTCATATGTAGATCCGGTTGAAAAGCCCTTAGTACACTTTACATCCTCTTATGATGGTACTACCATTTCCATGGTAAAGAAACATATAATTTCTTAGAATCACGAGATTCACCCAACGGGTGCTATACCATCATTTGAAATCTTGCTAGTACCGAATACTATGCAATTCAGTGGCAAGGAAATATAATCATGAGGACTTCAAAGTAAAGTGGAGTCTAAAAGATAACCAAATACAGAATTATCTCTTAATAGGGAATCGGTCATTTTCAAATGATCACAAAGACAACTCTCAAGTTTGTCAAATGTGTGGTTATACAAATATCATACATATGATTACCAAACCCTCGAACATATGGCCAAACCACACCACAAATTTATTAAAAGGCAAATAAATTATTGGGATAAATTTGATATTTACAAACATACTACCAGAAAATATTTTGGTAAGTGATTGTTCTCAAAATCTTCATCAGAAGGAGGACCAAATCTGGTGAGATAAAATGAGAATCATCTCATTTGCTTTCAGTAAATATAAGAAACCTCGGGTAATCTCCTAATCATCCCAAAATACCATTAGCCTATACTTGTACTACTACATATAGTAGGATGTCGAATATTATATTCCCCAGATATAATATTTGGTAAATTTGAATGTATGATTCAATTCGTACTCAATATGTTGCGTACGTAATAATTTTCTAAATCTTAATAAATGAAACATCTGTCATCATAGCCTTAACCATCCTGGTTTGGGGATGATTAGAAAATTATTGACAAGTCTGTTGGTCAAAACTAAGAAGTTACAAAATTCCTAAAAATCATCAGATTTCATATGCACCACATGTACCATAGGGGAATTTCTTTTAAGGCACTCTCACCTTAAAATTCTAAGCAGGACACTTATTCTTCCTTGAACACATTCAAAAGATATGTCCGGATTGCTTAACCATTATCTGGGATAATTTAGATACTTCATGGTACTCATATACACATTCATAAAATATTTTTAAGTGTGTCTCTTATCACACACAACCATGCATGATCTTACTAAAAACAATTGCTCAACTTATCAAAGTAAGAGCAAATTCTCCTGAAAACAGGATCTATAAACCCATTCAACTGAACAATGTTGTTGAACTCATTCAATGGGCATTTTTTTGCATTAAGTACTTTATGTACATAGCCAGAATGGTTTAGCTAAATTTCTTATCAAAGAAAGTTAAATGAATTAGATGACCACTTTTAAAGAATTGTAAATTTACCAGCCTCTTGCTGGACACATACGGCCTTACACACCGTAAGTATGATTTAAATCATACCAACTGCATATCATACTACTTTCCCCTTGTAGTTACTACGTGGAAATCAACAAAGTATTTCTTATCTGCGATAATTCGGTTACATGCCGATATCACCACTCCAGCGTACATCAATGGGCACTCACGAAAATTTGGGATCTATGTGAGGAATAACAATTTATCCGTCAATCAAGATTATTCATAGCCCGTATGCTGATTGCATCAGCAATAAGGATAATTTCCGGCATTAGGGGGAGACAAGTACCACAAAGAATGCCGAGAAATAAATTAGAAATGTTATTGACATTCTATCCTTATATCCACGTACTCAAAGAATCTGAACTAAAAGTTTGGAGAATCATATATTTGCAACACATTGCAAATCTGCCACATACATTTATTGATAACAAGGTGTCACTAAATTCTATATTCCTGCAGTAAAGTATCAGAAAGAGTGGAGGTACCTGATAAACCACTGTTCTCCCCAAATGAGAGCAAGAGGGGGAGAAAATCTGACAAGACGAGATATAAGTTCTCATATGCTTCCGCGGAAACAGAGGAAATCAAATCCTCAACCAGTAAATGTAATCCAACATCAAGTTGAAAGACACCTCACTGGATGCTCATCATCCAAAGCCCGGCATAAATGTGCACAAATGTTTTGGTGTCGGGACATCGAAACACCTTGACTTCCTTCTTGTAGGAAATCACAAGGAGTTAAAAGGAATAGATACATTTCCACAAATTTCACCGATTCCATGAGAATCATATAACATAAAAGACTACATTTGTCGACATATATTTCTTCTCAAATTGCTAAAACTTTTGGGCCCTGAACCAAAATACATGGTAGAGTGCCTCTTGCACTCATATTGGTTCACATAAAAGGAAGCACGTGATGAAGAATAGCACTCGCTCTACAAATGAGTGGTATTTACCGCAGTAATACCTACTACTCTTAAGTATGTTCCACATGGAATACTAAAAACTTCTCATTCATAGACAAAGTCAATGAGGTGGTGAGAAAGCGAGGCTTGTAGCAAATGGGTTCACGCAGAGACCCGACATCGATTACGATGTAACATACCCTCTTGGTATGAGTGGAATTATGTTTCGATACTAAATATCATTGGCGATAAAAATAATAATATTATCCATGCAGTTAATGGATGTAGTGACTACATAATCATATGGATCACTCATTTCGGATATCTATATTAAAGTCCCTGAAGGGCTTACAATTCCGAATCCAAAGACAAATCGCAACATGTTTTTGTGTAAAACTTGAAAGTCACTCTATGACTTGAAATAGTCGAAATTCATATGGTACTACTGACTAAATGAGTTCCTTCTTCAAAAGGATTACTCGAATAATGATGATTATTTACATGTTTAATTAAGGAACCAATTTGATTTCCTTTCATCACCTAAGTGTATATTGATGACCTCATCATCAATGTCTATACACGACCTAAACATACACAAAATCATCTTAAGACGGAAAGTTTGGATTCAACCAAATTTAGCTTAAGGTTACAACTTGAGCATTCTCTCAAGAATACATATCAGTCTACATATATCCAAAACATATATGAGAAGTTCAATGTGGATATATCATACCAACAAAAGCTATATGGTCGATATGAGCAATATTAGTTTATATCTCGAGTTTACAATAAATCTTGGATAATTCCATCAGGAAAATCAAGATATGACCATGGTATGATATAATGGTATTGGCTCCTTATTTGATCCCAACAAGGTCATACCAATGACTGAATTGATGGAATAGCTTTCTTATGGAAGTCATCAAAATGGACTTTTAAGGCTACTCCCACCTATCATTATGACATAATTGCTTTATCTTAAAATATTGCAAAATATACATGGCTCAGTAAAATGATTAACCACACTCAAAATCATGTGGTCGAGATTCATCATAATCACATAACTTGATTTATCAAGATGCTTCCACTTGTGTTACTCCATACCTACAGGTTATATGAAGAGCAATATCATAAAGCGCATTGCTCAAAAATTACTTATCCTTGCGAATTATAGAAAAGTGAGGAAAGAACTTGCAAATAAAATAGTGTGAAAATCCTACAGATTATTCACAATGTCATGATCATATCAATGAAATTGGTATGAGACATCCTTCGGATTTCTAAAGTTCAGGGGGAGTAATCTCCAAAAGTATAACCTGTTTACAATCATCAAATTGCATATATTGTACTCTTTTTCCCTTCATGAGTTTTTCCCTAATGGTTTCTCATTAAAGGTTTTTAATGAGACAATATGAACACAAGTGCATGTATATGTCATATCATTTTCTCCTTATATTTTTTCCCACCGGGTTTTAAAGGAGTTTTCAATGGCATATCAGATCGCACTCTTTTCCCTTATGAGTTTTCTCTCAAAGTTTCTCATAATGGTTTTTAATGAGGCAATATCTTCTCAAAGATCATATGTCATTCTTTCTATTTTCCCTATCGGGGTTTTTAAAGGAAGTACTCAAGACATATTTATTGTTCTCTAAACTCAAAGATGATTTTTCTCCTTCTACAAAGGTTTTTCTCAATTGAGTTCTCATGAGACAATAATCATTATATGTTGTATCATTTTCTCCTTATTTTCCCACAGGGTTTAAAGGTGTTTTAACAACATATCAAATACTATTCTCCTCATATTTTCCCACAGGGTTTTTGGAGGAGTCTTTCTCAAGATGAAGATGATGATCATTCTCAAAGGCAAGCACATACAAGGAGGAGTCTTCAAGATGATGTATATTCACATAGATAAGCATTGATTAGGGGGAGTGTTAGGAAATAATTAATTAGATTAATTATTAGTTAATAATAACTGCTATGTCGGTTCCACAGTTTGGTAACCGCTCCTTGTAAACCGCCTTGTACTGGGGTATATATACCCAATCTTCAATCAATGAGAATATCCTTTTCCATCATTTGGTCTTCCTCTCTAGTTTTACTTTCACACTATTTATTCTCCTATGCCATGACTCTGTGCCTTGGACGACCATTTGGCAGCTTTCATGGCCGCTCGTGAGATATGTTCAGCAGGTATGTAGATCACTACCAAGAGGATCATGTGGTTCACCATGCTCTGCAATACCTCCATGTCGTCTTTCCTGGAAGACGTTAATCAGCAGAATCACAATCTTCCTGGAAAATAGCATCCACCGGAGGACCACAATGGTGACGGACGCGAGATGTAGGGTGAGGTCTACCGCCATGCTGCCGGCATCGACTAGCACCTGCTGGAACGCTGGCTATACATTGCGAAGTTTGTGACCACTCAGGTGCCGTCAACGGGATTTATCTTCCATCTCAGTCCTACATATTTTCGATCTTATTTGCATTCCAGGATTCACATTATTATTTTGGTCAATTTAGACATATATTTGCCATCTTACGCATCCTGTTTTTTAATCGTCTTTGATTTTGCATCAATAGATCATTATGTGGCTGTTGTTTACGGCCAAGAGGATCCAATCGGTAGGCACGACGCTCAACCTTTGGGGCATAATATTAGTAACTCTCTTGTATTTTTTCCAGACATTACAAGAAACTGAAGAAAAATACATACCAGTGCCTGAAGCCGAATGATAAACAGCGCCCCCTTGAGTAACATACAGCATGTTGAGTGCCAGATGGAGAAAATAGGTTCAGGTGAACAGCGCGCGTGACACATCATCAGTCAGAAATAATTCAGGTGTCCAAAAATTCTTTCGCAAAACTCGACGGTATTGCTACACTGGAAAAATATATCTGCAGCAGCTACATGTGACCAGGGCCGAGCCGGCCAAATTGGAGGCCCTGTGCAAAACTCTGAAATATGCCTTATCTCACTAAAAATATATATTACACAAACATAATATACTGATATCCATCTCTCGTTATCATTTGGCCATATCTAGGGTTGGGATCATAGTCAACATTATTACCACGTGTGTGCTCTTGATCAAGTGACTGGTTATCGAAGGACGCTTGTGGGTTTTCTTTAACAAACTTATCCATATCTCCTTCCGAGTTAAATCCTTCAGTTTTTTTCGTTTCTTAACATGTTTTGGTTAACCAGATTCATGTTTTCTAAATAAAGATGGCTTGGATCTTGCAATTCTAGATGCCTAATAGATGAAAAGAACAAAATTACCCACAAGATTTTATCAGAACTAAAAAACGGGCAGAAATCAAAACTCAAAGTCAATGGCTCACAGAATCACCCGTTCTTGACGCGGCGACACATAAAATATCTGAGATCGGGTGATGGCCTGAACTTTCCTTGCCTTCCGGATCCTGCCTTCCTTCCTGTTGGTTGCCGTTTGGCCGTTCCTGCCTTTCGTACGTCCTGGTCCTGCCCTCATGTTCCTAATTCATGAAAAGAACCTTCAGCATTGGAACAGAGCCGCTCGGTAAGAGTCCGGAGGAGCCCTAACCTGCGGCGTCGATGGCCGCCAGCGCCGGAAGAAAATCCGAAGGGGCGCCTCATCGCTTCGTTTGCTTGTCTCGAGGGATGGCTTCTTCACATTGGCGAGAGCCGCCAGACGCCAGGCAATATCGGCCGAAATCGAAACTTATGAGGCCCATCTATTGAGAGGAGCAGTACTGAAGCGTATAAAATTTGGGGCCCCTGAAAACGGGGGGCCCTGTGCGCTGGCACAGGCTGCACCCCCTTGGGCTCGGGCCTGCATGTGACAACTTCTCGGGCTACAAATAGCTTGACAATTTAAATCCCCAACCGTTATCATGTTTGTCTGTGTAGTTACTTTAATCCAAGGCCTTTGATGAATTGGAAGCAGACAACGGTTAAAAATAAATCGGGTTAATCTTTATGATTCACCATCTACTCATTATGTCTCTTAATCTTTGTTGCAATCAGTGAAAACAAGTTCATTCGTTCATGTAGTACTCTCATGTTTTGCATTTCGGAACAGAAGGAGTTCAATATGTTTTTCTTATGGATATCAGTTATCTACTAGCACCAAATCCATTCAGTTTACTTAAATTTCGCCATCCTGTTTTTTTCTTGCATGTCTTTGTAGTAGAATAAACTTCACATCAATGCAAGAGATGATAATTTGCTTCTGGGTATGCATCTATCTTTGTAGAATATAACAAGTTTACTTAAATTGATTTCAATATTATATACATGTATATTCAAAGTATGCAAAAATATCCTCATTACCTCATGTCGTGTTGTACGTGTGTTTGCGTGTCAAAGAATTTATGGTCCTCAGTGTTAACTATATTCCATAACCATACATCTAATTATTGTTGAAATATTGTAATAGCTTTGCAGATTGCATATCTTACTATAGTTGTTTCACTGGTTTGTAAAGCTTCCTGTAATTTCATTAAGTATGACAGTAACTTCTTATATATTTTGCAATAGTGGTTTACGTGAGCTCAAAAACATCCCACCCCGGTGATACAATTAATTTTCTTTCTTACATCTGTATTTATCCTTTAGAATATACATCATGATTTTTTAAAGTTTTGCACAATAACTTTCCGCAGCAACGCGCGGGGCATTTATCTCTAGTAATAAAGAATATTGGGTTTCAGCCCGTCCGTCATGGCATTTTTCAGAAAAGTCCCTCCACTTCAGAGAAATCAACCCGCAGTCCTATTTTAAGTCAAAACGAATAGTTTTTTCCGTATTTTACACAAAAGTCCCCGTGTTTTCTTGAAATCAACCCGCAGTCCGGATTTAAGTCATACCCGAACCGTTATTTTACAATTTTCGAAACCCCCCCTGATGTTTTAGGTAATTTATCGGCGGATCATATTTAAGTCAAATACATGTTTTTTTAAATCATCCATATCTTTTAAACCGTAACTCCGATTTGAACATGTTATATATGAAATTTGATTATAAAAATATGTAGAATATGAATATGAGATTAATTTACCTGTTAAGTATTTTTAAATATTATTTTGGAATATATTTAAGTCAAACAAATGATTTTCTAAAATATACGTATCTTTTAAACCGTAACTTCGATTTTAACATATTGTATATGAAATTTTATTAAAAAAATGTGTAGAATCCAAATATGATGTTAATTTTATCTGTTAAATATTTTTAAAATATTGTTTTGGAAGCAAACTTATAATTTATAGCGCAAGATCCGATTTTTCTTTCGTACCGATGGCGATCCGGATTGCAAATAAGCACTCCACTATAACCATATAGGGAAAAGAAAACATCGATAACTACACATGCATACCTCTGAAAATGTCGCAGGGGAAAACAACAGATTTTTCATCGCGAGAGTGAGAGAAAGCGAGAAAGAGAGAGAGGGACGCCTTAGGATTAACCATATTTAAACACGTTTTTTGCTTTGTTTTGTGTGAACATTGAGGCCATCGTCGGCGAGGGTGAGAAGGAGAATAAGCGGCAACACAAATATGATGCCTCGCAAAAATAAAGGAGATGGACCTATTGTGGTCTTGAGTGATGACTGTTGAATTAAGATCGTGTGTTATGTTTTCTCTCCCGTTGCAACGCACGGTCTCTTTTGCTAGTTATATGTACAAAAGTTTATATATACGTCTCTCCCCAAACTCTCTCCCGTAACTTAGCGCTGTATTCTCGCCAGTTTATATGTACTCACACGTGGGAGTACAAAAGTTATCACGAGGATCAAGCCGCACTAGAAGGGACCAAAGGAAAGGGAACATTGTGAAGGAGGAATTAAACTCCAAAGTGTCTAATCTAAAGAGTGAGGTCAATGGAACGGGCGGAGTACTGCTGGAGACGGGAGCGAGAAGCGATGGTGGCCGGACAGAAGAGAAGGGGGCCACGCGAGAAGGGGCGCAAAGGAACTGCCGGTCGCGGCGGGGAAGAAGCGGCTCGCCCCGCGAGATCGGGCGAGGTGGGTGCCCTGGCGGCGGCGGGTGCGCGTGTGGAGATCGAGCGGGGAGGTGAGCGATTGGGATCGATCGCCCTGTTTTTTTTTTTTTTTTTAGGAAACGATCTCCCTGGCTTCGCCGC